>OY756963.1:27301554-27886554 GCA_963580455.1 Euonymus europaeus | reverse complement strand
CCCTAACGGTAAGCGCGTAATTACATACAGGGACACGTGTCACACAGACAATGGTCGAGTGCTCATTGGGCCCCATCGACGCCAACTGTCACCGACAGTGTCGCTGTCAAAAGGAAAACGTAACGGAAGTTACTGTAAATTAGGGCTGACATCATACTGATGTCATATTACTGTACAACCCTAAAATACAGTAAAAAAACAGTAAAACAGTAAAAACTAGGGTTTAGGGTTTTACATTGAGAAGGGGTTTTAAACCCTAAACCCTAAACCCAAGCCCCAAACCCCAAACCGCAAACCTCAAATCCCAAACCCTAAACCCTAAACCTAGACCCTAAAATATGAACTGGAAAACCTAAAGAACAATAATACAAGAGAGTTTCAGAAAGAGAGTTTATTGCATAAATGATTCTTGCAAGCGTACATTCAAAGGAGGCAAAGCCTCTACTTATAGGCAACCCTAAGGGTAAGCCCGTAATTACATACAGGGACACGTGTCACAAAGACAATGGCCGGGTGCGCATTGGGCCCCATCGACGCCAACTGTCACCGATAGTGTCGCTGTCAAACGGAAAATGTAACAGAAATTACTGTAAATTAGTGCTGACATCATACTGATGTCATATTACTGTACAACCCTAAAATACAGTAACAATACAGTAAAACAGTAAAAACTAGGGTTTAAGGGTTTTACATAGATAAGGGGTTTTAAACCCTAAACTCTTATCCCACCCCGACAAAAGAGGTGGTTATTACAAATAATCACGAATATTAACCTTCCATACAATTATCAATATTATGGAGCTCTTCATCGAACCATTCGACAGAATCAATCGGTTCGTCCATATTTAAATCACTCTGATATGCGGGTGTAGAAGCATAGCGGTAGTCACCCTGAGAGTGTAGATAGGTGCCCATGTTGAGGCCACGGAGGTGATGAGTAAGTTTCTTGGTAGCATCCATGTGGTTGAGCCAAGGAAGGGGAAATCTAGGGTGTATACTGTTAATAAAAATACGCCAGTTACGTTGTCGTAACCTTACGGGTTTCGGACATCATCATATTGGTGTCGTTTGTGGGAAATGTTTTTCCATAACAAACAAATCATGGTTCGAACTAAGAGGAGAAGGGCAACAGGTGGATTTGCAGGCTACTGGTGGAAGTGTTAACACCGAGCAACAACCTCAGCCACTAGTGGCTGATCAGATCGCCCGGTCGTTGCAGCAGATGAATGTCTTTGCTCAACGGTTGGACATGATCCAGGAACAAGCCCACGGACAACAACTTTTTCAACAAGTTCATTGAAGGCGTGGTAGACCGAAAAATAGCTGCTTTGCAAGGAAGCCCTTTTTTGGATACAATGGACTGGGATAGGAACATAACCCCATTGGCAGCCGAGATTCAACATGCTCGGGTACTGACAAGCTTTAAGGTCTCCAATGTCAAAAAGTATAACAGGACAGGGGATCCTCTTGATCATGTCATTGGCTTCCAAACCATGATGGAGTTTCAACAAGCGTCTTAGAAAGCTTGCTGCAAGATCTTCCCGGTATCTCTTGTTGGCGTAGCAAGACGATGGTTTAGAGCTCTGCCATAGGACAATATTTATAGCTTCGACGACCTCACCAACAAGTTCGTTGCTCATTTTGCGAGTTCAAGATTGGTCAAGAAGACTAATGCCACACTGGTGACCATCTGACAACAGCCCCCTTAAAGTTTACGAGACTTTGTGATCAGATTCAACAGCGACTGTTTCGAGATACCAGACCTCCAATCGATTATAGCTATAACAGCCTTCACCACTGGAGTTCGACATACAACATTGAAGTACTCCTTATCAAAGAAGCATCCGAAGAGCATTCCTGAGTTGCTCTCGAGAGTTGAAAAGTGGTCGATATAAAATATCGCAAGTAAACCTGCAATATCAAATACTGACGGGTCTTACCCAATCGCAGGTGTACGTGTCGAATGACAGTATAAAAGAGAGCGGGGTCGAATCCACAAGGACCGTATCAATCACCAAACAAACAAAGTAGCAATAATTATGTATAAAATTCAGATTGCAATAAACAATTAAATTATGCTAAAATTGGATTAATAAATATGGAGGAGATCTAGCTTGGGTTGGTGTTGTTCTTCTACTGTCACTCAATCACACAACTTAATATGCAATCACACAATTTAAAGGTTTACCGTTGTCAATTAGAAGACCTTGGTCCGGCTCTCCTAATTATGACTTTCCTAAGCAACGAATTTGGCTTTGGTCCAGCCCAAAATCTTTTCTTACCGTAGGGGTCTTGGTTGGTGTACCCTAAGATTTCCCTAAGACAAGCATATGAACGAGAAAGTCGACAATCGCACAACCTTAAGCGTTGGTGTACCACCTAATCAATTGTGTTCACAATTCCCAAATCTGGATCCTATGCAGATTCTTGTTACTTCGTCAAACACCGGGTATGGGTCAGCCGAATGTATTCAACTAACAGTTCTTATCATCATGATGTTGATCAGGCAAACACAATAATAAAAAATCAACATTAAATTCAGAGAATCAATGAATTAAACCTGGTGTAATTGTCAATCAGATTGTGCAATGAGTTGTGGTAGAAGAAACTAACCAAACCAAACTAAATAGAAATTTAGTTACACATGTTCATGATTGAATTGCATAAATAAACCAGAATTTTCAGTTGGGGAAGAAGAATTGCTCAATTGGAATGACTCTTCTCTTCCTTTTGCTGCCTCCTCCCTCTTCTGTAGTGCTGCGGCGTCCAATTTCTCTTTCTGGTCGAGTTTTTAGTATTTAAAACCCTACTTGCCACATCAGCCCTTAAAATTACGTCACTAGCCCGATAAAATCTGCGGCCGCAAACAGGTCACACTTTGGTCGCAATGTGTTCACAATCAGGTTGCACTGTTTGCCCAGAAAACTCTTTAAATCACCCATATTCCAGCCAGCTATCACCTGCTCAATAAAACACCAATTAAGTAGTAATTGGACTTAAAAGATCATAATTAATATCCCTAAAGATCAGAAATATAGGTGCATTTTTGCACCTATCAAAAAGTATATTACCGCAGATGAAATCATGGCAGAACCACACTCGGCTGCCAATGGGGTTATGTTCCTATCCCAGTCCATTGTATCCAAAAAAGGGCTTCCTTGCAAAGCAGCTATTTTTCAGTCTACCACGCCTTCAATGAACTTGTTGAAAAAGTTTTTGTCCGTGGGCTTGTTCCTGGATCATGTCCAACCGTTGAGCAAAGACATTCATCTGCTGCAACGACTGGGCGATCTGATCAGCCACTAGTGGCTGAGGTTGTTGCTCGGTGTTAACACTTCCACCAGTAGCCTGCAAATCCACCTGTTTCCCTTCTCCTCTTAGTTCGAACCATGATTTGTTTGTTATGGAAAAACATTTCCCACAAACGACACCAATATGATGATGTCCGAAACCCGCAAGGTTACGACAACGTATCAGTATAATTCTGAACTAGGTCTTTCTCGGCTAAATGGTCTTCTCGGATGGCTATGATCTGCATGGATGAGCAAAAGTAGACTAAGAGCCCGACAAAGAGTGTTCTCTGGCTTTGGCGCTTCGATGCTCAAGTCAGATGCGAGCACAAATTAACTCTCCAAAGAACACTGCTTGGTGTTCTTGTAAAATGAGTAAATAGTATTTTAGTGAAAGAGTGATGATCTCTTTTACTTGTGGGGTAACCCTTTTTATATACTGAGGGCGCTTTCCATTAATAGAATTCCTATAGTAGTGAATAGTATATTGTCAAATGGAGGAGTTACTGTTTTACCAAAAGCCAATTACTGTTTCGGAAGAAGGGAGCTGAGAAGAACAACTACGTTTCTCGATACTGAGCAACAGACTAAGAGGTGGAGCGTGTTATGTTGTTGACAGTTTTGCCACGTGTCTTATTCTTATTGGAGAGTATAATTATCTTCATCAACTAATAATGGTCACAAAACATAGTTAATCATTACCTCAACATCAAGGAGGAGCATGCCCATACTCATCAACTCGTTGTTATTTCGCACATTCATACTATCCCATAGTCGAGTGATCCGAGCGATAACTTCCCAATTGATTCTAGCATTATCCCATAGTCGAGTGATCTGAGCGATGACTTCCCAATTGATTCTAGTGCTGTCAACTTTCATAAGAGGAACAAACATGATTATATAATGTGTAGGGGATGTTGCAGATTGTTTGGGAATTCTAGATGATGGTATTTATAGAGAATGAACATAAGTCTGATTCATGCATAGATTTAATTCATTATAAGAACTTTAATATATAGAAAGCATTGCATTTATTAAACGGCCGGAATACATACATACATAACACTTGAATAAAGCCATGTTTTAATCACAGGTGCGTATGCAACTATAATCAATGAAATCTAATATGTACTTATGCAACAACTTAATACACGTTATTCTCTAGAAAGCACATCATTAATGGAAATTTAATCTAGATGTGGTCACATTAAAGACCTTGAGTCTCTTATTATAGATACATGAGATTTGACATAATTAACTGTTTGTTTTCCTATTTTAATTATAATATTGCATATTTGACATTAATAATGTGTCAATATGGCAACATTAGCGAAGGCTTAAGGACTTCCAATTTTAATTATAATATTGCATATTTGACATTGATAATGTGTGAACGTGACAACATTTGAGAAGATTTAAGAAGTGATGTGGCAGGCTTAGATATATATATCATCATATATATATATATATAATATATATATATATATATGATATGATATTATAGATATAGATATAATTCGACCAAATCTATTAAAAATAATTTAAAAGAAAGGGTCAATCAATCGTTCAGTACTGTTCATACTTCCAAGAACCATTTCTAGAGGCTTCTGCAAGATCTTTGCAACACAGTGTGGCAGAAAAACCTAAAATTTCGGCTAAAATCAGCAGAACCACCAAGCGCACGCGAAAGCCTTAGAATCCTTATTCAGAACCGAATAATAATTTCTATAAAAGCCTACCAGACTGGAGAGAATATAAATATATATGTGAATGACAAATTTAGGGGAAAGAAAAATCATGGTAAAGCCAATGCTTGATTCAAACCGTGAAAGATCAGAGCACCAAGCAGAAGGATTGGTTTGGAGAAACCACAAGGAGCTCGAGACTTGTTCAGGGGAGGCTGGATGAAAGAAGCGCTCTTGTTGCTACCACATACACTAACACCAATTCCAATCTTGACACTGTATGCTGCTTCAGAAGGGTTTAAACAGAGACCAGGGTTGCCACTGAGATCCAGATTCCTTCGCAACCTCTTCAAGAAACTTGGATCGAAAGGCACAACTCCACCCAAGAGATTTCTGCTAAGATTCATGTGATATATGTGAGCGAGGCTGCCAAGACCAACTGGAATTTCACCTGTTAGTCTGTTGTTCGGAAGAGAGAGTGTGCTCAAGTTCAAAAGCTGCGAAATCCCTGATGGGATAGTGCCAGAGTAGCCTGAATTGGCAAGCCTGAGCTCTTGTAGTTTCACTAGCTTGCCAATTTGTGTAGGCAGAGGTATATACATGGGATTATCATCCATAATTAAGTACTGCAAGCTTTGTAGCTTTTCCAATCCTTTTGGGAAATCACCTCTGAGTTTGTTGTTACTCAAAGCCATAAAGGCCAATGAATTGAGCGTCTCGATGCTCTCAGGAATGCCACCTGTAAGTGAATTCGAGCTCAAATCAAGCTTTTGAAGCAGACCCAGTTGGCCGATTGTGTGTGGGATGTGCCCTGTGAGTGAATTGAAGCTCAAATCAAGGCCCACAAGGTTTTTGAGGTTCCCCACTTGATATGGGATGGTACCCGTCAACATATTGTAGCTCAAATCAAGGTGAACCAGAGAGTTCATGCCAGAAATCTGAATTGGAATATGTCCAGTAAGGACGTTTTGCGACAAAGTGAGGATTTGTAGCGACTTCAAGGAGGAAATTTGAGGTGGGATTGAACCGACAAGTGCAGGGTTTGATCTGAGACTGAGTTGTTCAAGCAGAGACTTTGATCCGAGTCTGTTTGGCGAAACAGAGAGGGTGGTTTTGGTACGAGTGAAACATTTGAAGAAGACGACTGATTGGAGGTAAGGTAGAGAGAATATTTCACAAGGAAATTTGGCTGTGCTCTTGCATGTCGGATACGGGGAGGTGCCAAAATCAAGCCTAGAGACATGAAGATGGTTGTCTTGGCCGGTTTTGCACTCAATGCCAGGCCAAGATGAGCCGGGATTACAGGGGTTGGGGTAGGAAATTCTCCAGGGCTTGTCAGCGGACATGGAGTCCATGATCTTGAAAAGTGCCTGAGCCTCCGAAGGAAGCATTGTGGTTGATGAGAGATTATTGTTTAGTTTGGTTGCATGGACGGAGAAATTAAAAGGGATAGAATTGGAAGGAAAAGAGAGGAGCAGCAGAGAAATGAAGACTGGGAAGGAACAGCTGCAGCGCATCGTGGAGAAGTGGGTATTACTGGACGTCTCATCAGCTAGTAGCAAATGTTTGGGTGGTTACTATTGGAACAGGAAGAGTGCTTCATTGATGTGTTAGTCAGGGAAGCTCAACTTCTCAAACATGAAGAGAGAGGAAGGGGGTGGGGAAGGGGGTGGGAGAAGAGGATGTGATTGATATGACGGAGTAGGGTAAGTGACTATAAAAGTGGGTCATGACAACTTGAGTGATGATAATTTGAAGACAAGGTGGGGTCAAAAGATTGAAAAGCACTTGATTCTCAAACAAGAGGTTGGGAAATGGGAGGGCATGTTTCAGTTCTTAGCACATGGTACACATGGTACACTGATTAAAATCACATTCAAATTTTGAGATTCATCAACCGAGAATGCAAAGGGTGGGTCTTCATTCAAATTTCGTTTCGTCTTTACAAACTACTCTTCCTGTTCATATTTTTACTTCTACGTCGTCTTTTCCTGCCTAGAAATAGCATGAATTCCCATTTCTATCACGGCCATTACACAGTAAACCTATATTCAAGAAATGCACGGACCACCAGACTGCTAAGTTTCAGGTATTAATGTCACGCCATCAGCACCTTGGAACCGGGCCCATTGGCCATTGCAAGTAATTGATGTTTTTGTCTGTTTTTTCTCAACCTAAACTTCAGATAAAATTTATTATTCAACTATAGGAAGGAGCATCTAAAACTTGCAGCAAGTCATCACAGAAATTTAGACGCATACTAATTTTAAAAACCATGCAGAATACCAAGGCAGCAGGGTAACTCCTCAGGCTGAAGAATTGAAGTGCGGAACAATGGTCTAAAATAACCATATCGGGCACCCCGTTGCTCCCAAGAAAAAGTGGCCAGTACAAGCAAATAAACATATCTGTTCGATGGTCTTTTCCTAGTACAAGCAAATAAGCAATACGGGAGGTATCATGCCTGTCTTTGTGAACGGAAAAAGGTACATGATTAAGAGACTTTATAGTATAGTACATCAACCACAACGAAAGCCACAACACCATGATAAATACAAGAAAGAAGAGTCTATATTGACGGGCAGTGCTCAAACAATGAGGAGTAAGTGGAGCGTCCAAGTATGCATTCTCTCTCACCGGCCTGCTGTTATTTAACGCTACATTTGTTCACATTTTACTACCAACTCGAAACAGGATAAGAAGAAAAACCACCATCCAGACAAATGTAATACTAGGCCAGTGAGAAGAATTCTACCCAGGCACCCGCAAAAGGATCCTTGGGTACGCAGACACCAGCAGGTCCCTTCTATATCTGACAATTATTTGGACAGTCAAGGTTATTGCAGTTAGTGAGGAAAAGAGATACACTCATGCACAAGAAACAGCAAATTAATTTAGCCAAGACACGAAATTTGCAACTTCATTTATGTAATTCTTCAAAAGGAAATCAAAGCCTCCGAAGAAGAAACATGTACCTGATAAAAAGTTATGAGAAGCATCAAAACAATGCCATAGGCAACAAAAAGAAAACGTTTACACATTTGACTTCGTAGAACTGCTTCAGAAAGGGATATCTGACCATGATTACTGAACACCTTAAAACCATTATTCAGAAGCAAAAGCCTAAAGAAAAGCCTATTTCCAATAAAAAAAATTACGACTTGAGCCGAATCTTTCGCATTCCAGCTCTTCGATCACCAGCTGCCTTGAAAAACAACTTCAGCATTACTGTTTTCCCCGACAACAAATAATATACTATTGATGTTGCATTGAGGATTATGAACTATGAACACATTCGAAGAAAGTTGTTTGCATATGTCATTGGCTTAACATCAGGATGAGACTGTAGATTCAAAGGAAAAGGGAGACAACATCACAAAACCCATGCCATCATAGCACATTAGTTGTTAGATGATTGATTTTTGAAATGCTGACCACGGCTGAAAAGGTCACGATACTTGGCTTCATATCAGGGGCTTCAAACCGAATAAAAGCACCCTTATTACCCATCTAGAAATTCATAAATAACAGAACAATGTCAAAGGTAAGTTCAGAAGCTAGTCTCTTAACAATGTTGTACATAATTATCGGTACCACACAAAGGACGTTCAGAGACCCAACAAAGTATCAGTTCGTTAAATATCTAGAATCATATGCAATACACTTCAACATAAACCCACATTTTAATAAAACAGTTCAATCTACTAAATATGATGAAACATTTGGGTTGTGGAGGCAATTGATAGTAGAAAGAAGGAATCCTTAGCATTTGACCAACAAGTCTCATCTTCCATTTTTTTATTACATTAGTAATACCCAAATTTTGTCATTGGCCTATGTTTCTTGTCTTGTTCTCTACATTATTTACTACTGATGCACAAACTCATGAACAAACTAGAATGAAAACAGATCTAGACAATGCCATAGTACTAAAAATGTGAGATACATCTCCTATGCCGAGACGCGACAGATTTCTTTGTCTGCTTTGTTTCTTCTTTCCAGCATTTGGCAATCAAATATCTGCAAATGATATTGGTTTTATTGACAACAAAAATGGAAATCGTAGAACAAACATATTATAGTATAAATCAACCAACATTTCCTTAGCTAGTATGTCGTGCAAAAGCTCTCGGGGGAAGATGCGAAGAAGAATCCACACCAAATCAAGAGATTGGAAGATGTTGTGAGTACCATAAGCTGCTCGAGCAACAAATTTTCTGTCAAATTAGTCCAAAAACTCCAAATATAGCTGTTATGGAGCATCACCCATATCATCTTAAAACTTCATTTGAAAGGGGTTGTAAATTCAGAGGCTGCCAAATTGTCTCCCACATATCATCTTAATCATTGAATTACCGAATTACATGAAATTTAATTGAGCTCAAATCACCACCAGAGGAGGTGCGGCTCAAATGAGTTGAGGAGTTGCTTCGCTGGACAACCTCAATGGGCTTCGTCGGAGGTTTGTTGGCTTGGGCGGAGGAGCTGCAGGTTCAATGGTGGAGGTGCGGTAGACGTATTAGCTGGTTTGCTAGTCTTCACCGGAGGAGGTGCGGCTTGGGTGGAGAATGGAGATGGCGGAACGAGGAGACGAGATGTGGGTAGGATATTTTGGAAACGCAACACTTTTGAAAAGTAACTTTGTAAAAGTAGAACTCTTTCTCAAACTAATAAAATTTAGCACTTTTAGGACATTTTTGCCCTCATTAATGTCAACGTACATATACTTTACTCACCTGTGTTTGTCTCAAAAAGGCGAAGGCGACACCTTTCTTCTTCTAGAGTTTCGTTTCCATGCGAAAGCTACTTCGCTACACAGTTTTTGTCCTGACAGTTGAGGTTCGTAGTCCAGAACATTGCTTACGATGTGTTGTTGTTTGGGTATGATATGTGGCCCTGTGTGGTGCGAGTGCTATTGAAGTTCGAGTATCTCCAAATTTATGTTCAGTAACTGTATTTGTTTGTTCGAGTGGTATTAAGTTGTAATGCTCAAGTATTTATAAATGGCAAATCGAGTCATAATGTTTTTTTGCTCGAGTATTATTTTTTTTGTTCGAGCACTTTTAATTTTCTATTCGTTTATTTTCAGTTCAGTTGTTTTGATGAAAGGGGATTCTCAACCAAAGCCTTCATCCATTGCCATAGAACCAAAAATGGTTCAACCAGGAAAAAAAATGAAAGGTTGAAGACATAATGAATAGAATGGTTAGAGCCGTTGAAAAAGGCATAAAATTTATAGCTATACTTCATCATTATGGGATTCTGCAATTCTTTCCCGGATTATCCCCTCGTGTGAAGTACATTGGAGGATTCATAAACGAGTTGGAGTTTCAAACTTCTTGGATGTTCATGTCTGACATTGAATCCTTTCTTAAAGAGGATTTGGGGTATCAAACATATAATGCGTGCTACTACCAAGTACCGGGTATCAAAGATTTAGAGCATGGACTAAGAATATTGAATAACAACAGGGATATAAAAGAGATGATTACAGCAGTTGATGGATACGATTGCATACTCGTCTATATTACCCATAGATATTCAAATGATGACGAGCCGAATGCAGACGAAGCAGAAGATGTGATATATCTTGAGCAAAATCCAATCAAGCTCGAAGAAGATTGATCATACTTGTAAGAACATGTTATGTTATTGCTCGAACTGATCTTTTTAATTACTCGAGTTGTAAAGTTGTTTTATTCCAGAATGCTAGATTTTTTTACTTGAATTGGTAATTTTTGGTTTCTCGAAGTAATGAATATTTGTAATTCGAACAGGTGGTTAAATACTCGAAATGTTAATCATTTTGTTACTCGAACAATTGATTTCATTTTAATTTTTTACTAGTCGATGTTAATCATTTTGTTACTCGAACTAGTCAAATTGTTGCTCGTTCTCGTTATTATTGTTTACTCGATATGTTAATTATATTGTTACTCGAACTATTCAATGTTGTTACTTGAACATAAATAAAGTTAATAGAATAGATAAATTCTATACTCGAACAGATAATTATTTTATTCAAACACAAAATATGAGATTCTAGATCATACTAATACATTTTAACTAGCATAACCTCTTTCATCTTGTCATGTACTTCTTTAATAAGGTGAGAAAGTTTCAGAAGAGATTCATGTAGCTTCTTTGGATCCATTTCCATTTCAAAGGACTTAGACCAAGCTTTGTCTGAAAGCCAGATAAGTGATCCCATGGCATCTTGCATTACACTGTCCATTTCATTAAAGCGCCTTTCAGCATTGTTAAGGTAATTCTACAGATTCTTTATTTCAAACTCGAGATCATCCACATATCCTTGTGGGTTCTGTTTAAATCGGAGCGACCTCTGATAATCTTCTTCCATTGGAGCTTCACCATTATCTGTTAAAGAATACTTATCTGCTACCCTAGCCTTATGGTAGAGGGATGGCCAGTGGGATGGTGAGAGGAACTCATTGCTGGAGATATTGGAAAGTTTTCCTTCGTTTGCTGGTATCATTCATTCATTGTACCATCTATTTATAGTTAGAAAAGTAAACTTGGGGAAGTGGAATAATAATTATCATTCGTTCATTGTATCATCTATTTATAGTTAGATAAGTAGACGTTGGGAAGTGAAATATTAATTATCTTTCTAATCTTTCTTATCACGAAGGGTCACTATTGGTGCTGCCGCCATTTATGATCTCGCCCTTTCTGCTCCTTTGATGGAGAAAAAACATACTCGAACAAATAATATATCAATCTCGAACATTCATTTGATATTTCTCGACCAATCAATTTTTTTTACTCGATCAAATGTAATTTCAGCTTTGTATTATTTTATTATTCTTCTTCTTTAATTTTCCACACTTTTCAAGAAATACAAACTTAATGATGAACGACTGATAGTTTGAAATGACAAAAAAATATATTATTATTAAAATGAGTGACTGTTCACATTCCCTCATTTCCTACTAAACGTGCGATTATTGGAGGGTTTTCTTTCCACTACATACACTAATTCCTGCGCGACCATGCTATTCGAACTATGAAGCTTCTGAAACTTTCTTCAGGTAAGATTGTTTTTACTCGATATTGCACTCGTATTTGACTGTCTCCTTTGATAATGCACTCCTTTTTGTCTCATTTTCCTCTGGTACTATTACACTGTTGGTGTACCTTTTTTATTCCTTTTTTGTGTTTTTGATAATAAAAACCAGTACTTGATTTGTTCAAGTTCTCATTGGTTGTCTTTCCTGTAGTCGAGTATGTTAAGAATACGATCAAGTAATTTTAGGAGGAAGTGAAACTGCCTACGGTTGTTCAAGTAACATAAATTAATTGATCGAGTAACTAATATTTTACTGTTTGAGTGTTTTATTTTTTTTCTCATTGTAACAGTGTAACATCTCCTTCAGATCGAAATGGAGTTTTTGATTCTAGAAGAAAATCATTTCCTAGTTAGGGTTACCATATTTTCTTCAATTTTTCACATCATCAATGGTATTAAATGTCAGTTGAATGATAACCAAAAAGAGCTATTTCTGCGATCGTGTTTTGGTATGTTCATAGACGTGGGTGATTTAAGTTTTCTAGGACAACTTATTCATCAGATGCTTCTCTAGAAACTTATATCAGAGGAAACGGATTTTGGAAAAATATTGCACTTCAAATTTGCTGGAAAGATAGCCATATTTCGGGTAGAGGATTTTGCTTTGATCACGGGTTTACTTTGTTCTAATTCGTGTTATGTCGTTAGTAACAATTTAATATAATCTTATAACTGTACAAATAATATATAATTGACAAGTAAAAGTCGATCCCACAAGGAGTGATACTAATAAATATACAACTTAACACTTGAATATAATTTACACATAATAGTAAAAAGGGGGGTTTAAATCTTATAACATAGAATAAAACAAACACATTAGTATTAAAAATAAGAATATTAAGTGAAGAGTTTCAATTTCTAAAAATCCTTGCTAGGACTCACTATCCACCACAAAACAATCAAACAATTTATAAGAAATGGTAGATTGAAATTTTCAATAAAAATATGATAACAACATTCACAACAAGGTCATGGTCAAACTCAAGTTGTATGATTCTCTCTTAGGTGCATGTACAGTGCATGATGTTTACCTCAGTACGTGTATTCTCAATTGAAATCTAGCATGGTGTTTGCATCAATTAACAATTAAAAACCCAATAGGAGTAAAGAGAATATGAATGTTACAAGAATCCTAATACATGGTGTTTGTAATTAGATATTCAAGATTTGATTTTTCATAATTCGTTTAACCAAATTATATGTTGCAAATAAGAACATATTCAACAGGGTAATTGATCTTGTTCTACAACAATTAACTCTAATACATGTTTCAAAGTTAGCTAATCAAAGAAACAAAAATATTATAATTCAAATAACATGGAAAAATCAAAATCATCATTCTTATAAGAAAATTTGCAATCCACACCACACAACTTATATAATTGAAATCATGTTTAGGGCTTCAAAGTTAAGCCCTAACTACAAAAGTTTAATTATACATAATTAAGCAAAATATAAAACATAAGAAATACAAGCTAAGGAATACAACCCTTTTTATTCTTCTTCCAAAAGATTTCTTCTTCTTGCTTTGTTTCTTCAATTCTTCAAATCTTGGAATTTTGGAATCTTGAAATCTTGCAATCTCCTCCATCATCAAAGACCTCATTTCCTTTTATAGACAAAATATTATGTAAATATCATGATATTTTAAATACAAAAATAATAAAATAAAAAATATCACACATATAAATATTATACAAATAAATATCACACATACAAATATCATGATATTTATTTTGGAAAAAGATGATGATATCATGAATGACATATTTTTACTTATAGATCAAGAATTTCACAATTGCTTAGGTTAAATGACAAGGAAGCAAAATTTCATTTAAAATAATAAAGTGATGCCCAAAATAATATTTGGAGTTTAATGCACAAATACATCACTTTAAACCTTAATCATTTATAAATGCCTATATGTAATCAATTTTAGAATGTATATTCTGGCACTTATCAATTTGTTGCCGTATGTGTCATCATTTGTTGATGATATTATGGTGGTTACTAAGGATGTTGAATAGGAAGCCAGCAGAGAGAAGGTTGTGGTGGGGGATGAGAAGGTGGTAGAATAGGAAACTAGCAGGGAGGGGGCTCTAGTGGGGGATGATAATGTGGTTGCGGAGGAGACAGATAGGGAGGAGGCTATGGTGGGGGATGAGAAGGTGGTTGCAGATGTGACGGATAGGGAGGAGGCTGAGAATAGGGAGAGGGTGGCGGGAGATGAGGTTATCCGGGATGGACTTCTACATTTGGCCACAGACTACTTCAAAGTTGTGGAAGTTTCACCAAGAAAGGATGTCCAGAATGTTGAAAGCCTTCAACTAATAACTGCTGCTGCATTTCCAACTGTAGAGGATAGTGGAAAAAATATGCAAGAAACAGGGCAGCCAGGGTACATCGGGTGAAGAAACCTGGACCATCCCTGAGGACACCTTACACTTCTCCATGATATAAGAGAGCCAGGCTGGCCACAGTGGATCCTAGACCTCTCCCTACAACAATTGTTGAAGCACACCCTTCTCCTATAAATTTGAAACGGCAGTATCCTCAGACATTGGTTGATAAATTCATGTCGTACATGGAGAAGGATGTAGAAAATTCTCGAGCGAGCCTGGGTCCATTCCAAGTTGGTAAGAATTTGTTCAGAGAAGTCATGAGCCCAACCTCATGGTTGTCAGACATTATAAGTGCATACGATTGTATTTGATTGATTAATGTTTATAAAACTGAACATTTGTCTTTGCCTTTTGCAGCATATGAACATTTCTATGTACTTCACAAGCGATAGAATGAAGAATAACCGACATGTACTTCATGAGAATTCCATTTTTTTGACTGCATTTTCTTCGTAAGTATTCGTAACCCCACATTTATCTATAACTGTATATTCGAGTATGTTAAATCTATATTCGAGTATGTATCGAGAAAAATTTAAAATTTACTCGAGTATATTTTTTGATGTTCAAGTATGTCAAAATTTGTTCGAGTGACAATTAAAATTGTGTTCGAGTATTTTTTTTTTTTGAATTGTTCGAGTGAAAATTAAAATTATGTTCGAGTACCAATATTTATTTTGTTCGAGTCCTATTGACATTTTATCTTATTTGTTGGAAGACTGACCCAAGTGTTCACCCATTGGAAGAAGTTTGCTCAACAAACATTGGGTTGTAGTTGAGGTCGTGATGGCTACAAAGAAAATAAATGTGTATGACTCATTGATAAGCGCACACGATAACAGTGCAATTTATCTTGCGTTTGTCCCATTATCAACCACGATACCTCAGATATTGAGACTCTTTGGCTTAGGGGATGGCGATAACACCCCTTGAGAGGTGGAGAGGATTTCAAATATACCCCAACAGACAAACAGGTGAGTTTTTCATGTTGCAATCAAGTTTTCTTATAAATTTGGTCAGTTTTCTAATGTGCAATAAAACTAATATGTAAAGTATTTTGCTTTGCAGCTCGGATTATGGGATGTTCACAATCAAATTTATTGAATGTCTCTATGCCGATATGCCATTGAGTGCAATTTCCCAGGATGACATGGGATTTTATAGGAGAAATTTAGCAATAGAATCATCGGGACAAAAATTCTCAATGTAAACAAATATTTATGTACTTGTAAAATGTATTAGGGTTTAGGTTTCTGTATTTTATGTTGTGTATACATTTTTTTTGAATCGAGAACCTGTATATTAAACATTTTTTTGAGTATATAAAATCCTTTGTTCGAGCACATTAAACATTTCTTCGAGTATATTAAACATTTGTTCGAGTATTTTAAATATATGTTCGAGTATATTAAATATATGTTGTCATAGCAAAAATTTACTAATCGATTATAATGAGTCTTCGATTAACTTATTCATACTGTTCGAGTGTGAATACAGAATGAGTGGTCGAGTAACTTAAATAAACTGTTCGAGTGTGAATAAATAACCATGTTCGAGTAAGAAAATTTAATGTTCGACTAACATATATTTTACTGATCGAGTAAACAAAGTAACATAATCCGGTACAAAAAAAAGTAATAACCTAGTATACATATAGCAACTGTATTCTACACTAATGATATTGGCTCCTTGCATGTTTGTCGGTTGTGGCCACGTTGTCGACAACGTCCAAAAACCCTCACAGCAACAATTTCACCATTTGAAGGAATTCTTCGCTGCCTTGGTCGCCCACCTTGACGTCTTGTAGCCGGAAGCAATAATCTGTTTCCATTTGGAATAAGGCGTTGATTTTCAATGGCTACAGGTGAGATAGGTTCAGCATATGCCACCATGATTGCCTCGTTAAAATAGTATCGAGAACACAACGAGTTCACCGATATGTTACTTAGCCGGCATGCAGCAAATGCGTGCACACAAGGTATCTAATCAAGATCAAACACCCTGCATGTACATGTCTGTGCATGCAGGTTTACATGGCCATCACCAAAGTCATCACGCACGAAGTACTCGTTCTGATTGATTGGTTGCACACGCATCCTCTGTGACCTCTAAATACACTTTTTAACTTATTTATCCACGTGCTTGCAAAGAAAAGAAGTAACAGATGCTGCCTCTACAAGGCGATCATGAAACCATTCTTGCAGTTTTTCCCATAATTGCTCCATCAATGTTGTAATTGGTGCACCGCGCACATCGCGTAGTACGACATTTAGACATTCAGCAATATTTGTTGACATTATTGTATAATGCCTACCACCAGCATGTGATCGTGACCACTTATGAAAGTCGCCTTCTAACAAGTAGGCATATGGTCTGCCAGCATCAACATAACGAATCTGATTCATTAGATCCTCGAATTCTGATACTCGATATATGTTTGCAGCTTTCAAATATATCGGTATAATGCAATCAGGAAACCCATTAGCTTTCATGTTTCGTTGTATCTGCACAAAACATCCACCATGAAAAGCTTCTGGCAATACTACAAAAATTGCCCGTTCCATGCTAGGATTCCTGTCTGATACTATAACTAGCTGTGAAAAATCTTCAAATGCAATGGGAGTTCTTAGTTTCTCAAAAAACCATTCCCATGATGCATTATTCTCTGAATCCCCAATCCCAAAAGTAACTAGATAAATACATTCATTTCCATCCAATGTTGTGGCAACAAATAACGTGCCCAGATACTTGCCCTTCAAATGAGTACCGTCAACGATAATAACGGGCCGCATTGCAATACGAAAACCATGTAAACAAGAACTAATGGCCATGCAAAAAATACTTGAAACGATTCCCACTATCTAACTCGATATGAGTAACTGTCCCAGAGTTATTCCTCTCCAACATTGAAAAATAATGTGGTAAGTAAGTATATGATTCTTTCGGGTTTCCCCTTACTGATTCTAAGGCAGATTCTCTAGCCCTCTATGCTTTATCGTAGCTGATATTTACTCTGTATTCTTTTCGCATATCGTCTATTATTTCCTTTAGGCGATAAGCACGCCCAATACCCTCGTACCTAGCTCGAATACAATCCCCAACAACCTTTCTGGTGGCTTGTTTATGGCCATGATCCATAAATTCCATCGAACAAGTATGCATATCGGCAAAAAGTTTCACAATAAAAAGTTTGGTTTCTCTTATCTTCGTCGACCTCGTGCGCCACTTGCATCCAACGACAATACACTCGACCACCAGCAATGTCTTGGTAGACCTCGTCACCCGAAACTGAAAGTTTTTAGTTATAGCATATATAGCAATTTAACTTTTTAGTTCCTTCTTGCTTCTGAATACCTTACCAACCTCAAAAAAACTAGAGCAACTACTCTTTGTGCCAAGCGTGTTCCTCCCACAATACTGCCCAAACTCGATGTTGTGTCCTGACACTACACTCTGAAGGGCATTCTGTGGTGAATTTGGATTCGGGGGTTGAATCACATCATCAAATGCTCAATTATTTGGATCATCATCATTGTCTTCATTATATTCTTTGTATCCATCATCATCATAATATTCATCTTCATGCGCAAAGTCCTCCTCTATTTTGCTCAAACCATTCAAATCAAAAGTCCCCTACTTTACCTCCTATATTGTAAATTGGACGATGTCCAAAAAAACAAAATGACTACGGCACGGTTGCTGGAAAATGAGTGGTTGTGGTTGTGGCTGTGGCTGTGGCTGTGTTTGTGGCTGTGGCTGTGGGAAAATCTCTCATTTTGTGAAGGAGGATCTTCATAACGTGTTCTTGGTTGTGTTGTTACACAAAGTGGAGTGTCAACTCTTCGTGGATCATCATTTTGCTTCACAAAGAAACGTCAGTTATCGTCATTGTGTACAACCATCGGAGGCATGTCGAAATGAGTGTTATACACGAACTGCAACAAAAGATCGTCCAATGTACAATCTATGCCAGTAATCTTATATATTTTGTCCAATAACTCCTCAAACGTAGTGGAATCCTGGATTATTATACCTTCGCTGGCACCCCCTCTATACTTGTAAGCCCCTCCAAAAATTTCCCACTCCCCACCATAGATAATCACAAAGTCAATAACTGTCATAACTGCCAAATCATTAAAAAATAAGTTATTTATAGTTACTTGAATAAATATTATAATTATACTCGAACAAAAAATAAAAAACACTCGAACATATAAAGAAAATTTACTCGGGCAATGTGAGAATAATACTCGAACAAAAAATTAACAACAAACACATTCATTAAGGTTACTTGATCATTTAATGTAACTTTACTCGAGCATCATGAAATAAAACTCGAACAAAAACTTAAAAAAACTCGAGCAAAAAATAATAGTACTAGAGCTAATACTGATTGATGTCGGGTTCTGGTAACAACATTACAATGTACTTAATCAATGCAAATTATTTTCCATATGCTAACTATGTAGGGTACACTGTTATGATATATTGATAAGTACGCACTCACTTGTGATACAGAGAGTCTGTAGCTGCGAGTTGTGAAATCACTAGGCTAACACAAGAGGGAGGTGAATTGTGTCTCTAAAAACTAAGTATAAACCCCAAGTACAAAACCACAACCTAACAACTCACAAATGATTAAAAGAAAATCAAGAATGTAAATCTGCTCACTAATCGGATGAATGCAATTTGACCTAGCAATTTAAGTCCAAATGCTATGAAATTTGATATGAAATGTTACAACACCTTAAGAAACAATATATCAAAAATTCAGCTCAAAATTCAAAGTCTAGCTATGTGAACAGTGCACTGACAGATTATTATTGCAGAAAATTAACAATCAAAAGTGTGCCTAGAATCCACTAATCACAAGCAATGGCAGCAAGCAACACCCTAAAATCAACTTCTAAGGCACACAAATAACCAATAGAGTGATAACCAATTCAAGTCACTACAAGGCAATAAGTTTAGCACACAAACAAGCAAAGAAATTAAATAGTGTGCACAAGGATATATAGTGGTTCGGTGCTCACGCCTACATCCACTATGTAAGCCCTCAAGCTTAGGATTTCCCAATACACTAAATGATATAAGTCGTTTTGCAAGTTCACCACAAACTTAGGGTTTCCAAGCACACCCCAAACTTGTACACCATTAAGGTTTGAAGCTAACCTTAAACTTTCATACACTTCTCAAATGTAATGTCCTCAAATGGAACTTTTACAAGTGTTTGGATTTTGGTTCTCTCAAGATTAGCTCTAGGCTATTTTGTGAGGAAAACTCAAGAACAAACAAGGATGCTCACGGGTAGGAAATATGTGTGTAGCAAACTCTTGTATAAACTTACACAAAGTTCACAATAGATCAAGGATAGGCTTGGGAGAAGCTTTGTTGAGTGTTTGTTTGGATCTCTTGAAATGATGAAAGTAGGCTTGAATGCTTGTAGACATAATAACTCAAAGAGATCTTGGAAGAAGGCTCAAATCAAAAAGATGAAGTTGAGAGCAAGTAGGCTTGAACACTTAGTAAAAATTTTGCAATTGCTTCTTCCTGCCAACAAGTCGCATACGTCCCTCTCTTATCTTTCAAGAAAATCAATCTTGACCCTTGATTCAAATCAACTCTTGATCTTGGCCATTGATTCTTCTTTAAATCTTAGCCCTTCTTTAATTCAACCACTCTAATCCCAGCCTTTCTTTAATTCAAACACTCCAAACCCATCCTTCAAAAATAGTGTCGTTGGCACCATTTTTTCAAGAGTTCTCATTTTGAGTTGCACCATGTTTGGATCAATCAAATGAGTCTTCTTCATGAAACAACTCTCTCTCAAGGAATGCTAAACAAGTCCATCTTAAATTCTGGAAAATATTACAACTTTATGTCATCTTGTCCCTCCCTTGTCTCCATAGTCAAGTGTTAGACACAATACCAACCAAGTATTTCAAACTTGTATTCCCTCTTCTTTGTTGACTCCAAGAAAAAATGAGAAGGCTTCTGGAAGCTCTTGAAATAATTCTCCAGCAATAATAACACTAAGCACATGGCTGGAACCATTTCTTGCACACAAAGTGTTAACCTTGACTCAAATAGGGTTGACCATGACAAAGCTTGTCCAAATGAGCTTCAAATCATGATGCACGAATTTTCTCGAATAAGCTTAATAATACTTTAAATCAGCTCATGATGATCAATTGATTAAACCTACAAAAAGAATAGATGGCAAATCATCCCATTTTTGCTTGTAAGCTCAAAGAGCTTCAATGCTTGCACTTAGGTTAATCAACATGGTATAATCTCAATTAAATTCATGTAAGCACTTGATAAATCAATTTATCCATATAAGAGTGTGCATACAAAATTTCACTTATAATTGAGGTCATTTGGTCATTCAATTTGATCATGCAAATCTCAATTAGCCTAGTTTCATACCTGCATAGGTGAATTAATTTCAACATACAAATTGAACATGATAGAATTAAAATTGACCTGACAGTATTTTACAATGAAAAATTCTAGAGTATCTTAAATAATTTTCAGAACAAAAATCAAGTTAATCGAAGATCATTTGAACAAGTTATGACTGTTCAACCAATGTGTGTGCAGTGTGATGTTTGGACAAATTTTGGCATTGAAAAACAAGTAAGTCCAAATTCATCCAATTTATATCAAACATGATTAAACATGATTCCAAAGATATATAATGAAGCTTAAATCAGTAGATATAATTCATTTCATGATTTATCCAAATTCATCCAAAGTTGAGCACAATCAAATAGTCCGATATATATTTTTGCATCAAAACAAAAATGTAAGACCTATGGTCCAACAGGTTGGACCTGGGTACCCCGGTCTACTGCTTCATCATGAACGATAAAGGAGATGAATCACCTCGTTCACTTGCGATTATTTTTTATGAGTTGTGTTAACTGTAATCATGCAATCCAGCCGATCCCGGTATCAATCGGGGATCTCTGTCAGGCTTTTTTTCTTCTTTCTTTTAGGTTTGTATAGTTGCGCTAGCTATGTATAGTTATTAATGAGGGCAAAAATATCTTAAAAGTGCTAGATTTCATTAGTTTGAGAAAGAGTGCTATTTTTACAAAGTCACTTTTCAAAAGTGCTACTTTTCTAAAATACCCATGTGGGTATATGCGGGAGCCTAAAATCAAAATACAATCCTGGACGTCCGATTTGTCCAATTAAGAATAAACGGTCAGGATTAAAAGTCTGCAAATAGAGTTATTTGCACTGAATCGCATTTGAGACGCATTATATATATATATATATGTGTGTGTGTGAGAATACTCACATGAGGGATCCCACAGGTGAGACACCCTCTATATATATATATCAAGATTATGTAAAATTAAGATAAACTATGCTTATTCTATAATAAATATTACAAAATATTGCAATCACGTGGGCATTTATCATCGGAACGGAGACTCTGGCAATTATTGGCAAAATAGAAAGAAAAAAAAAATCACAGGTATGTCATGGACTATTAATATAGGGACGTCCAAGTTGGATCTTTCTTTAAAATAAAAATTATATCCATAATAAATGACAACTAGCATTGTGTTTAGACTAATTTTTCAAATTTACCTCTTTTGGATGATAACATTGTCCTCTTCTCAGGCATTTTTATGGAAATGACATCATCTTCAAGTAAAAGGGAAGTTTTATTATTCCTCTTGACTCGGCTCAATCAGATAGCAATTCTCCCAGAAGCAACATATCTTGCTCAGAAAGGGTTATAGATATGATGCCTTAGAGCATCCAAATGGTAATAGACTCAGTAGA
The DNA here is from genome assembly GCA_963580455.1 of Euonymus europaeus. Classification (NCBI taxonomy): domain Eukaryota; kingdom Viridiplantae; phylum Streptophyta; class Magnoliopsida; order Celastrales; family Celastraceae; genus Euonymus; species Euonymus europaeus. The sequence goes on along the minus strand of OY756963.1, from coordinate 27,864,281 downwards.
TTTAGTAAAATGTCAGAAAAAGAATATGAAGAGCCATGCCTAGACCACAATATAGCACAAGAATTGACAGGAGGCTTGGATGACTTTGAAGTTTTGTCAATGTATGTCGTGCGAAGCGCGGGCAAACCTCTAGTTCTATATATCAATTTAATCATGCGTTTTAATTATTATGGGACTATTAGAGAGTTGACATGAGGTGGATTATGCTGATTAATCGATTATTGTTTGACGATACTGTACAAGGTATATATTTGTGGAAGCATAAATATGCATACATATGTTTATATGTGTGTGTGTGTGTGTGTGAGAGAAAGTAGGTTCGCTTGTGTATTGTATGTATGTTCTGCATGTCTTTTATTTGTCTGTACGTATAGCTTGGCGTTACAATATGCACACACTTAATGGCATGAAGTATAATGATGAGCAAGGTAGTATATATTAGGTAGCTAGGATATTGTCTTTATCATTATTATCAGTGCTTCTTGGTTTCTCTTTCAGCCTGATGAGAAATATTCACAAAAGCCAGACAAATTATAAACATGATGTATTAAATTAGGAATGAATATACTAATTAGTGCGCGTGCACACAGTACACACATATATATATATATAGAGAGAGAGAGAGAGGGAGAGAGATGTGTGTTTGATATTTCGTTCAACAGAATCCCATCCATACTTATCAACGTATTGAACAATAGCTTTTCTTGCGTCGAAAGTCATCATCTGAAGTAGTTTTCTTTGGTCCTCGGAGTAAGCAGTGGATGATAATGAGGACATGACTAGTCCCACCCAATCCAAATATCCAATAATATTATTGTTGATGAAATATCTCCTGATGTGCTTCTTGTAGATATAAGCTGCCCCGTTCAACATGGGAAGCACCAACAATGCACACAACAACAGCTTAATGTATCTCCACAATGGAAACCAGCTTGCTCTCCAACTACAATTTTCTTTAATAAAATCTCAAGTTGTCCTCATTTATCAAAAAATAATAATCCAATAAGTAAGCCATTGTTGGTCATTTAGGGTTGAAGGACTCCCAATGCACTACAAGAAAAAGGTCATTTCGTGGCAGACTTTTGCGACGGAAGAAATATCCGTTCCAAATTGTAATTTTACGACAGAAACAGTAACACTTTCGTCACATAATTTTTTTGGAAATATTTGGAATTGTTGAAATGGAATTTGTGACGGAATAAGCCATGACGAAAGTATCGTTTGTGGATGTATAATCAAATGGGACCAAATTGAGTAGGAATTACACATGAGTTCCTGAATGGGCTTAAGGAATTTGTAGCTTTTGCATCTGCAAATAATACTCAATTTCATAATACAGGAACAATAATATGCCCATGTAGTCGATGCAAATGCAAAAGGTTTCTTGATTTGCAGGAAGTTAGAGTGCACTTATGCATAAAAGGTTTTCAGGATGGATACTATATTGTACAACTCATGGTGAAGAGATGCCTGAAATTACCCCATATATTGTTAATGAACCAACATATGCAAGAAATTATTATGGGGAAGGCGATGATAGGAATAATTTTAATGTATACGAGCATATGGTAATGGATGCTGCGGAACCAGAGGTTGGGACTGAGATGTTGCAAGAAGATAATTACAATCTAAAATTTGTGAATTAACCTCCTAATCCCGAGGCACAAAGTTTTTTTGAAATATTGTCTATTGTCCAGGAACAATTGTATGATGGATGCGAGTCACATTAGGATTTGTCAGTTTCGATGAGGTTTTTAAACATCAAATATGATTATAATATGCCTCAGGGTTGTTTCGATGAGGTTGCACAACTTATGAAAGAGACGATGCCAACTGAAAATAGGATGTCTACTGATTTCTATCAATCCAAAAAGTTGGTCTCCAAACTCGGACTTGGGTATGATTGAATTGATCGTTGTGTTAATGTTTATGTGTTGTATTATAAAGAGGATGTGGATGAAAGGCAGTGCAAATTTTTGCCAAGAAAATCGTTATAAACCTCGAAGAATTGGACGTGGTCAGGCCAAGGAGATTTCTATTAAATGGATGTGGTACTTGCCATTGATTCCTAGGCTTAAGCAGTTATTCAGTTCTACAGTGACAGCAAAAGAGATGAGGTGGCATTATGAGCATCAACGCGAGCCAGGCACTTTGTGTCATCCATCTGATAGAGAAGCATAGAAATATTTTGATCGAGAATATCTAGATTTTGCTTCAGACCCGCAAAATGTAAGGTTGGGTTTGTGCGTAGATGGTTTCACTCCTTTTAGACGATCAGAGAAAAACTATTCATGCTGGCCTATCATATTGACACCTTATAATATATCACCTGAGAAGTGTATGAAAAGGGAATTTATGTTGTTGGCAGTAACTATTCCAAGTCCAAAAAATCCAAAGAGTATGATCGATGTTTACCTAAAACCTTTGATTGACGAGTTAAATCAATTGTGGAGCAAAGGTGTGATAACATACGATGTCTCCTTGAATGAAAACTTTGTTATGAGAGCTACTTTGATGTGGATTATCAATGAGTTTCCTACATATGATATGTTGTCTGGATGGAGCACTATAGAAAAGTTAGCATGTCCCTGCTACTGGAAAGTTATATTGTCAGTAATTATTTTCATATGAAATTTTATCAAAATAATTAAATTGTAAATTCAATATTTAAAATTTAAATATTAAATCCGCAATAAAAAAATAGTAAAACCAATATACAATTAAAAATCCATATTTCCAAAACTTTTTAATTAAACAATTAGCAACAAATATTCCGTCACAAAACTAAAAAGCAAATTATTTGTGACGGCATATCCATCGCAAAATTGCAAATTCAAATATAGGAAAATCAATCAGCAAAGGATATTCCGTCAAAACACTGCAAAAATTAAAAAATAGGAAAATGATTCAACGACGAAATATCTGTCACTAATTTCGTCATAAAAATGTCATCTCAATTTTCATGGCTAATTCTGTCGCAAATAACTGTCAAAAAAATTAGCAACTACTGTTTTAGGGACGGAATATTCACTTGTGGCTAAATCTGTCGCTAACTCAATTGTGAAATCACTTTCTTGTTGTAGTAATGATCAAGGTTTTGAAAACCGGACCGGCCGGTTCGTCCGGTCCAACCAGTCACCCGGCCCTAATCCGGTCCAGATCACACCCTGAAAATCGAGAAACATTAGAACCGGCCTATATTTTGATAACCGGCTGGTTCTCATTACGCATGAAATGACGTCATTTTGGAGTAAAATGAAACTCATTTTATCCATGAAACGACGTCGTTTCATGCCAAATTACATAAAAAATTGAAAACCCCTATCTTCAATTCTTCCGTTCTTCGTTTCTTCACTCGTGCAGTTGAGCGACATGCGCAGCGCCGTAGGCAAAATGAAATGAGGGGTAATCAAGGTGAGGCGCTTAAATTGAGCTAAAGATTATGGATGCGAGAGTCACCAAGAGCATAATTTAGATAAATTCATTAAATATTTAGGAAATTAGATGTAATAAGTATTCTAGAAATTAGATAATATTGGTGAAAGATAGAGGGGATGGCAGTTCCGTAAATGACATTAGGCCAAATAAGGAATAAGAAAATAAGTGGGCAAAAGAGTCAAAACACAAAAGAAAATTAATTAAATATAAAATGGTGGCACGCAAAATGAGAAACACCTAAACCTAAACAGAATCGGCTTGGGGAAGACGAAGGCCGCGGCGACAGAAAATGATCTTTCGGAAACCGCAACGGTTGGCGACACTGACGAGACGAGAAGAATCGAAAAGGCAAGGGGAGTAGATTGATACCAGTTTCACATCCAAAAAAGCCAATCTACACCATCAACGAAGAAGGAGAAGAGGGCAGCACCGCGACTTGAGATCGACTATTCTCGGTGTTTCCGACCGCAAGTCAGGTAGCTTCCACCACCATTAGACTCCCCGTGCCAAAATCTTCCTGGATATGGCCACGGTGACTGTCACCGCACCCTTACTGGCGTGACCAGATTTTGACGGTGATCGGGTCTGTTAGACCCGCGTTCACTAGCAACCGGGTCAATTTGACCCGATTGACTATTAAGTACTTAATTATTGTAATTAATTAAATTAAATTAAGTTATTTGTTTTAGGTTAATGGTATTAAGTTATTACTATTAATAAAAACAATTTGGTTAAAAGATAATGGCATTAATAAATGGATTTAAGATAATAGGATTAATAAAAGATTTTGGATGTTGTAGGGGTTTCAAGAATCAATTTGTGTAATTGAATTATCGATACTTACGGGAGTACACCACGATAAGTAATATCCAACTGTATTACGGAACACTATGATAAATGTGTTGTTTATGATATAACTGTGTTAAATGTGCTGTTTGATTGCATTAATTGACTGTCTTGGAATTACGATGTGCCCTATGATAATGCAACTGTATTATGGAATACTGAGATAATGGTTTGTTAATGTTATTTTTGGATGGAATGTGAGGTGAAATTATAAATCTTATGAATGTAATGTTTACTGTTTGTTCTGCATGAAGCATGACATATTGCGGCATACATGACATGCACATAAGGATAAAATGTTTTACAGACCGGGTACGACTACTTAAGAGGGGGTATATGTTGAGGTTATGTTAATTGGAAAGGAAAATGTTTTATTCTCTGAAAAGTATTCTTTGGTAGAACACTCAACAAAAGAAAAATCTCGACCGATTGCTCTGAAGCAGTGTATCTAGGTTAGGGCCCGAGTACTGAAAAAAGATTTAAATGGCTAGTTGTGTTCTAAAGCTATGTTCATGTGCATTCATGCATAGATATTACTTGCTAGAAACTGTGAGTGGTAAATATGACTTTTGTTTTATCATTTGATAGCAATTGACTTTGAACTTTGAAGTTCGAAGCATGTCTTCTGAGCATAATTCTACAATCGCTTCGACTCCAATTACTGCTCAATTTGCTCAAACTCCAAGTATAGTTGCTTCAATCCCTATTAATGCTTCTATTGCATCTGTTGATTCTGGAGGAGGGGGAGGGGCACGTAAAAAAATAGATCCAGCTTGGGGCCATGTCAAATTTGAGATTGACAGTAAAGGTACCAAAATTTACGCTTGCTTATATTGTTCAAAGCAATTTAAAGGTGGGGGAATTCATAGATTGAAACAACACCTTTCTTGGAAAAAGGAACAAGTTGTTAGATGTCGAAAAGTTCAATATGAAGTTAGACATGGAAGAAAATTTGAAATCTCATATGGAGAAAAAATTAGATGTCGAGGAAAGGTTTGAAAGGGAAAATCCATATGGATATTCTCAAGAGGAAATCCTCCCATTAGGAAGCGAGTAATCTCAATTAATGAGCATGGGAAGGGAAAGACAAATGCTACTTTTGCTCCACGTACTATCCCAGGAGCTCAACTTTATTGTTGGTTGATTTATGAGATTATGATTTCTTATTCTTTCATTGAATTTTAGATGACAATGTTGTTGATGATATGGATAATGAGGATATCGACTTGACATCGTTTGGTGATGATGGTGATAACATGCAAATTAATATTGGTGCTACAAGTGGAACCATAAATGATGATGGTGGTGGTGAGGCTTGATCCTGATTTAGAGATGCATTTAGCTTGATCTTGTACTACTTTTGGACATTTTGGTTTGGAGTTTAGACTTTGTTATGTGCTTCTCGTATTAATATTGTTATGAACAATTTGTACTACAAATGACTTGAACTTTGGAGTATTAGGACTTTGCAATTTTTATTGCTTTTTGTTTGATCTTACTTTTTTTATGCTATGTTTAACATTTAAAACTTACTAGTTATGATTAAGAATGATTGTAAGTATTGTTTTTGTTAAATTTTATGAAATAGTGTTATTTTTTTACATGTATCATTATGAAGTATCAAATTTATTTTGTTATTTTATATTTTATATTTTATATTTAATAAGTAATTAAATATATATTAAATAATTAAATATATTGAACCCAATTTGAACCCCGGTTGAACCATGAACCGAAGAATTTTCAGAGTCTGACCGATCCGGTTCTGAAAACCTTGGTGTGACTCGCAATGAGGCATATTTGTTGACTAATCGACTCACACACAAATAGATTATCACAATCTATATTATAGAACAATCAAACAGTAAAAACAAAAGAAGAACATGAGATTTAATGGCTCGACTAGAATACCTATATCAAAGAGAGTTAATGATTTCCTTTAGATAACAAATTCTAGTATATACAATTGAGTTAGGGTTCACCTTTTAAAGCAATCTACCTAGGCAACTGTAATTATAATTATACCCCCAATGCAAATTAAACCAATACTCAATAGAATTCCATACCGTACTGTGGGGGCTATGTTGGTTGCTAAAATTAATTTTAGAACATGCGGAAGCGTGTTATGGATCGTTCTTAGCATAGGTACAAATCAAAAAATTTAATCGGAAGCCATACCACCCTAGAGTGCTACACGCCTATCAAGTGTGTCATCTTAGATCTAATTAATTTTTGTAATTAATCCTAGCATGCTTCTAGTATTAATTTCATACAAAAATTCTTAGATCTAAAAATTCAATCATAGCATGAAGAAGGTTAGAAAATCAATACTAACCTCTTTATGGTCGATATAAAATATCGCAAGTAAACCTGCAATATCAAATACTGACGGGTCTTACCCAATCGCAAGTGTACGTGTCGAAGGACAGTATAAAAGAGAGTGAGGTCGAATCCACAGGGACTGTATCAATCACCAAACAAACAAAATAGCAATAATAACGTAGAAAATTCAGATTGCAATAAACAATTAAATTATGCTAAAATTGGATTAATAAATATATGGAGGAGATCTAGCTTGGGTTGGTGTTGTTCTTCTACTGTCACTCAATCACACAACTTAATATGCAATCACACAATTTAAAGGTTTACCGTTGTCAATTAGAAGACCTTGGTCCGGCTCTCCTAATTTTGACTTTCCTAAGCAACGACTTTGGCTTTGGTCCAGCCCAAAATCTTTTCTTACCGTAGGGGTCTTGGTTGGTGTACCCTAAGATTTCCCTAAGGCAAACATATGAACGAGAAAGTCGACAATCGCACAACCCTAAGTGTTGGTGTACCACCTAGTCAATTGTGTTCACAATTCCCAAATCTGGATCCTATGCAGATTCTTGTTACTCCGTCAATCACCGGGTATGGGTCAGCCGAATGTGCTTAACTAACAATTCTTATCATCATGATGTTGATCAGGCAAACACAATAATAAGAAATCAACATTAAATTCAGAGAATCAATGAATTAAACCTGGTATAATCGTCAATCAAATTTTGCAACAAGTTGTAGTAGAAGAAACTAACCAAACCAAACTAAATAAGAATTTAGTTACACATGTTCATGTTTCAACTCTGTAAAATTAATCCTCAAATTAATTGAAGAAGAAGAATGCCGAATTGTGCTAGGAATCCTCTTCTCTCCGTGCCTCCTGAGTCTTGAGTCTTCTCTCCCTTGTTCTCCAATGCCACGGCGTCCAATCCCCTTTTTGGTCGAGTTTTTAGAAGTTAAAAACCCTACTTGCCACGTCAGCCCATCAGCATTATGTCACTGGCCCGATAAAAACTGAGGTCACAAACAGGTCGCACTTTGGTTACATCTTGTTCACAATCGGGTCGCACTGTTTGCCCAGAAAACTCTTTAAATCACCATATTCCAGCCAGCTCTCACCTGCTCAAATAAACACCAATTAAGTAATAATTGGACTTAAAATCTCATAATTAACTGCCCTACAAACTCAGAAATACAGGTGCATTTCTGCACCTATCACTTTACTATCGAGGTCAATGTGCAATCCGTCTTAATCACGAACACACGAACAGATCTTGAACACACCCTTTGTTTGATCACACTGCTTGATCACGAACCACCAATTTAGAAAGCAAGGTTCACCAAGAACGGCCTACATCGTTTTCTAGGTATTCCCTTTAATCTCCTTCCGAATGGGCAAAGCAAAACCACCAATTGATAGTGAATCAAAGAGAGATCACAAACAGCTGCACCTCTTTTCTTTATCAAAAAGAACACTTGGCTGCTATTGGGAAAAAAAACACAACTTGGTTGTCTTTTTGTGAATTGAATCACACCGCCACCACCCTTTTTGTGTTAAAAGTCTCCCATATGAGAGAGATAAGTGTTGTATTTATATCTAAAGTCAAAGTCTCCTTTTAAGTTTTGTTTTTATAATCCATAAGGAACTAGGAAAAGACAAAACGGTGGCCATCCTTAGTATTGGGCCAGCCGTGCTTTGCTTTTGCAAAGCATGGTTTGGGCCTAGTTTGGCCCAAAGCAAAATCCATAGGATCCAATCCAATCTCATTAGACCTCTAGGTTTTCCTTCGGCCCAATACTTCAAGAATTCAAGGCTCAAATATTATTTGTTCCTTGGTCCATTCTTGATTTTAATTTTGATTATGTAAAATATTTATTTTACAATCTAAATCAAAATTTTGAGACTTATTAATTTTCATAAATACTCTTACAAGAATTTTGTATATCTCAACAAAAAATAATTTCATCTTAGGGTTATCATTGGAAAACCAAAACCCCCATAAAATTATATCTATTCGTTATACAAATATTATTCTTGTAACTTTCCCAATAACCGTTGTGATATGGTGAATTTTGCCGATCTTCCTTAAATAGGACAAGAGATTATTAAGGCTACCAAAGGGACTCTACAGGACATACATATTGTGGCTTCTGAAATATTATTCTTTACCATCAAGCCCTATGACTAGGAATAATATATCAAACCAATGTTCGTCTGACACTACCTGAACTTTGGATTCACTCCCCAATATGTACGATTCTTACATTGAGACTTTTCCATAATTAGAAACCTGTCCCTGACCTATGGGAAGTGTACTTGCATATCTTCCATGCAACACCCGGTAAGATGGAGTGAATTTATTCGTACTATCGAACACTCCAAAATCCATATTTTCTCTGAGCTCTAGATTCCTTTGTATCTATCCTCTAAGCGTATTAAATTGACATGTCGATCAATTTAATTCACAACGCTTGATTCGTTAGAATCACTATGCATAGTTTCTAGATAGATTAATTTGAACCTCTCAGATGGGTGCTTACACTTTCGTAACCGAAAGTACATGAATGACTATTTTGTAGGTATGCGCTTATACCCTAGTGGCATACATCCAAGTCATCAAGATTTTGACAATAGTGCGTGTCTCACTTATTGATGAATCAAAATGCACACGCTATAAGTATAAACGTATTGACCTACTCAAGCTTGAAATATATTGTACTCCCACAGCTATAGGATGAACAACTCTTTGATAGCACATTTCTGGTTGTTCATTCCTATTTAAGTTCGTCAATGTATATGTCCATCTATACACTAGTGCACCAATCCGATAATCCTCTCAAACGGTCAAGACAAACCATTCTCCTAATTGGAGATGTCCATGCACTACAACCTATATCAACAAAGTGCCTAACTTTGTTAATCTGGTTGTGACTAATGATTTAGAATGTAATAATGAATCTTGTGTCAGTCTATTCTCACACTTCAAGTGTATCTGAGTATCCAAGATTCACATATCTAACATCCTTAGACCTTGATAGAACATTCACATATAAATGAAATATTTAAAATAAAACATTTAAAACACAAATGCAATCGTAAAATGTTTATTCTTGAATTTCAGAATTGTCTTTACATGGTATGTTATTAGGACATCATCCCAACAGGCTAACCCCCGCAACCATTCATAACCTTCTGTCACATGATTTGCTTTCCATTGCACAGATTTCACTTTCCATTGCATAGATTCGTTTTTCGTACCGTGGTGGTTTTTGGTAAACATTTTTAAAGGGCATACATGCTCCGTTGTAACATATAAATTACACACAAAATGTTACGTAATCAAACACCAATTCAGCATAATATAAAACATTTTTTACCCATTTTCTGAAATTGTCATTTTACAGCATTTCAACAACAATTAAAGTTGTAAATGACTATACTACCCCCAATCAATTAGCTATTGGCTAAACTACCCTTATGTATGGAACCCCACAAACATGTTGCAATTTTTTAAAATATTTAGATAAAAATGCCCGAAATATATTAATAATTTTAAAAATATTTATAATATTTATATAAAAATGGACTAAGATAGTTAATATGATTAAAATTTTGAAAATAGTTGTATAAAAAATATAAAAATATGTTGATACTTTTGAAAATGTTAAAATTTCATTATAAAAACGTAAAAAAAATGTTAAACATTATTAAAAATTTTAGAATAGTTGTATAAAAATTTAAAAATATGTTAAATATTAATAAAAATTTTAGAATAGTTGTACAAAAAATATAGAAATATGTTAATATTTTTAAAAATGTAATAGTTGTATTAAAATGTAAATTTGATTTATGAAATATATAAAAATCATTCTTTTATTAATTTATGTTACTACCTCTGCATGTAATTAGCCACAACATTTGAAACAATATATATGTTTTTCTCTAAAAAATTAACCAAACACTTTCAATATTTGAAATAATATATATGACAGCATTTTAACATCACTACCAACATACATGTCAATATATTATTCATTATTAATCAAACCTGGCCATTATATATGTACATATACATGCATGTGAATTGTGATATATATATATATATATATATATATATATGTACTTACAAAAAGAAAAATAGCATGATCCCAGCCTGTTTCTGAAAAATAAAAGGGAAATTCACAAATAATTTTTTTAATAAAAATGTGTATTTCATTGGGTAGCTTTAACTTTTTAATATTCCAGCATAAAAATAAGATGAAAATCATAAAATCTAAAGTTACTAACCAATATTCATAAACCTTAAACCGTAAACTTACGTTATATATCCAAAAATCCTAAACACTAAACTCAAAAACCTTAAACCCTAAACTCTAAAATCTTAAACTTCAAAATATTTAGAGCAATCTTCTAAGAGCACGCTTAAAGAAATCGGATGTGAAAGTATCATTGCACCCTTTGGTTTCCCCAAATTCACAAAATGATACCTTATTAAATACAACCAAATAGTATCCATCCCCTTGATTTTAGTTTTCCCACCACACAGTGCAATTGATATCCACCCCCACACCTCTTAATGATTAAGAAATGACTATGGGTCCGTTTGTTATCCAATTGTATTTCACAGCTTAAAGATGTGGGAAATGCTGTGCTTTTTGCTGTCAAAAATGCTGTGTAAAAAGCTGTGGGGCCCACAGCTTTAAGCTGTGTAAAATGCTCTGAGGTGTTTGGTTCACTTTTTTTACATTAGCTTTTTGTTACGATATTTTATATGAAATGACAAAAAAGGGCATTGTCAACACTTGCACTCTGCTTCTTTTCAAAGTGAGACTGCATAACTTCAATGCATTTTTCAAATTTTGAATTGGTCTCTGCCCTAACTTCAAGTGCCTTCTTCTTTCTTGATCTAGAAGTAGACTCGATTCTTGATCTTTTTCCACTTGATCCAGAAGCATGTGTAGATGAAGTTGCTTTTACTGGAGATGTCCCTGTTGAACAATCTTCAGCAATCCCATCTACATCAAGTGGTGACACAAATGGAGGTGTCATGGGTTGATGGGTAAAGTCATCCCCAAAGAATGGAGTGTAACTGTCAACCTGCAAAGAATCTTTTATGTGAAGATCTGACATCCCTGTAGTGAACCTATTCTCCCCGGTGGCAACTCTACCATTGAATAGAACGTCAAGCTTTTCAACAAATTTCAACGGAGCCCTACAAAACTTCTTGTATTGTGAATTCTCCTACAATGCATTTATAATTAAGGGTAATTATATAAGGAACATACAAAGAAAATAAAGGAACAAAATATGATGTTTAACGTAACCATACCTCAATCCGTGCGGTCCACCATTCATCAGACGCATCGATAGTTCCTCTCATACTATTCCACCCCAAACCGGTCTCCTTAGACTTCAGCTTGTTCCACAATTGCCAATTTTGTTTTAAGTTGTCATATCGATTTTTCAAAACCCCAGCAGGAAAGTCGATACCACTCAAAGAAACAAACTCAGGAACCATTCGTTGCCAATACCATTTATCAGTAGGTCCCATTTTTTTTGACTCTTTAATACAAAGGTCAATGAAAATTTCGGTTGATTCATCATCCCACTTTGTCTTTTTCGAGTCACCAACTGTTTCCTTCCCCTTTCTACTCATTTTCAATAGCTACCATACAAGACATCCAAATAAATAGTCTAATCTATTAAGAGCCTAACCCAAAGCCAGAAACATAAAACAAAATAAATAACAAAAATGATTCTCTATTAAACATGAAAGAAGTTCATGTAAAGAAAACGTTTAACAACAGAGCAGAAATGTAATCAGGAGAGAAATAAATAAAGTACTACTATCATTTCAGAAACTTGCCAAGTTCAGATCCATTACAAAGTAAGAGAGAATTCATAATATAATACAAATAGCAAATTATCAAGTAGGGTAATGCTATGGATGCTATTTGCATAAACTAGTAAACTGTAAAAGAAGGATCATTCACTCTAACCCTATGATTACGATGTGGCTGAAATGGAATGAGGAATAGCAGAACTTTCAACAACTCTAAGACCTCTATAGATACATTATTTGATGTCTGTTTAAGTCAATTGAAACGTGTTGCTCTTGCAACAATGTGCTTGAGGCCATTAGTTTAGACTTTAGACTTTAGCCTCTTTATAATTGACTTGCTTCCACATCCTGGGTGCTTTAATAAATGTTCCATGCAAAAAAAAAAAAAAAAATAGAGCTCTATTCCATCCTAAGTCACTTGGATAATAAATTCTTCAAGTCTCTACAAGTATGCACTCAGTTTGTCACTCCAAGTCTGAATTTTTTATATGGGAGCTCGCCATCTACAATCACCAACATTTCCAAGACTCATTTAGCCTGTTAGACAAGATTGATATGCCCAAGTTCCTATCGAGTACAGCTTCCCGAGATCATGGTTTTAATAAAATGAAAAAACCCATTAGACCTGCAAAGAGCAAACCCATTCCCCTCCCAACCCAAAACAAAGAAGAAGGATTTAAAACCTCAACCTACTTCTACCAGTCCAGTTAGGCAAGATGTGAGGAGAAAAGGAAAAAAAACAAAAGTGATTTCTTACTCTCTTCCCCTATAACTAGTAAAAGAAGTTCATATAATGATTATAGTAGTAACCCTTTTCAGCTACCTTAAAAAAATAAAAGGATCCTATCCAAAATTCACAACTAGGCACTCATAATAAGATGTGAAGCATACTGGCAATTTGAACAAAATGATTCTCTATTAAAATTGCAATTTGAACAAAATGATTCTCGAACTGGCAGTTACTGTTTTCCTTTTTTTTTTCTTTATATTCTTATCGATGCAAAGCATAAACTAAATAAATATGAGACACATCCTTCAACAACAATGTTAGCATCCTGGAGTTTGAAATAGAGACAGCATCTAAAAGCTATGCCATGATTGCTAGAACCACAAACCACATAAGTATAAAAGCTATGCCATGATTGCTGCACCAAAATAGAATACTATCCACCAAGCCTCCAACACTGCCAGTAGTTACTTACCAAAACATTAAGATCATCCCAATTCTTAATTCAGTAGTTACTTACCAAAACATTAAAAAAACTATCTTAAAGGGATATCCTGACCAATCAAAGCCAACCAATATCGTAGATAAATTTTCCAAAAAACAAAAAATGCAATGCAGAGGGAAGAAAGTGCTATGTAAGATATGAGACAGCTCCAAAGAAGGGAAATTAATAAATCCCCAGCACTTCGAAACCTGTTGTACAACTAGTCAACTTACCAGGTGGAAGAGAATGGATCGATTCTGGAAGAGAGGAAGACACCGATCGATTCTGGGACTGGAAGAGAAGGAGAGGCCGATCGATGAAGCTGCTGCTGGATTGAGAGAAAACACACTGAATCAGTGTTTCTAGGGCTTCTTTTGCTGTTTTTAAAACACTGATCGATTCAAAAGCAAATTGAGAGAGAGATAGAGATTCAGCTTAGGGAAATCGCACATACCGAAATGAGATGCCAGACTCCACCGACCTCCACCAAACGATCAGCAGAAGAAGTAGAGGAGCAACGGCGGCGATGATTAGATTGAACTACTTCAATGCAACGAGTCGAAGCAAAACAGGCAGAGATTGAGAGAAACAGAGGGCAAGTAGGGAAAGAAATTATGAGACGCGATGAAACGCACATCCACGACAGCGTCTCGTTTTGGATAGCATTAACGCGGTGCAAAACGCACAAAATGAATTGGTGTTTAGCTCACACCGCGTTTCAACTGGGTCCCACAGCTTAAAGCTGTGGGAAAAGCAAAACAAACGGGCTCTATCTCATCCACTAATTTTACTTCTTCCACCCACTTCCAATAATTGAGAACAAATATATTATATTAGATTTTTGTTGATTTGTATGTGATTTTGACATTTTAGGGGAGTATATGTGAATGGTAATCATTTTGTTCAGTTGGCTTGAGAGATGGTTTTCTGATGCCTTCTATTATGATGCAATCATATAAATACAGATATGATTCTGGAAACGAATGGGCCGCTCCATACAGAGGACAACTGACAACGTACATGAAATATATTTAACCAATCTATCTTGATGTGATGTATTGATTTCTATAAGATGTGGTGTATTAAGTTAACTTTATTTTAAAATAAAAATGAGACAAAAAGTCATAACTTTAATCACGTGACACATTGTCAAACAAAAAATTTATATACATGTTTATTTTATTTTGTAAATTTATTCTTTTAACTTTGAATTATTTAAGGGTGTTAAAACTCAATTTTGGAGTTTGTAAACTAAATTATGGGAGTAAGAAAATCAATAAAATAAAATATCATTTCACTATCAAATCACATACAAATCATTAAAAATTAATATAATATAATTTTTCTCAGTTATTGGAAGTGTGAGAGGGTGAAAAAAAATTAAGGGTGAAAAAAAATTAAAATTAGAGGATGGAATAAGCATTTTCCAATCATTAGCAGGTGTGGGAAAACTAAAATTAAGAGATGTGGATACTATTTCCTTGTATTTAGGAATGTCCCATTTCGTGGATTTGGGGAAACCAAAAAGGAATAATGATCCTTTGACATCCGATTTTTCCAAAACTTCTTTATGCGCGCTCTTATAGCAATGACAATGATTGTTACTTGTTGAAGACAACAAATGTTGTTGAAAGATATGTTTTTGCTGTTATTGTTATTTTGAGATATATGTTTTATTGATTTGTCTCAATATGTGACTTATTTTTTGATAATAAAAGTGTAACTCAATATTAAGTTGAGTGAAGAATGAATGGAGGAATGAAATGAATGAGTTGATTTTAGAATAATGAAAAAATTATATATTTTTTTTGAGTGATGAATGAATGGAAGAATAAAATGAATGAATTGATTTTAGAATAATAAGTTGAGGATCAGACATATTTTACTCTGGATGAATTTTTTTTTATAATAGAGGTCCACGGTTGTGGTTGCCCTTACCAGATTCCCACCCCTTTCCATATCTTTTTATTTCCATGGCTCCGCTGTAGCCAAACCCTAATCCAAGTACCCGCGGTCTCCCTTGGGTTCAGCTTCAACTCCGTCTCTCACAGTGAGCTCCTCATCCCTAGTCCTCTTGTCTCTCTTTCTCTCTAATTATGATGCTGCAGGCTCCGAATCTGGATTCTATTTCGTGTTAAGGTCTTACCCTTTTATTTATGTATCGCGATTCCGATCCGAAACCCGTCGGGTTCTGGTTTGCTCTTTTGACCCGATCGGTTTGCACCCGTTCTTGTAAGGCGGGTTGTTTTGAACCGCCGAACATGGGGCTCGGCTCATCATCTTTAACCCAAATTTAACGGGTCCACCTGCACCGCTTTGCTAGTTTGTTCTTTCCTTGACATGAGGCCCTTTCACGGTTCTGAAATGACGGACCTCGTTCTGGGTCGGAATTCGGAAACACCATGAATTTCGTTATTATTTAATATAACTATGATTTCTTTAAAATATATATCCTTTTGGGATTAAATTTGACTTCTTGTTCTGGGTACTCTGTTACCTAGACTGTTTCTCGAATTTGTGTATTGTTTTTAGTATTTTATAGTGCATAGTGTTATTTTAGCTGCGAATTGGTTGGTGAAAATTATTGAGTGCGTGGTGTTCTATACGGGGTTTGCTTTCAGTAATTATGTATGTATTAAAGTATAAGCATCTACACGCAAAATTGCGAAAGGAATGTTATACTTCAGGTTGTATTTAATTTGCGTGGGCGGGAAGGAGAACAAGGGATGGACTACTATATTGAACCTTAGATTGCATTTTGAAGGTGGGTCAAATTGATATCATTTGTGCAATGGATCATGGGGCTTGTTTTAGAAATATTTTTAGTGTTAGTGTCATTCATCATGTATTTCTCGAAGAATCCTGTGAAATGAAGTTTTCTGGTAACATGATTTCTGGTCTGCGGTGATAATCCGTTGAACTGGATTAAGCGTTTTTCCTTTTGACTTAGCTTTTAGTCATTGTTTTTTTTTAATCACTCAGGTTCCACTACAGTTTTACACTAATGCAGTTATGTTCATATTTCGTCACTGTCTCATAAACATGGGTGGGTTAAATATATTGAATCTATTATAAAAGCTTCTGTTTTACAAGGGGTCTCTAGTTGCACATCGTGTAGATGGTTCTATACTTAATTGTATACGGATAGTGAGTAAGAAATTCCTATTCCTAGTTTACTGACTTTTAAGGACTATTAATGATTTCATCCATTGAGAAAAAAATCACTGGTGCTGACTGCTGAGTTTAGTTTGCTTGTCCACTCTGCCAACTCATGAATTCAGCATGCTCACTGTGTACAAACTTTGACAAAATTGGGTAACTTTTTTTTAACATTTCAGGATCAAGGTATCATTTAATTGTCAACCATTGGTTCCATAGAAGCTGTAGATGCCTTTGTGGATTTGTTTCTGATCTCTATGGTTGATTTTAAATGCATTTAGTGGACATTTTGTTACACTTATGTGAAACGCTGGAAAGGCTTAAGACCTTTGCATCTCTCTTTTGAAGTCCATTTTGACTGGCTCTGATTCTGACCTTGGTTATTTGTGGGTGGTTTGTTGTTCAAAAAAAGTTTAATTAACTTGTTTTTCTTTCCTAATAATGACTGGATAAATTGATGATGCGCAGATATTTGGTGATCCTATAAAACTCATGCAATGGATATCTCCGATGCAGTCATGGTCAAATCTAGCAGATTGAAATCTGTTGTCTGGAATGATTTCGATAGGGTGAAAAAAGGCGACACTTGTGTGGCAGTTTGTCGGCACTGTAAAAAGAAACTTAGTGGATCAAGTACTAGTGGAACATCACATTTGAGGAACCATTTAATCAGGTGTCAGAGAAGATCTAATCATGGAATTGCTCAATTTTTTTCATCAAGGGATAAGAAAAAGGAAAACAGCCTAGCTCTTGCAAATATAAATCCTGATCAAGATCAGAGAAAAGATGAACTGGTTACCATAGCTAATTACAAATTTGATCATGAACAGATGAAAGATGACATCTTCAGCATTGCAAATAACAACTTGGATCAAAGGCGAAGCCGATATGATCTGGCAAGAATGATTATTTTACACGGCTACCCACTTGCTATGGTTGAGCATGTTGGATTCAAAGTATTTGTGAAAAATCTGCAGCCATCATTTGAACTTGTATCACTAAACAGAGTTGAGGCTGATTGTATGGAAATCTATGTCAAGGAGAAACAAAAAGTTCATGAAGCGCTGGATAAATTACCTGGTAAAATAAGCATTGCTGCTGATGAGTGGGCTGCTCTAGATAATGCTGAGTACTTGTGTTTGACAGCGTACTACACTGATGATGCATGGCAGCTGAGAAAAAAGATTTTGAGTTTCATAATGATTGATCCTTCTCAAACGGAAGACTCACGTGCAGAAGTTGTCATGACATGTTTAATGGATTGGGATATAGACCGCAAACTGTTCTCTATGACATTTGATAATGGTTTGACAAATGACGGTATTGTCAACAGAATCAGGGATCGGCTGTCCCTGAATAGGTTCCTTTATTGTAATGGCCAATTGTTTGATGTACGATGTGTTTCAAATGTTCTTAATCTGATGGTTCATGATGCTTTGGATGCACTGTATGAAGTAACACAAAAAATTCGTGAAAGCATACGATGTGTTCAAAGTTCACGAGCAACACAAGCGAAGTTCAATGAGATTGCGAAACATGTTGGTGTCTCAAGTGAAAAATGCTTATCTCTTGATAATTCACTGCGATGGAACTCAACATGCCTGATGCTTGAAACTGCTTTAGATTACAGGGGAGCATTCTCTCTTCTAAGAGAACAGGATCCTGACTTCATGATGTTTCCATCTGATCTAGAATGGGAGAGAACACGCTTTGTTACTAGCTACTTAAAGCAATTTGTTGAAGTTACTACTGTTTTCACAAGGAGCAAGTATCCGACTGCAAATATATATTTTTCTGAGGTCTGTGAATTTCACTTGCAATTGATTGAATGGTGCAAGAATCCTGATGATTTTTTAAGTTCTTTGGCTACAAAGATGAGAAGCAAATTTGATGAATATTGGGGGAAATGCAGCACAGGTTTGGCAGTCGCGGCCATGCTGGACCCTCGATTTAAGATGAAGCTTTTGGAGTATTACTACACACAATTGTATGGTAATAGCGCTGCTGAGCTCATCGATGATGTTGCTGAGTGCATCAAGGCACTATACAATGAACACTCTATTGGATCCCCGTTAGCTTCTCTTGACCAGGGATTAGCTTGGGAAATGAATGGTAGTACTGGGGGTTTAACTTCCTCTGTAAAGGACTCGAGGGATAGGTTGATGGGATTTGACAAGTACCTGCACGAAACTTGTAAGGGTCAAGGCACAAAGTCTGACTTGGAAAAGTACTTGGAAGAACCGCTCTTTCCACGCGTTGTTGATTTTAACATATTAAATTGGTGGAAAGTTCACACTCCAAGATATCCTATTCTATCCATGATGGCACGTAATATTTTAGGGGTTCCAATGTCTAAAGCTCCATTGGAATGTGTTTTTAGCACTAGAGGAAGGGTGCTTGATCGTGAATGGAGTTCACTGTCCTCAACTACTGTGCAAGCTTTAATGTGTTCGCAAGATTGGATAAGGAGCGAACTAGAAGGTTGAACAATTTATTTTGCTTGTTTTTCCATACATTTTTTCATCTTTTTTGACTAATGTTGAGCTCCGTACTAGACTGAAGTTGATTTATCTGATTAACCAGCCTGTGTTACCCTATTCACAGCATAGTGAGGAGTCAATTGCAGGGCCCTCTTGTTTCTACTTTAACCATCCTCCAATTGTTTTTGTTCGTGTAAGTAGTTTTTATTTAACGAGTTGATGTTACACAACTTGCTCCGAGATTCGTTGGTAATTTTTCCTGTGTTCGTGTGTGGTTTGGACCGTGCAAGTCTAATGGAGTGCATGAGGATCAAATATCTGAACATATATGAAAGTTGAGATCAGTATATGAATTTGGGCACACGTAGGGTATGCTTTTCCTCATCAAACTGAAGGGGAAAAGGCTAACGAAACACATACATGCAGTACTCGTGTACATACATTGTTGCACCCGATTTGAGCGGGTAGGGCTGAGGGTTACGCAAGCTATAAAGGTGGATGGTTCTTAAAGGTGGATAGTGTTTTAAATCTCACATCCTTCATTAAAAATGTGGAGCTCATCATATAAAAAAGCTAAAAATCTCATAACCTAGTGAACATGTTTTACTGTGTCCTGAAACTGCATTCTCAAAGAGTCGAGATGAACTCTCCGAGCTTTCTCAATTACTTTTATTGATGCACAGGCTTCACCACTTTTTTTTTTTAAAAAAAATAAAATACGAAGAGAGTGAAGATATCAATTCACACTGTAAAATCTTAAACAAAGATGACAGCTCTGATCAACAATAGCTAATCCAGACATTCTATCAACATCACTTTGTTCCTGAAATAATTTTGCATGGACTATGGATTTATACTATTAAAGCTTGTGATCAAATAACCTTACTAAATGACTCACATCAGTTCATCTTTGTTTTAATATTTTCTAACTGTGCCTCATTCAACCATAATAATATTCATGGCTGTTTGTGACACAACTAAGAAAACCCTTCAAATTCCAATTAAATGATATAGTCTTAAATCATAAGAGCATAATTAATTTTTAAGGCTCACACAGTGATATATAAGGTGTTTTTCATGTCACTCCTTAAGTGGTTGAGTTATCACATGTAAATCATATTACATGTTATGATTAATCACACATTCGACTATAGAAATAGTCTCATCTCAAACTTACTGGGATGATGTATAAATTAAGCAACTTACGTAAAAATAAATCACACATGTCGCTACTTAAGTGACAACTAGATTACTTGTCTCTTTCTATCAACCACGCAGGTGGTAGAATGATTGATGTGTGTATTTTTTGTAAGACATTTATTCATATATTTTCAATCACAATTCTATTACTATGAGTTGTTATTGTGAGAATTATTGTGTTTTTAATGTATGAATGAAGAAAAATGTAAAAATTGGAGTGCATTCAGAGAAGAAAAATATTTCGTGTGTCCTAAAGATGCTTGAGCATTGGTCCAATGCCAGAAGACAACATCCTACCAGTGATTTCTACCCTTTGTATGTGTTTTAGATACTCGAGCGCCCAACATCAAACGCGATTTTAAGAAGCTAAAAATTAGGGAAACCTATCCCTATTTAGGTTCTATTTTGTTTGCACAAGTAGGGATGGTCTAGGGTTGATTGAATGAAGTTTTTGAATCCTTGTATTCATTATAAATAGGTCTATAAACCTAAGAGAACATACACTTAAATTTCTGAAGCAAGTTGCTCGCCCTTGTGAGAACAGCTACCCAACTTTCTTTGTTCTAGCATTCAATCCATGATTTCTTCTTCATTTTTTTCTGATATTTATTATTATGAGTAGCAACTAAACTCCTTATTAGGGTATGATTTAGCCAAACATGATAGTTGCAAATTAAATTCTTTCAAGTTTTTAATTTGATTCATGGTTCTAGTTCTTAATTGTTGTGCTTTAAAATATATTGTTTGTTTATATTGATTGGCCATCAATTGAACTTGCATAAATGCTCATCTTGCCTAATCATGTAAAAGATTCGTATTTATGTCTTTTGGTGGAACTAGAATTATGGAGATTAACTGTCGATTGCTCTGATATGGGTTTAGGGGTTCATTGGTTGTATGGTTTTTCTGTTCTTAACGGGTTATTGATTCTGAATCTAAAGATTGTCATCAAACATGATTAGTTTAGAATTAATAATATGTGGTGTTGCCACGATCTAGGGATCAACATAATTGAATGAAAAAGACTTTAGAACTAGGAATTGTTATTATTGTTTTATCTTTGTAAATTTACAATAGAATTGCTTGGTGAGATCATACACTAGTTTCTTCTGTTATTGTATTTTTCATTCATTTACTTTAATTCAATTGTTATTTACATTAATTGAGAATTTGGTATAATATTGACTTGAAATTGTCTCTGTGGGATCGACCTCATATTTTTACCTTTTATTGCGTTTTTGATGTAGGAAGATTGGTGTGAAGAGTTGATAAAAATTGGAGCACATTCGGAAAAGAAATTTGTTTAGGGCGCCCTTCCCACGCTCGAGCGTGGATCCAGCACCAGAAGACAACATCTTGACAGAAAAGCTGCCGCCCTTACCATGTCTTTCCCACGCTCCCGTCAAACGCGATTTTGAAGCTAAAAATCAGAGAAACCAACTCCTATTTGGGTTCCAATTGGGTTGCACGACTAGGGAAGGTTTAGGGGTCATTCAAGGAAGTTTTTAAAATCCTTGTACTCGATATAAATAGCTCTGGAACCTTAAGAGAAGGACACTTAATTTTCTTACTCAAGTTACTCTCGCTTGTGAGACGGCTACCAAACCTTCTTTGTTCTATTAATTAATTCATGGTTTCTTCTTCCTTTTCTTTTGTGTTTATTACTATGTGTAGTAACTAAACTGTTTATTAGGGTGTGATTTAGCCAAACATGATCATTGCAAATTAAATTCATCCAAGTTTACAACTCAATTTATGATTCTAGTTCTTGATTGCTATGCTTCAAAGTATGTTGTTTGCTTAATTGTTTGATCACCAATTAGGTTAAATATATATACTCATCTAGCCGAATCACGTAAACGATCCGTATTTATGTCTTTTGGTGGAACTAGATCAAACCTTCTTTGTTCTATCAATTAATTCATGGTTTTTTCTTCCTTTTCTTTTGTGTTTATTACTATGTGCAGTAACCAAACTATTTATTAGGGTGTGATTTAGCCATATATACTCATCTAGCCCAATCACGTAAACGATCCGTATTTATGTCTTTTGGTGAAACTAGAATTAGAAAGATTAACTGTCGATTGCTCCGATCAGGATTTAGAGGGTTAATTGGTTGTATGATTTTTTCTGTTCCTAATGGATTATTGATTCTAAATCTAAAGACTGACATCAAACAGGATTAGCTTAGGATAATAATATGTGTTGTTACCACAATCCATGGATCAACACAATTGAGAGAAAAATAACCATAGAATCATAATTATGATTGTTGCTTCATCTTTATGAATTTACAATAAGATTGTTTGGTGAGATCATGCCCTAGTTTCTTCTCTTATTGAATTTCTTACTCGTTTTACTTGTTTACTCGTTCATTCTCATAAGTCATCAACCTTCATCTTTAATTTAATTTTTATTTACATTAGTTGCAAATTCAGTACAATTTTGACTTCGACCTGTCTCTATGGGATCGACCTCGTATTTTCACTTTTTGTGCTACAATAATACACTTGTGCACTTGCGAGTATTTTTACATCGGAGTATTTTTACATTAACAATCCCCCCGTTTAAGTGAGGCGATTGAAGCCCTGTGACTGTTAAAACTGTTTCTAAAGTGTAATAAACATAAACATATTATGAATAATACTTCATTTTATTTCATGATGAAAAAATGAGAATCCAACAAATACCATTTACATAACTAAAGTTTGCATAGACCCATTGTTCTAACATGAAAAAAAATCTCTAGTTATTGCTTTTGTTAATGGGTCAGTCATTATCTCTTTGGTGGTAATTATTTGAGGGCAACCTCTTTGGTGGTAATTATTTGAGGGCAACCTCTTTTTGGTTGACCATGAGTCGCATATTATAATAAATAATATCAATATGTTTTTTCTTCCCATGATACTTCGATTTTTTCACATACTCCAGGGTAGAAATGCAATTAGAGTTAATCTTCAGAGGATTTTCAACCCAAGAGGTAGCCTCAAGATGTCGTAAAAATCTTCTTAATCATACAGCCTCCTAGACCGCAACTGAACAAGCAACGTATTCAGCCTCCATTGTTGATAGAGTGATGCGTGCCGAGCACGTCAAAAATAATAATTATCTTACCCTACAACCAATCTAGTAGAAGTGATGAGTAAGGGTCGATCCTCAGAGACCAAAGTGACAAATTAAATGGTTAACGTGCCTAAGAAAAAAAATGGGGGTTTGTTTGTTTTCAATCTAGTTCGACTAGAATGTATGAATGAGCAAGAAATTATAGAAAATATGAAGTAACAACCTTCGGGTCAAGGAAAATTGAACAACCAATAGATGGACTCATCATAGACTCTCAAGAGACACATTCAACATCGAACACTTTGCCAAATTTATCCACAAGACAAATAAATCATAATCTCCAATCAGTTATTAAAGTGAACTCAGGATCCACAATTAATTCTTGTTATCAATCAAATTGTTATTAAGCAATCCTCTTCCTATCAATAACAACATTCAATTCTATGGAGAAGCTAAGACTGAACAATAATTTATCAAGCGAAAATCATTTAATTCATCCCGTAATTTTCATTAGGCATACAATCAAAACTTAGATCATAATCACGCTGTCCAATTGCTACTCTAACCAAGCAACTCAACAATTTTGTATCATGCACTTAGTCTAGCATTCAGCCACACAAATTAATCAATTAATATGCATCTCAATCAATTAATCCATGCAATCATCAACAATAACAACAGAAAACTATGGATATTCAAATCAAGAATGATAATAAATATAAAGAGTTGAGTCTCAAAATCACATGAATTTGAATGAAATCCCTTGAACCAAAGGAATAAACTAGTCGACCATCGTGCGAAAAAAAACCTACGTGCTATTCAAAATCCTATGCTTCTCTCCTCCTCCCTCTGGCCTCAACCGTCTCCCTTATGAAGAACCAGTCTCCTCTCACGTCTCCTAAACACAACTCAATAAAGAATCCCAAAATCACTCAGCTTCCTTAACTTCTTAGGAATCACTCGATTTGGATATCGGACGCGCAAGTTATGTCCTTCTAAAAATCCGGTCCGCAGAAAAGAATCCTGCTTCCTATAGGACTTCTAGACGTGACTTTGGACCAACGCTTAACAGCCCAATTGTAATCCGATTAGTGTAAACCAGCACTTCCTGGAAAGCTTGAGATTTACTCTAAAATTTTGTTGAAGATTGCATCTCATTCCATCAGCTCCTTCTACCTCATAACCTACAAAGCACCCACAAAAGTCTCAAAGGACAATAATCTTGGAAATTCCACTTTTAAACACACTTTATTATCATTCCTGCACTAAGGTCATACACATAAAATATAATCAAAAAATAACCCCGTAACACACAAAATTGAATGATTTGACCATATAAAAGGAATGTAAATATGTAGAAATATGATCACATCATAGAGCAATGTAGCTTGTCTTTTTACTACACCAAGAGATTTCTCCTCCACTACAGATAAATACAGATCTAGATCTTGATTTTCTTTCATCTTTATCACAAGCTCAATCAACATCACTGAATCTAGTTAATCTCAAATTTCCTCCACCATAGCAGAGAACTAGATCTGTGGTTCCACAAAGGTAACAAAGTACTCTTTTCATAGCTTTCCATTTGGCAAAACGCAGATCACTTTGATATCGAATTACTAAGATAATTTTGAAACATATGTTAGGACGGGTACACAACATAACGTACATTAGACTCCCAACTGCACTAGCATAAGGAACCCTGTCCATCTTGTTTCTTTATTTATTTGTCTTAGGGCATTGATCAAGTGATAAATAATGACCCTTTCAACAAGGGTATCAACGAGCTTTGATTGATGCATGCAAAAAATTCATAATATTTTTTATATAATTTTATTGAGATAAACCAAGAATTCTTTTGGATCTATCCCTCAAGATCTTAGCGCCAAGCACATAGTTAGCCTCGCTCATATTTTTCATTTCAAAATGGAGGATATTCATTCTTTCATGGCAAAGATCATCCACTAGTTACTTCTAGTAAGTAACATGTCATCAAAGTAGACAAATATGATAAAAATCTCTCTTTTGTCTTTTTGAAATATATACAATGGTCATCTTCAATCATATTCATGTCTAACAAACAAATGGCTTCATAAAACTTGAGATACCATTGTCTTCATGATTGTTTGAGACCATATATGGATATTTTAAGATGACACACTTTGCCTTCTTGTCCCCATGTCACAAAACTAAAAGGTTGATCTATATAAATATCCTAATTTGACTTCCCATTTAAGAAAGTTGTCTTAACAGCCATCTAGTGTAGCTTCAAATCTAAACGGGTTACAAGTGCTACGACTGAGTGAATAGAGACAAATCTCACCATAGTAGAAAAAAGTATCTTCTTAGTATATGCCCTTCATTTGGGTATAACCTTTCGCTATTAATAGGGCTTTCTACTGGTTAATTGAGCCATCGACCTTCCTTTTGACTTTTAAGACCCAATTTTTGCCAATGGCCTTTCCATTGCCTTCATCTCATCATTCATGGAAACTAACCATTCATTGTAAGTACGTGATTGAAGTGCTTCATTATATGAAGCTGACTCATCTATATCTAATACATAGCAAAACAACGCATGTCCTTTCAATTCCAAAATGTCGAGGGGGAATGCTTCCATGTTGACTTTTTCGCAAAGAGTTTTTAGTACTCCCACTATCTACGACGACAGTTTGAGAAGAACATTCTAATCTCATCTCTTTGCCAGAGATAGTGGAAGATTCCGTAGATTGTAACCCATACAATTACAATTCTGTGCGGATATCACCAATGCTTGGAAATTCATTTTCTAAGAATTTCACATCTCTGGATTCTGTCTCTGTCATACCCCCATCAAAATGTTTCACCATACATCACATATCCTTTTGACTGTTTAGGATATCTTATGAACATTTTTTTGCTGTCCCTTGGGTCAAGCTTCCCATACTTATTGGAGGTAGTGTGAACACATCCTGTTGAGCCCCATGGACATAGATGATCAAACTTTTGTTTCCTTTTATTCAAGAGCTCATAGGGAGTGGTAGTTACAGACTTACTAAGAACATGATTAAGTATGTAAGCCGATGTAAGCAGTGCATCACCCAAAAAACTTATAGAAAGGCTGGCTTAAGCCATCATAGACCTAGTCATGTCCAATAAAAGCCTGTTTTGACGTTCTGCAACACCATTTAGTTGAGTTGTTCCAGGAATTGTAAGTTGCCTACTAATTCCTTTAGTTTCAGATAAAAGTTTAAAGGAATCAGATAGATATTCATGTCCCTTATTAGTTCAAAGAGTTTTTCAAACTTCTTTCTTGCTGATTTTTCGATTTTCGCAACAAAGTGTTTGAAGCATTCTAATACTTCATGTCGATGGAAAAACATGTAACAATACCGAAATCACGAGTAATTATCTATGAATGTTAAGAAGTATGACACTCCATGTCGGGCTTTAACATTCATAGGTCCACAGATGTAAAAGTGGACTAACTCCAATGGATGAGAGGCCTTAAGAGCCTTACCAAAAGGCTTTATTGATGCATTTCCCATTAAACAATTCTCACACACATAGAGATTGATTTTTTTTTCAAGCGAGCCCAATATCTTTCTTGACCAATATGGCCAAGTCTAGCATTTCATAACATGACATCTATTTTAGGGAAAGTAACAAGTGTATAAGAAGAAGAAGAAATAATAGTATAATAATCCAAATTTAACTTAAAGAAACCATTGACAAGTTTTCCACTAAAGAATAATTTATTATCCAAAAACATGTCAACAAAATTGTTCTCAAAATGAAAAGAATAACCTAAAGGCAATAAAGAGAGCAAAGGTTAATTTGGACAAGATAGAACATCATGTAGGATTAAATGGCGACCCACTAACAATCTAAGTTGATAGGAACCACATCCCAAGATCCCCACTTGTCCATTATTTCCTAAATATACGTACTGAGTTCTATCTAGGATTTGGTGAAAGGTTAATTTGGACAAGATAGAACATCATGTAGGATTAAATTACGACCCACTAACAATCTAAGTTGATAGGAACCACATCCCAAGATCCCTACTTGGTGAAAGTACACAAAGCCCTATCTGTCACGAACTATGTATTTGTTCACTCTTGTATCCAAAATCCAATCAAGAAGGGAGTTAACAACTAATGCATAAGAACAAATATTGACAAAAATCAATTGACGAACTACCTTCTGAGGCTCAAAATAGTTTCTGACCAGATGTCCCTTATTTTCACAGTTGTAGCACTTCATTTTAACTACATTTCTCTTGGGCTTTATGTTCTCAATATTTTTACCTTTAGGCCCATGACTTTTCCATTGCTTTTTCCCTTCACCTTTTCCTTTGTACCAATTTTTGGGTTTGTTTAGAGCTTAGGCCACTATCTTGGTAGTAGCTTTACAATCAACTTTTAGCTCAAGGAGGAGGAAATGTCATTAAAGGCCTTGATGTTCTCTGACTGAGTCATCAATTGCTTCATTTCGGTCGGTAATTTCCGTCGATAATTAGCACTTTTCTTGTAGTGTCATCACTAAACTCAAAACCAGCATTTCTCAAATCCTTGATCATACCCTTCATTGCGCGATGATGCTTGGACATAATGTGATTTGGTAGCAACATATAGTAATTGAATTAGAGGTTCAAGGAAAAAAACCTAGTAGCATTGGTTTGCCCAAACTTGATTTTGATCTCATTCCAAATGGTTATAGCTATAGTGTATAGCACTAAGCATTGTGAATCGTGCACAACGATCATTCTCAACCCAATTGTCATATGCTTCCTTGTCACGACGGTCAGCGGTGTTGAGCTGTGTTACCTTCTTCAGGTGGTACCATTCATCTCCTAGGCCTTGAGCACTTCTTCTCATTGAGTAAACACTGAATCTTCCTTCTCCACACATCATAATTTTCAGAACCAATTAACTTTTATCCTATACTAAAGTAAGCAATCACATTTTTCGAGGTCATTATTACAAAAGTAAACGAAGGTTGGATTTTGTAGTACACTATTTTTGTCCGGGTTCGGTCCAATATGTTTATTTTTGGAGGCTCGATAATATTTGTTTCGGATGACTTTTGGGTACAATCCCTCACCCACCATATTCACCTACTCCTCCATCACTATCACCTCACCAACCACTCCTACCTACTAATCCACCCACTCTCACATAATCTCCACCTACCCTAACCACTACCATCACCTCTTCTCTTCTTATACCCAAAAAAATCACTCAATGGGAGGGGGAAATCTTTGTTCTTCTCTTGGATCCAGCAGCCATGGCCCTCTCTTCTCCCAACTTAACCCACCATCACAAATCTTCTCCTCTTCCATTACACTAAAAACCATAACATCACCACACAAACCACCACCCTCATTACCATCATAAGTTCACCATCAGAGCCAACATAGCAAATCTGATCGTTCAAAACCAATATCCCACTGTCCTCTAACCACTGTCCAAAAATCAGCCAAATCAAACCACGGATAACCCTCCATCTGTCACCATTCCCGAAACCCCACTTTTTAGATATATCCCTACACAAATCAGTTCGGAAAACAATTTTGAAACTGACCTTTTGGAGCTTCAAATCATAATCTGACCATCCAAAACCAAGATCCCACCGTTCTCTAACCACTGTCCAAAAATCAACCAAATCCAACCACGGATAGCCTTCCATCTATCACCATTCTCGAAACTCCATTTTGAGAAATATTCCTACACAAATCAGTTTGGAAAACAATTTCAAAACTGACCTTCTGAAGCTTCAAATCAAAATCCGACCGTTCAAAATCAAGAACCCACTGTCCTCTAGCAACTGTCCAAAAACCGGCCATATCGAACCATGGATAACCTCCAAAATTCACTATTCCGAAATTATATTTTGAGCATTTCTCCTTATTTTTTTAGTCTTTGAATGTTGTATATGGGCTTAAAATTTTTTTTAGGGCTTATGGTGTTTATTTGGGTTTAGTGCACATTACTTGGGTATTAGGGCTTTTTGGGAATTCGGGCCTGAGAGAAGATACATCAGATTTGGGCCATCTTGGGCTTTCTAATTTCTCCCTTCATATGGGGCCAGATTTAAGAAATTAGGGAATGGATCATTTGTTGTTTCATGGGCCAGGAATAGGTAGTTAAATTCGGGCCTGAGTGTTTACATTGCATGTTTATGGTTGTTTAATATATTGGAGGTTAATCCAACGATGGAACCAAACAGAGAAGCATTGGATGCCATCCCAAAAGGATTCTTGAGGATAAAATCTTATGAAATTCTCATCCATTGGATGGAGATGATTTTTTTTAAGCATTCATATTGTATATCAAAATTATATTGAAAGCCTTAACCGACGATGAAATTAATTTGGGGAATGCATTGGATGCACCTTCAGAGAAAATTCTTGAGATGAGAGTGTTTCATGGACACTTGACCATTGGATGGAAGAGCCCCATGAACCTCAATATTAGACTCTCAATATAGTTTTTATATTCTGTCTAAATTATAATGCCTCATGTATATATTTTTGTTAAAATGTAATGTTTGATTTTCTTAATCATTTAATGGGATAATAAAAATTAAATTGGCAACTTTTTTTAAAACAGACGTTGTGGGGTGCCTCACACCTTCCCCATATGTAACAAACTCACTTACCCATTTTTCTGGATTCTTGCAGACCAAATTATTTTATTGGTGACCAATTGCACCTATTACAATTGGTGGCGACTCTTTTCTTTAAATTCTCTTTCGCAAAACCGGTTGCGATAGATTTCAATTAGACACAATTTATCAACTTAAAACATAAAAATCAAATAATTTTTCTAAAAATGCGAGATCGAAAAATTGTTATGCTCAATTCATCACCCGCAATTAAATGAAAAATCATTTACCTTCATATTTCATCAATCAATAATCAATGAAAGAATCTTTATGATCCAATTACATATTAACAATATAATCTGTAAGCAATAATTCACACAAAATTATTATTATAAACACCAAGCCTAAAATAGACATATTACGAGGATTATTATGCACATAGCACAGAAGGAAGGAATATTGTCGGCTTTCTAAGTTAGGGACTAACAATTTAACAATCAAATTGTTCCCAGGGAAGAGGTGACCTTCCATTTAATATGACACACAATTAAATAATCTCTTTACTTGACAGAACTTTTTAAACATTGCTAGTTTATTGTTAATCACTAAAAAAGACTACCAAAATATTTGCATGACATATATGCAAATAATAATTCAACAAATGAATTTAAACATACCAATCAAATCCTTGTAATAATTTGAAAAATAAATTAATAACCATAAAATTTCATAAATAATTATTTAATTATAATCACTAAGATAATAATTGAAAAAATAATATAATTATCTCATGCAAACGAAAAAAAATTGGACTTTCAAAATAACACATTCAATAATTTATTTGGACTATAATTGAAAAAAAAAAACACATTAAAAATTTAACACCCTAATCAAATAACACAAATGATTCGCATTAGCCTTGAAATCAATCACAAAAACAAACATATATATATATATATATATATATATATATATATATATATATATATATATGTAGTGAGAGTGGAAGGAGAAAACGCATCAGCCTAAAGTGATTCTGTCAAAACTCCTGATGTATATAAATGCATACACAGACATCAACCTCTTTTGGATATTAAGGCAAAAACAGAGACTTCATTTTTCTTATTTATATATGTTAAATTTAATCTACAAAACACCATAACAATCTACAAGAGATTAATCTATGATTAAAACTAATTTAATCAAATTACGATTAAAACTAATTTAATTTGAAATGCAGGAACCAAATGAACTCTCCTATACAAATGTTGGAAATAAAATACATACACATGTATTACTATATTAGTACGTAGCGAAAAAACTGTTTGTAGCGCAGATTCACGAATCGAGCTATTTGGTTCCACATCATTTACCGTTGACACGTTGGTGACTAATATGAATCTACGAACACGTTTAGGCTCAAGAATCGCTACTAGAGCCCTCCCTTCCCACACCCTAACTTGCCTGGATTACGCAAGTGGAATATTGAAAAACTCAGGAAGAGAGTTTTTCGATGTTGTTTTTCCAGTCTGTCAAATACAAGGACTAACCTTGTATTTATAGGCACATATGTGATATGATGTAAAGTACTTTCTAATTTAGTTAGAAGACTACTTATCACATAGGCTAACAACATTTAAAACTCAAATACATAGTTTGATTATATCTCAAATATTATACTAATAATTAAATTATGGGGACATATATCCACAGAGCTAATCGGGGGGTTCAAAGCTACTCAGTGACTTCATCTTGTGTCGCATGCCTTCCCCTCTACATGGTTTGTCTCTCATTCTAGCCTATATTTTCTAAATTTGAAACATATTTAAAGCAATTTAAGTATGAAATATATAAAAATATAAATGATGTTTCTGTCACACCCGTAACCCGAAGGTTGACAACGCAACAACGCCGCAGACCCATGATTAATACCACGGCATGCAAGGCTAAGAATCAATGATAGAGAATACAGTATTGACAATATTCTCATTTATCAAATGAACTATTTTATTGAATTAAAATTCAACATTCAAAACCTACCAAAGTCTAGTAACTTATTCAAATCCTTCCAGCTCACGAAATAAATAAAAAACAACTAAACCCTCAATCTAATTAAAGTGGACATGACTTCAATTTCACTTCTCATGCACCTCTTGTGCTTCCTCATTTAAGAAACAAAACGTGAGAGTCTGTAACTAGACAAATCAAAACATTTAAAAATAAAATAAGGCTTTGAAATAAACATTGATTTTTCTACAATCTTTGTCCTGGTCATGCAATTTATCAATATCAATGCCTCTCAGTTTAATTAACCCCTTGAACTACGGGTATCCCCTTCTCTCAGTGTCCCATTTTACTTGGTGCACACTAGCTCTTGGGTTGCTTGGATTTTATTTTCAGCACCTATCTCTTTGTAGGCCAATGTGTCAATTATCTTCTGAGCTGTTCTTAAGTTTTTATGATGTGTGTTGTGCCCTCTGTAATGGGTTGAATACCCTAATTATCTGCTCTCCAGCTTGTACTTGGTGGTTTGCACTTTAATGGAATCTGTTACTTTTATCTAAAAAAAAGAAGGACGGGTATCCATGCTAACAAAGCCAGTAGGGACATAAAACAATACAATACATGAAACCATAATTTTCTTAAAATAATAAAAGCAATGCGAATAAATGGAAACAGTATGAATAAATGAAATTAGTACAAATCAGTTCAAGCAATACAAATCAGTTCAAGGCTTGTACAAATGGTTCAAAACTAATGTGAGACAGTCTAAATCAATATGAATTAACATTAAAATCCAAATCTACACAATTAAACATGTTCATATTTCATTCAACAAAAACTTTCTTTGAAACCCTTAAATCGTTAAAATCCTTTAAAAACATTCAACAAAGCCATCATCTATAAAACCTTTTTTTAAAACTGTTTAACCATCTCCTTAATTTCATTAAAACTAATTAAAACAACTTCAATGGCGAACACTCTCCAAATTTTCTATTTCTTCAAGTGCATCTCAACTCTATTACACAAAAAATCAAACCACGTATTTATTTACATCATCAAAACACGTATCTCAATACAATCACATCAACAAAACACAAATCATTATATATTTGTCATTTTCTCCATTAACAAAACCTCTACATATCAATTGTCTCATTATTCCCCTAAAACAAACACTCTGTTTTTTTTTCCTTCAGATGGTATGAACTAATCGGATATGATTTGCACTGTAATTCACCAAGATGCAAATGTGGTTAGTAAGTTGAAGAGTTTAACAAGCAAAATTCAGAAAGGAGACAGAATTTCAGGTTTTATTGTGACACCCTAACCCGGAAAAAAAAGAAGAAGAAAATAACGAATATATGGGTGACACGAGTTGGGGGGTTCCTTAAATAAATCCGGACTAAAAAAAAAAAATCACTCAGGAAAAGAAAAAGAGAAGGACAAACAAATAATATTATGAAAATTTGGGGGGAATTAAGAAGAGGAATTTGTTGAGATTGGGAAGGATGGAAATCGTTCGTTATGAACAAATAAATGTAAAATATGTCCTCTTTAATGATTTGGTTATGGAAAAATTGGAAACTGAAGATTGATAGGGTGAAAATGGTGGGAGTATTTTGTTGTAAAAGACTAGGAAATGGGATTAAGAAGTAAAAAGGAAGGAGAATGAATATTTATTAATTTATTAAATGAGATATATGATGGAGAAAATGTAGTAAATATGTAAAAAAAAAAAAGAAAAAAAAAAGAAATGAAAGGAGAGAACTCCAGAAGTGTCGAGAGAGGGAGCCGATCGAAGCTGAACGGAAAAAAAAAGAAACAGGAAAAAAAAAGAAAAAAAAACGAAGCTGAACAGAACAGAAACAGAAAAAAAGAAAAAAAGAGAAACGCACCTTCGCGCGTCAGACTTCGACGGAGCCGATCTCCCTCTTCCGGCCACCGTTAGTCGCGAAATTGGTACCAATCTCTTCGTCTCTTCGAGACGTATGAAATTGCTCCAAGAATCACCTCGATCGGAGCTGTATATCTCCGGGAAAACCTCTTGGAAGTTTCGGCCTTCACAAACTTCGACGGTCGATTTCTCCCTCCTCCGATCTCCGATTGATGCAAGGCCACAACCGTTGAGTTCGTCTCGAAGAGTACTACAAAGCCCAGTTGGTGATTTCCGACGAAAGTCGCCGGATCTCCGGTGACCCGAATAGGGGTATTTTGGGTACTATTTGACCCGTTTGATTTTTTCGGGTAAAAATTTACCTTTTCAACTATATCGTATATTTTACGTATTTACGCGGTATTTAAACGTATTTGTGAGCTGGTATGTGGATTTTGGTGTAGAACTGGTATATGAGGCTTAATGATGTACGTCGGGAAAAATTATACGGGGAAGCATTGGTTCGAGTAAGATGTGAGGCACGCTTCACGAGGTAGGGAATATTATAACTTTGCGTTAATTTGGGAATTTTGGAATTTCAGTTTAATTGATAATTCGGTAAGTCTTGCGAAATATTAAATTGTGATTTTTCTGATATAAATGTTTGGTTGGTTAAGGTGGAAATGTGGATTGTGTGTGCATGTTTGAGTATAAATGGTTGTCGTGTATAATTCTGTTATGTGATAACCCCCCTACTTCTTATTGAGAAAAGTGTTGTCTTTATATTGAATGCATGTGATTGAACATTTGTTTATATCTGAGAATTTTGGAGATTGTGGGGGTTGTGATGTGGAGATTGCAGAGATGTGGAAGAGGCCCTGTACGTACAGTGGGTGATAATCCGAGTAAGGATTCGCTATGCGGCCACATAGCGACGGGGTGGTAAGTCCCAGGTAGAAGAAAGTGCCTACCTTCCTTACTCGTAGATTGCTTCCGACGATGAGGTCGGAAAGCGGAGAAAATTGCTTCCGGCGAGGAGGTCGGCAAGCGGAGACATATATTTTCCGGCAATGAGGTCGGAAGGCTTTCGAGGTGGTAACGGATGTTCGAGGTGGGTTGATAAATAGAAGTGTTATTTCAATGGCCGTGCTTCTGTCAATAACTATTTGTGAATGTTTTGTGTGTGGATACGGTATTCCCTACTGAGCTTCGGCTCACCCCCTATTTCCCATTGTTTTACTTTCAGGTGAAACAACTGTGACTAGTGAGACTGAGAGTGCAGACAGGACAGGGCAGTTCGTGTACATACCAGAGACGTTGCGTAAGGGTTGGGTGGACCCAGTGGGTTGAGATGGCTGAGCTGGAGTCTCAGTCGGGTATATAAGTTCCTTATGTACTATATATCTCTATCATCTACAATATAAGCATGTAGATAATTATATTATTATTATTATTAAATCACTGAGTTTTGAAAATTATGGGCGGGAGTATGAGTTAGTTACACGTCACGTACCTGAGGATCGGGGCGTGACAAGGTGGTATCGGAGCGTAGGTTGGAGTTAGAACTGAATGGAGGGTATGTACACCGAACCTGTCTCCTGCCTTGCAGCCGATCGGGAAGGTACACATAGTACCGTGTGAGATATATTTTAGAGGTTCTTTGTTAGCTTATTGATAGGCATGCGTGTGTAGCATGACCGATATATCGATTGAAGGATGGAAAAAAAAAGAAAAATGAGTAGGGGACGATATAACTCAGGAGTGACTTGAACATTTGATTAATATATATTATGGGCTATGAATGATGATTTTCGAAATGTACATTTGAGAAATGTTGCGTGTATTGATAAAAAATAATTATTGCTCAAATGTTATTGAAGTGGTTTGGTTGGTGGATAGTGACGGGGTGCCTATTAAATTGGTGTTGCATGATTGGTAGGAAATACCTAGCTCTTGTGATGATGTGAGCAGGATGATGACATTTTGGTGGATTAGGTGGGGTTTATGCTACAACTTTAGCTTAATTTGATATTTAGTGTGATTTTGTGTTAATGATTGAGTTTGTTTAGCTAGCTGGTTATTTAAATGGTGTTGGAGTGCTTGTAAAAAAAAAAAGTTGCTGGGGTGATTGAGTAGGAAATCCTATTAACTTTAGAAAACCAAAAAATTGAAGAAAATATTTGTTGTGTTTTTTCGGCTAACTTTTGAAGGAGTTGCTGATACATTTGAGGTGTATGACTGGCTGCTACTAATGTTGAAATGAGTTGAGTAGTTTGGAATTGACCAGGGAAGTGGAGCCGTGTACTTATGGGTGATATATATATGGTGTTTAAGAAGTTGTAAATTGCTGACTTCACCAGGATATTGTTTAAACACGTGAGAAATTCTTTGACCTTGGGAATAATCTGAAGTTAAAATGATTTCTAGAGTTTAATTAATAGTGATGTAGGATCTCGGTAACACCATAGGGTAGTGGAAATATGATTCCACCTCTTATATGTGCTGTGCTAATTGGAGATGTTGTAATGATTCTTAAGTACTCGTAGCGTTGTCATTTAGTGGGTTTGCATGGGGTTAGCTGTCCATGCATGAACTTGGATAAGCGGAGCCGGTGGAGTATTTTGTTTGACTTGCTGCCATAGTTTACTCGAACCTGAATTTGAGGGCCACATTTTAGCATAATCTGAAGTAATAACAATTCTCGTGGGTGATATACATGTATGTATGTACATGTCCATATATATATATTTATTTATTTATTGTTATGTATAAGTCTACGTACATGTGTGTGTAGTACTACCATGCAGGCTCCTCTAAAGCTTAGAAGTGGTTTGAGAGTTGTAGAGCAATATGGATTGCTATTTATTTAAATAGGTTGGTAGCTATATTTTGTGTAGTAATTATTACGTATAATGACCCAAAGTGGAATGACCTATGGTATTGAGTATGTGGCTAATTACTGAGCTATAGGAAGTGTTTTAAGTTTACAATAAATTGAAATGGAAGTGGTTCCAGTGGTTCGCATGTGAAAAGTGGAATTGGTGGGTGATGTACTTGATAATGAAAGGTAGGTTAGTCGAATCATGTAACGGTACTAGGCTGAGTTTGAGTGGTTATACGTGGAGTTATTATTTCTGATAAGTGCAGTGTGGACTGTAATCTATTGGAGGACCTTTGGCGGGTCGAGGCGACCACCGTAAATAATAAAAAAAGATCTCCAAGGTGGGATGAAAGTTTTAGTGGGAGGAGTGAAGATACCTGTGATAAAAGAATTGGATGACCAGGTAAATGGATTGTTCTCGTAGGAAATGTCCTAACTTTAGCGAGCTAGAAAGGTATAATTTATACCTTGATGTGCTATAACTGTGATCGGATGAAACCAGTGAGATTTTGAGTTGTTCTTGTTTGGTGGTGCGGGTTCAAATTTCTTGTGAAATGAGTGTAGAATTTGGCCTAACATGTAGCTTGCTTTGGTTAAATATGTAGTACGTTGAATTCATGATGTGATCAAGCATTATTATTTGTGATTGGGAATTAATAAGAACTATGGACAAACCCTTTATGGGTATTTGAGTAGTTGAATTGTTGCCAAAAGGGGCTAAAATGTGGTGATTTGATTGCTTGCCTGATCATATAAAAGTGGTACCATAATCTGTGTGTAAATTGGGATTTATGATTTTGCTTTATCCATTTGTGTTGTTAGTTGCCGAAGGAAATAATGGAAATTACTGTTGATGGTTGAAGCTCAATTTGTGTGAGTGGACATATTAGTATATAATTGGAACTATTGATGTGACATGGTATAATATGAAAAGGTTGCCGAACTACGAGTAGCAGTGTCATGCCGGGTGATGAGAAGTTATGGTTATGATGTTGGGTGCAAGTGGTATGTCTGAGTGTTTGGAAATTGGGTTGTCTATAAAAATGATTTGTGACAAAACTAGAATTTTGGTGGATATAATAGTATGTTATCAATTAAAATGTTGGCTAGGAATTGCTGGAATGGTGTTCTTTAATTTGTAACTCTGTGCTTGATAATCTGAATTGTAGTAACGACAATTGTGGTTAATATTGATACAGTAAGATGAGTATTGATTTGCCGAGAACTTATGATGAAATTCTAGTGATTAAGATGCACTCAGGAATTGATTTCGGCCAATAAGAGGTAATGGAGGTGGGGTTGCTTTAGTTGTGTTATAATCGAGGTTGGGTTATAATACAACTCTGTGATATCATGAAACACTCTCTGCATAACTGTGGGTTATTGTATGTATGTTTATGTGGTTTGAATAATTATGGTTACTGGGAATGTGGAAAAAATTTCGATTAGTACTTGCTGATTAAGGGTGTGGTTCCAATTAAACCACTTGTGAAATTTGAGGTTGAAATTGGTTCGTAAAATTGGATCTTAAGCATGTAAATCTCAGGTGATATATATTGGAGTAATAAGACATTGGCTTTTCATTACGTAACTTGGAATTGCTATATATATTGGGAGATATTGGCACCAAACTTTTGGGATAATTGATGGTTGGGAGTTGGCAATTGTGATGACGTTGATCTCATTGGAAATGTTTGAGTTACAAATTGTACAGGAAGGAAGAAAAAAAAAAGGAAAAAAAAGGAGTGAGAAATATTTTACATTAGAGGATATTACACAAAAAGGGGACTATTATACATGGTATATTTGGACAGACCTTAAAGCTAACAAGCGGGGATATTACAATGGTAGATTGAGGGAACGAGTACGGTTAACACAATTGTACATAGACAGTGGAAATAGTAGAAACTGAGACGAAAAGACATACTAGTAGGTTTGTTATTGGTACTACCTAGCAGTGGTCGAACCATCCAGCCCATTCCTCCGTGCTGTATGGCTCGGTACGAGGGAGCGACCCCAGAGGGTAGTCGGAGCCAGTGTTGTATAGGTCAACAGAGTCGTTGTTTAGACTGGTTGTGGCCAAGGCAGGATCCTGACTATCCTTTGGTGGTGTTGTTAGCAGGATTAGGGAGTCGAGTTTGGCGATGATTTGACCATATAACCTCTCAACGGCTCGGAGTTGCCTCTGAACCTCTTCCAACTCTTGGAGTACGTTGGAAGAGTTAGCATGAGAGTGAGTATCCATTTGAGGAGAGGGAAAAGAGAACAAGGATAGTAGATTCTCTGAAGATGAGTTGAGCTTTTCTTGAATGCGGTTTAAATAGAATAAGAGTATAAACGGATAAGGATGGAGTTATTTATTCAAGAATTACGTGTCGTTACGAGCAGATGGAGGGGCCAAACCGATAAGGGTTGGCTCGTCTAACCATATTTGTTGTGTCAGTAGTCATATTCTCTAATCAGAGACGTGATAATATTATGACTCATGTCTCGAGAATTGGTTGAGATTATCGTCTTGCGGGGATCCATCATTGTTTGAGTGATAAAAAAAAAGTGTCTGATAGGGCTACGGGGTAACTTGATTGATCTACTCTGCTTGGTTGATATGGTTTAACTACTTATGGACTCGTGCTATGTTTGCTCGGTTATTAGAGAAATATGTTGTGGGGGTGTATATCATTTGCCATGTTAATGAGATGATTGGCTGAGATTTGTGTGTTGAACTTGCACCGCTAACAAGGAACTTCTGAGTTGCGATAAAGTAAAATTTGAAATTAGAAGGAATGTTGAATGATGATGGAGTCCATGCAAGGTCAATGTAATAGTGTAATTTTATTATGGGTTTTTGAGCCAATCTTGGTCGTGGGTGGTGAAAACTGAAATCCTGCAGTGTTCTTCAATTCAGAAATTATATATGCATGATGTATGCAGTAATAATTAAATAGGTTGGTTGAGCATTTAATGTTCAATATTGTGTAACACTAAAATGAGTGTTGTGATGTGGTGATATTTACATGACGTGCTGATATTTGTTGTCAGTTCATAAGGTTAATTATGGGTACTAACCCTGTGTTCGTGATGATGTGTTCGTAATGGTGCGATCGTTATTGATATTATAGCAATCTAGTACCGAATATCATATGTTACATTGCGGGTGTATGCCTGTTAAACCCCTGTGAAGGGATATTGGCTCTGAGTGTCTGAATTGTTTGGTGTGGTGGAAAAATTGATTTTGGCCTTCATATGGAGGAATGATTGATAAACTGTGGAAGGGATGTGCATAGAGGTATATATATACACATATATACTGACATAAATCTATATTGGAGGTGAACACAAGGTACGGCGTGTCTGTGCTATCAAGAAAAAAAAAATTGACCAAGGTGCTAAATTCACGATGAAGAAATAGCGTATTTCGCTGTGTACGTTGGGAGTCAAATTTCATTTCGTGGACGAAATTATTTAAAGGGGAGGAGGATGTGACACCCTAACCCGGAAAAAAAAGAAGAAGAAAATAACGAATATATGGGTGACACGAGTTGGGGGGTTCCTTAAATAAATCCGGACTAAAAAAAAAAAAAATCACTCGGGAAAAGAAAAAGAGAAGGACAAACAAATAATATTATGAAAATTTGGGGGGAATTAAGAAGAGGAATTTGTTGAGATTGGGAAGGATGGAAATCGTTCGTTATGAACAAATAAATGTAAAATATGTCCTCTTTAATGATTTGCTTATGGAAAAATTGGAAACTGAAGATTGATAGGGTGAAAATGGTGGGAGTATTTTGTTGTAAAAGACTAGGAAATGGGATTAAGAAGTAAAAAGGAAGGAGAATGAATATTTATTAATTTATTAAATGAGATATATGATGGAGAAAATGTAGTAAATATGTAAAAAAAAAAAAAAAAAAAAAATGAAAGGAGAGAACTCCAGAAGTGTCGAGAGAGGGAGCCGATCGAAGCTGAACGGAAAAAAAAAGAAACAGGAAAAAAAAAGAAAAAAAAACGAAGCTGAACAGAACAGAAACAGAAAAAAAGAAAGAAAGAGAAACGCACCTTCGCGCGTCAGACTTCGACGGAGCCGATCTCCCTCTTCCGGCCACCGTTGGTCGCGAAATTGGTACCAATCTCTTCGTCTCTTCGAGACGTATGAAATTGCTTCAAGAATCACCTCGATCGGAGCTGTATATCTCCGGGAAAACCTCTTGGAAGTTTCGGCCTTCACAAACTTCGACGGTCGATTTCTCCCTCCTCCGATCTCCGATTGATGCAAGGCCACAACCGTTGAGTTCGTCTCGAAGAGTACTACAAAGCCCAGTTGGTGATTTCCGGCGAAAGTCGCCGGATCTCCGGTGACCCGAATAGGGGTATTTTGGGTACTATTTGACCCGTTTGATTTTTTCGGGTAAAAATTTACCTTTTCAACTATATCGTATATTTTACGTATTTACGCGGTATTTAAACGTATTTGTGAGCTGGTATGTGGATTTTGGTGTAGAACTGGTATATGAGGCTTAATGATGTACGTCGGGAAAAATTATACGGGGAAGCATTGGTT
This sequence comes from Euonymus europaeus, assembly GCA_963580455.1. Taxonomy (NCBI): domain Eukaryota; kingdom Viridiplantae; phylum Streptophyta; class Magnoliopsida; order Celastrales; family Celastraceae; genus Euonymus; species Euonymus europaeus. The sequence goes on along the minus strand of OY756963.1, from coordinate 27,822,818 downwards.
CGAGTAAGATGTGAGGCACGCTTCACGAGGTAGGGAATATTATAACTTTGCGTTAATTTGGGAATTTTGGAATTTCAGTTTAATTGATAATTCGGTAAGTCTTGCGAAATATTAAATTGTGATTTTTCTGATATAAATGTTTGGTTGGTTAAGGTGGAAATGTGGATTGTGTGTGCATGTTTGAGTATAAATGGTTGTCGTGTATAATTCTGTTATGTGATAACCCCCCTACTTCTTATTGAGAAAAGTGTTGTCTTTATATTGAATGCATGTGATTGAACATTTGTTTATATCTGAGAATTTTGGAGATTGTGGGGGTTGTGATGTGGAGATTGCAGAGATGTGGAAGAGGCCCTGTACGTACAGTGGGTGATAATCCGAGTAAGGATTCGCTATGCGGCCACATAGCGACGGGGTGGTAAGTCCCAGGTAGAAGAAAGTGCCTACCTTCCTTACTCGTAGATTGCTTCCGACGATGAGGTCGGAAAGCGGAGAAAATTGCTTCCGGCGAGGAGGTCGGCAAGCGGAGACATATATTTTCCGGCAATGAGGTCGGAAGGCTTTCGAGGTGGTAACGGATGTTCGAGGTGGGTTGATAAATAGAAGTGTTATTTCAATGGCCGTGCTTCTGTCAATAACTATTTGTGAATGTTTTGTGTGTGGATACGGTATTCCCTACTGAGCTTCGGCTCACCCCCTATTTCCCATTGTTTTACTTTCAGGTGAAACAACTGTGACTAGTGAGACTGAGAGTGCAGACAGGACAGGGCAGTTCGTGTACATACCAGAGACGTTGCGTAAGGGTTGGGTGGACCCAGTGGGTTGAGATGGCTGAGCTGGAGTCTCAGTCGGGTATATAAGTTCCTTATGTACTATATATCTCTATCATCTACAATATAAGCATGTAGATAATTATATTATTATTATTATTAAATCACTGAGTTTTGAAAATTATGGGCGGGAGTATGAGTTAGTTACACGTCACGTACCTGAGGATCGGGGCGTGACATTTATAGTCACAAAAAATTGGTTCACACAATAGAAGGCCATGTACTTTTTTAGGGTTTTCTGTGCAGTTACTGCTTTTTGTGACGCTGTACAGTTTTTAAAGTGGTCTTATCTCTGTTTCTGAAGTTGTTTCTTAATCAGTCTGGCTTGTTATTTGCTTTACGTGGTGCCGTTTTACTTTAATATCCTAATAGATATGTCTAGGAAGTACTCTATGACCCAAAATTCCTCACAAACTTTTGAATATGAAGGTGCTTTCTGTATTTTGATGTCCTAGTGAAAAGTAGAATTATTTGAAATGATTAATGTTGGGTTATATATGTTCAATTGTCGAAAATTGTTGTATTTTACTTTTATTAGATGTTAGATCTAAATTTAATAATTACTCAAAATGGTATGATGACACGTTTTTACAGCAGTCCTTTCCTCTAAACTAGCCAATGCCGCTATTAACTTGCAGAAACAGCAACTTGATCTTATTATCTATGACGAGATATTATTGACTTATTAAAATTTAGGTAGATTGTCCTGGAAGAGGGAACATTTGGTGTTCCACCGTTTCCTTCCCTTTGAAAGTTTCTTTAAATTAAAGGGGACTCTTATTTCTTTTACTGGCTAAAGAAACATGAAGATTTCAATTATTTAACACCAAGAATGCTTTAAAACATTTAATGTCAAAATTTATAATGTTGCATGACAGAAAACACATTAAGAAACTAAGAATCACATAAAACCCTAATCACGTAGCACACAAGCAGATAAAGTCCTTTCATGAAATTATGAGACCAAATAAAGTAATTGATAACTACTTTCAGTTTCTAGGTTTGAGGCGGCCTTCATTAGCCAGCTTGAAGACCCTAGCCCGAGCTGCTGCAGCCTTGTTTGAGCCAAGTGCAGTGATGAAGTTCTCCCTGACTTGCTTAGTGGTGAAAGGGAACCTATTGTTCACCATGGAGTTGAGCAGTGAAGCTGTCCCTTCTCTGTAGAGAGCCCCAAGCCCATCGGCACGTGAATTCGAAAGTGCTTGCAAGACATTCATGCCCGGTCCAACGCTAGGCACTCCAAAGGCACTTCCCAATGTGCACCACCAGCCCAACAGACCCCAAACAACCGTCGGATGATTACTCCAGTAACTGCAAAAGGCCGGGGAAGGTATTTAACAAGACCAGTTTATGATAATAATATGTTAGATCTCTTGCTTTGTGATCCATGGACGTTAAAGTTTTAAGTCTTGACTTACTTGCATGTACCACCGATTGGTGTGTTTGGATCAGGGATGAAAGGAGGACTGGGAACAATATTTGGAGTGGTTGGGGGGCTTACGATGACTGGGGTTGGAGGACTACCACCGCCAGAAATTGGAGGAGGGTAGTAGCTTCCGCCACCTCCTGAAGGAGGGTTGTGAGATGGCCTGGATGGTGTAGGCACGCTAGGTGGAGTTCCACAGTTGCTACTTGAAGGAGGTGGAGATGCTGGTGTTGGATTGCATCCTCCATGTGAGGGTGGTGTTCCCCCAGAGCTGCATCCTGAACCATGTGACCCCGAGCCATGTCGGGGAGTGCTTCCGTGTGGTGGACTGCCATGAGAACCTGATTTAGGAAAGAAAAAAAGCATAAGATTGTGCATATTTGTCTCTCTAGGCCACTCTTGCGGACAATATGATGGCAGAGTTATGTGCAGTGATCAGTTATTTTGTTAGAGAAAATAGTTCATCTGAAGTATTTAGTTTGGACTACTGCTACTAAAGGTGGGAGAAATGTCTGATTACTTCCCTCAGATATGGATAGACTGTTAGAAGAAGTTAGAAGGCAACCTCAAGAAACAGTTGGCCATCTTTAGCTAATTAAAACTCATTGTATAAAGTAAAGTGAAGCAAACGCGTGTGTATGTGTGTGTGAGAGAGAGAGACAGAGACAGAGAGACAGACAGAGAGAGAAAGAGAAACCACTTGGTGGAGTTCCTGAATGTGGGTCTGGGGGGGAGTAGTAGTTCTTTTGATTCTCAAAGCTTCGAGACATAACTGGAATAGCCAAGTTCTGGGCAAGCAACCCCGAAACCAAAACCCATATCAGCACGGATCCCTCTTGCTTGTCTCTCATCTCTCTAGTTTTTTGTTTTTACTCAAAACCAAGATATGGAGAAAAAAGAACGAAAAAAGAGTTATGTGCCTCAAGTGGAGGAACGAGGGCAAGTATAAAAAGGGTTCAGAGGAGGTGAAGTAAATAAAGCAGGTAGAGGAGGATGTGGTTGGTTAGCATGCTTCAGGAGCATTTATATGTCCTATTAATTACCCCGCACTGTAGTAATAATGCCATAGTCGAGATATACACTCTACACATGAACTTTATCGAATCCCTACCTAGCTACCAATATTGCTGCTAGCTAGTAGCGTCTCATGCATGTCTGTCATCTTATACAAATTTTTTACTTTCTTATATAGTTTTGTTTGGGTTAATTACCGGGTATGGGTGGCCATCATTACCAGACTCTTATCTTTTGAATGCCTAGCTCCTTAAAATCATGCTGAGAACTTGAGAGGATCTAGCTAATCTCTGGAGGATTAATGCAGATTTGAATGTTAAGAGACTTGAGAACAAAGAAATTAAACACGCATTGTAATGTATGCTAGCTCGTCTTCCATTTTGATTGTGATGTAAAAAAAATTTAAAAATCATTCTTACGGTGGTGGATTTATTAGTTTTGAACTTTTGATTATATAAAAGAAAAAAGGCATTGGCACATGCACACTGTAAAGTTTCAATGTGACGTTAAAACAATTATATAGTTGATCACTTTATTTCTGACATGTGGTTGGGCTTGCTGGTGCAACCATAAACTCTAATTAAGGTCCCATATCGGTTGTTCCAAATTAAGTATTCAGAAGATGATGGTCAATGAAGCTTGAAAGACTCAGCTGGTCACAACAGAGGTAGCCTGCGTGTATATTTCACCTCTAGCTCTCGATACCAAGACTTCCTTCCTCCGGATTTGCCCACAGTAATGAATTGTTCATCTATGTAGTGAATGATAATGAAATTGAAGTAAAAAAACCCGGCATGCATTAGATAAAGGGGACCCGGAATTAAATTCTGCAATGTTGCAAAATGCTGGCTCAATGAAAACATAAATGAACTTGACAGGGAAGTAGGTGAAGGTATCAAATGTTATACCAAGGAGGAGCGGAGTGGAATACACCAAAAGCCTGTCCATTTCATCTGTGTCTGTCAGAACTCCTTGACCAATTTTTTAATATCCCCAGGCGAACTGTTTGAACAAAATTCATGGGTTTTCATTTGTTTTATATTTTCCAAAAATCAAGTCATTAACATTCAATTTTCTATCATCTCTCCATTAAAATCTAAAATAAAGATTAAGTCTTATCTTTATTATCAAAAAGTCATATACTCAATCACATTAACCTAACACCTTTTTCAAAACAGCCACAAAAACACATTTTCATACATTATACTCCCTCATTAACTTCTTATCATTGCATTTTCTCTAACAAAAAAAATAAAATAAACAAAAAACTGAAAATAGAAAAATAAACAAAAAAATGTGGTAAACATTAAATAGAAAATAAAATAAATCTAACAAAATTAAATGTCAAAAATAAATTAGAGAGAGATTATAAGATTTTTTTTATTTTCAAAATTGATCTAACTAAGCAAGCTTACATGGTATGTCATATATATAGACTTGAACTCTGTTGGGACACCAAAAATTGAACTACGTAACATTTTTCTAATTAAAAGATTCAAGCGGTTCGAAGATCAAACAGAAGCTAGCTATATCGAAAAAAGAGCCGACAGGGATTTTAAGAAATAGGTGTTGATCTGGATCCACGTTTTTTAAAAAAGTTTTTAATTGCACTAATTAATTTAGGTTAACTGAAACACTCTACTATATAGAATAAAAATTTAATACATATTTAAATTTTATTGGCTAACGTCAAGTATATCTGTCATGTAATTTTAACATAAAACTAGTGTGGACCCGCGCATCGCGGCAGGATTATAATATTGTGACAGATTTGATCAATTTAGAAACAACATTATTTTTAATTATGTCAACGAAATTGTATTTGTTAAACGCATGGTAATTGGATATCATGAGTTGGATATCTCTATGATAATAATAAAAAAAAAAAAACAAAATTCATAGTTCCCCATTACTTAAAATGTACATATTAAATATTAAATCCAATCTAAATTAAAGCTATGAGATGTTCTACTCTACAATAAAATCATCAATTGTCACCAACCTGATCATTGGAGAATTTATCCAAATGAGAAGATAACAATCCAGAACTCTTCATTCCCCTTGGACTCTTCTTCGAAGAGTTCCTCCTCGAAAGCGAACTCCTCCGTTCCATTTCCATTTCCACTTCACTAATTAAAAGTGACAGTTTGACAAAGTGACAAAGTCTTGAGGAGTTGAAAGAACAGTCAAATTGGTAGGCGGTAGCACCGTAGCAACTGTATACAATGAAGAATTATTACGATAATCACTTGATTTATTCATTAGCAAAAGCTTGGCTTAAATAGCCTTACATGCAAGGAAACAAAACTAACGAAATATCAGTTGAGAATCAGCCCAGCTAACAACCTGAGAAATATTGGAAAGAAACAGTCTTATTTAATCCCTACAATCTAGGGATATTAATACTAACAATCCTAACATTCCCTCCCTTAAACTGAATGGGATTCTTCAGTTTATATCGGTGCTTGAACAAACTCCGAGTAACTTTCGCAGCTTGGTGAATGCTTCTTTCTTCAATGGTTTAGTCATGATGTCTGTCAGATGCTCTTCACTCTGGCAATACACTAATTCAATCACTCCTTCCTTTGTGAGATCACGCAGAAAGTGGAATCGAACATCAATGTGTTTGCTTCTACCGTGTAAAACTGGATTCTTCGAAAGCTTAATAGTTGAACTGTTATCGCAGTAGATAATCATAGGCTGATCTTCATGAAATTCTAACTCTTTGAAAATTCTTTTCAACCAAATTCCTTGACATGCACACAAAGTTGCTGCTATGAACTCAGCTTCTGTTGTGGACAAGGTTACAACCTGTTGTTTCTTTGAGCACCACGAAATAGCTCCTGAACTGAATAAGAAAACATAACCTAATGTGCTTTTTCTGTCTTCTATATCTCCTGCATAATTACTGTCACTAAAGCTAACAAGCTTGCCACTGCTTCCTATCTTGTAAAATATGCCATGATCAAGAGTTCCTTTTAAGAATATGAGAATTCTTTTTGCAGCTTGAAAATTAGTTTCTTTTGGGGCTTCCATGAATCGGCTAATGACACTGATTGAATACATCATGTCAGGTCTAGTAGTTGATAAGTACATCAAACTCCCAACTACTTGTTTATAGAGTGTACTGTAAACTTTTACTCCGTTTGAATCCTTAGTAAGCTTTGCACCAGGAACAATTGGAGTTTGAACTGGATGGCAAGCTGTCATTTGAAATCTTTCAAGTAGTTTATGAGCATACTTCCTTTGTGTGATAAAGATTCCAGTGTCTAATTGCATTACTTCAATACCAAGGAAATAGCGCATCCTTCCAAGATCAGTCATGTCAAATTCATGCATCATAGCTTCTTTGAACTCAGTAAACATACTAGGATCATTCCCTATATAGATTAGGTCATCTACATACAAGCATACGATTAGAAGTTTATCTCCATTTGCAATTTTGATGTATAGAGTGTGTTCATAAGGACACTTTTGAAAGCCTACTTTTGAGAAGAATGGATCGATTCTGCTGTACCATGCTCATGGTGCCTGCTTCAAGCCATACAAGGCCTTTCTTAGCTTATAAACCTTGTGTTCTTCTCATACCCTGGAGGTTGATATTGACAAACATTTGCTCGCCTAGTTCACCATGCAAGAATGCTGATTTTACATCTAGTTGATGTATATCCCATGCATTATGTGCTGCTAAAGAGATGACTAATAGTATAGTGTCAAGCCTTGCCACAGGTGCAAACACTTCAGAGTAGTCAATCACATATTCTTGAGCATATCCCTTAGCCACCAACCCGGCTTTGTACTTTTCAACCTCTCATTTCTCATTGAGTTTTGTCTTGAATATCCATTTGACCCCAATGGATTTTTCTCCTTTTGGAAGTTCAGTCAGGTCCCATGTGTTATTTTTTTCAATTGCTTCCAGTTCAACATTCATAGCATTCTCCCATTTCTTGTCTCTCACAACTTCTTCAAACTTAATGGGATCACTGTCTGCATACAAAGCATAATAAGATAAATCTTCTACAACAGCTAATCCACTTACATAATCATTCATCTAATCAGCTGACGGTTTTCTTTACTGTCATCAATTGAGTATAAATCTATTTCAGCAGGAATTGTTTTAGACTCTGTGCCACCCCAGTTCCAGCTGTTGTCTTCATCACAAGTAACATCTCAGCTGATGATGACTTTTTGTGTTAATGGATTATATAGCTTGTAGGCCTTCGATTCTTCACTTACTCCCATCATCACACACTTTGTGCTTTCATCATCCAATTTTTTTCGCCTTTCATTCGGAATGTGAGCATATGCTATGCTTCCAAATATTTTGAAATGATCAACATTAGGCTTGTGACCACTCCAGGCTTTTTCGGGTGTCATATGTTTTATGGAAAACGTGGGACATCTATTGAGCACATGAACACTCCATTGTACTACTTCTGCCCAAAAAGATTTTGGCACCCCTTTCTGTGAAAGCATGCTACGTACCATATTTAAAATGGTGCGATTCTTTCTCTCGACAACCCCATTCTATTGGGGTGTACTGAAAATGCCCCAGCTTGTGACAACTGTAACACTCAATGCTTTTTTTGTCTGTTATTTGTGATCTTGGATATGAGATGCGTCCCCTACCTCGTCCACGAAAGCCACTACGTCCCCTTCCTTTGCTTGGAGAGAATGTCCTCTGAGTGGTAGTTTTCAGTGCCTGCTTTTCCACCAAATGTCTTGACATTCTTTGCTCATGAACAGGAAGAGAGCTTTGCAATTCATCTAGTGAGTAGTTATCCAGCTCCTTCCATTCTTCAATGGAACACACCAAATAGTCATATTTGGATGTCATGGACCTCAGAATTTTCTCAAGGACAACAACATCACTCATTTGTTCACCATGAATTCTCATCTTGTTGAAAATTATGTGTGTCTTCCCAAAATACTCATTGACAGCTTCACCTTCTTTAATCTGCAGGATTTCAAACTCTTTACAAAGAGCTTGTAGAACAACACGTTTCACCCTAACCATACCTTGATATTTTCACTTCATTGAATCCCAGATTTGTTTTGTTGTGTCCTTTTGGAGAATTGTCTCAAGTATAGACCTGTCAATAGCTTGACAGGTAATTCTTGGTCTTCAGATCTTTTAGCTTCTGTTCATCAAGAATCTTGGACTGAGCTTCAATTAAAGTGACTCCAGTTACAGGCTCGAGATAGCTTGTTTACCGACTCCCAATATTCTTTTGATCTGAGAAAAATTTTCATCAACATGCTCCAATGGTTGTAATGACCATCAAAGCGTGGGATGGTAGGCTGGACAAAAGAATGATTTTCTGAGGTCATTGTAGATTAGAGAAACTACAATGACAATGTTATGCTCCAATACCAGATGTAAACAATGAAGAATTATTATGATAATCACTTGATTTATTCATTAGCAAAAGCTTGGCTTAAATAGCCTTACATGCAAGGAAACAAAACTAATGAAGTATCAGCTAAGAATCAGCCTAGCTAACAACCTGAGAAATACTGGAACGAAACAGTCTTATTTAATCCCTACAATCTAGGGATACTAATACTAACAATCCTAACAACAACTAGCAACGAATAAATTGACAATGGTAGGCAACTTTTTTTCCTTCAATTTTACTTAGTTTCTTCAACTAGGGCACAAGGTTAGGCTGCTAATAAGTAGGAAGTAGGCAACGATTTGAATTTCTCTGTGTCTATAGAGTTGTGGACTGTGAATTAGTGTCACAATGACTATTAAAAAGTGTGAAGTCTATGGTTTTGGTCTATGGACAGTAATTCTATGAATGATTTTGCATTCCTATCATCCTATGTCTCTATAGTTGTGATTGTTTTGTGAATTAGAGGTGAGATATGAAAGGACTTGTGCAGTGCTGTCTTGTGTAGGTGCAACTCTATAGTGAAGAGTGTAGCTGAATTTTTAGGCTTAGGTCTGGCCGGACTTTTGGGCTCGGGTTAGCCCGAATAGGCCCGAAATAGTCGGGCCTTGGATCGAACGCAGCCCAAAAAATAGAGCCCAGGCCCACCCCAGCATTAGGGTCAGGCTACCTAGACCCAAGGTATATTCGTGCTCGGGCTGGGCCGAATGGGGACCCATATTTAACACCACATGCAAAGTACATCAATTTTAACCCCAAAAAAAATTGAAAAGCTTAATTTGACTCTTTTTTAAAAACACATAGGCTATTTTGAATCTTATCCCTTTTTAATGATTTTTTTTGGCTCCTAAGTGTATCTATCGATCACTATTACTATTCATTAGTGTTGTGGCTAAGGGTCGACATCGGCCTAGACGGCCCAAAAATTGTAGGCTAGACCCAACCCCAAGAACCCTCTTCAGGCTTCAGGCCTAGGAAAATTTGATAAACCCAAGCCCGGCTCGAGCCCAAGAAACTCGGGCTAATAAATCGGACCTCGGGTTTTGGCCTTTGAGCTTGGGTCTAATTACTAATATTAATCATATATAATTTATTAGAATATATATATATATATCTCTGTGTGTGTGTGAGAGAGAGAGAGAGAGAGAGAGTTTGGCTTAGACTTGTCGCCCAAAATAGGTAAGTGGATTTACGCTTTCTCATGTGCAGGTTTGTCAAAGTAATAATAGGAGTGAATCCCAAATCATCTCACAAAGACTTTTGGTTTCAGCTTGGGTCTATGAATTATTAACCTAATTACTTAACTAAATATGGTATTCACAATGCAAGTGATGGAAAAATTGCACTAACCATTGGTTAGATTCAGTTTTCCCTCTTGGGGTTATTAATTGAACTAAACTCTAATATGAAAAATGAGAAGTAAATATTATACTATTGTAGAAAATTGAAATGGAATTAAACACAACATAATAAAATGCAAAGCATAACATAGAACATTCAAGCACAAACTAAATCGAAATGAAAAATGTTCAAGTAGATTAAACTAAAACTATGAATCCAAATGCGATAACAAAATGAAATAACAATAAGTAAAAGAAGTTTAAAAATTAAATCCAATGTGGAATGTTAAGGCCAATTGGCCTTCCAATCTACAAATAGAAATTGAGGCTAATCGAACTTGGGCTCTTCTCAAGCTCTACAAGGAGGAAAAAAATTCTTCTAGTTGGTTCGGTCCCCAAAACTCCTACAAATCTTCAAGAGAGTGATTTTCGAACTCCAAGCAAGAACCAAAGTGAAGAACAAAGTAAGAGAATGAAAACCAACCTAGAGTAAATGTATAAAATTCGGCCAAAATGAGAGTTGTTACAAGAATGGGGTCTTCCTAATACATGTGTTAAAAGATCATTCTAATCCATTACAAATAAGTCTCATTGGTCAAAGAAAGCAATTAGACAAGTTTGCCCTTCAAGCATTGAGTAAAATTAATAAAACCCAAAATTACTAGAACTCTTCAAGATAGCAACTTGTTTTTGCTCCACATACTTCAATTCTCAATGGATTTATACGTATGAGTACTCGTTGGAAAGATCTAGATGTCTACTTCAACTTTTTAGAAGAAAGTTTCTTCAAATTCGATCATTTTACCTTCAAAAGTCGACCCAAAAATTATTGTGCAAATTGTTCAGTGACAGTTTTGACTTTCCCCTTTGTCCGTCCGAACGAAGATGCTTGAAAACAGCTTTGTTCAACTTTCTTCTTGAAGCGTTCAGACGCCTTCTAATACGTATCTGGGCGGTTGACAATAAAGTCCAATTTTGTAGCTCTTTTATGTCTTTTCTTCCATATTCAATCTCAATCAATCTGGAGCCCACAAAAATCATTCAAACAAGACATAAATGACTGAAACATACATTTTTAGGTTGATAGAACCAAATCCGGCACATTAAAACTCAAACGCTTAAGAGAACATTTCCACAACTTCTAACCATTATGCCCAAAACTTGGATTTCATATCTCTAAGCTACCAAACCAACTTGAACCACTACAAAACACTTAAAGTGATTATGTCAAAGTGTTAAATTTTGCATTAGCTCATTAACACAAATTTTGACAACTCAAACCTAAAATGTGATTTTTAAGCATTGAAACTCAACCTTTTACTTTCAAAACTCCACAAAAATATGCAAAATACTATCCCAATCAGCCAGCCTGAGGCCTGGGATTGGGCTGCCCAAGCTCGAAGTAATTTTGGGCTCAAGCTAGGCTTTGGCCTGCGGGCCTGGCCAGGTCAAGGCTCACGGGCCAAATGATGACCCCTGGCTGTGGCAATGGAAGACTATTTAACACTTAAAAAAAAAGTTGCCGATATTTGTTGTGTCATTTGACATAAATTATTTTGATAATAGTTAATTAATTTACACGGTCTAGACACATTGGACGGTTTGGTTTGCATCAATTGGCAATCATTGCGTTGTCACTATTTTTTTTGAATTACTTTTCTCGTATGAGAACCTTGGAGTTGGTTATAATCAAAATTTTGAAAACCGAATTGATTATCAAACTAAAAATTCTTTGATTTATGATTTATTTATTTATTTATTTTGTCCAGGAACAATGATAAGATCTCACATCAAAGAAGTGGGAGAGGTTGTGGCAGTATATAAGGAGAAAACTCCTAACATAATATGATTGATTTTCTTGGCCCAAGCGACAACTTGCACTTGAAAGAGCAAATTAGTGCGAGTTTTGGATTGAAGCGGACAATATCATATTGTGTTAGGTTGTGGACTATGTTGAATTTGAGCTAGGATTCTCTCCACCTCGTCGGAAGGCTTAAGGTTTTCATCATTGATATTTTTATTAAGAGTCGTCTATATAGTTCTGGACCACAAGCGGAATAGACAATTTGACCCAATGTCTAATTGAAGAAAAAAAAGGCTATGCAAGTCGGCTACTAATCGAGGATGTGCGAGCTCTTTAATAGGGAGTTAAAATGATAAGATCTCACATCAAAAAAGTGAGAGAGGTTGTTGCAATATATACGGAGGAAACTTCTACCAACACAATATGATCGATTTTTCAAGCCAAGACGAGGACATGGACCTAAAAAGACATACAAGTGCGAGCTTTGACCTGAAGCAAACGATTTGATATTATATTAAGTTGTGGGCTATATCGAATGTGGGCTTGACTTCTATCCACCTCATCGTAAGGCTGAAGTTATTCATCAAACAGCCATGACTTTGATACTTCGATTGTTTGCAAAGATATGTATGAATGAACTACTCATCTGTTGGGAAGGGGGGAGTACTTGGATACTCCAGCGGTGGCGGTTCAGAATGCAGATCCACAAATCTTGCTGCCTAATCAACATGGCTGCTCCTGTGATAAGACCTTTTGCCATCAACAAAGAAAATACTCCATTTCTGAATAAACTTTTGACTTCCTATAAAAGAAATGAATCACGGCAGATTTTTAGGGATACCCATGACCATGACAATATGAAACTCTAAACAAAGAACCTGGACAGCTCAACATAATGCTTTCTATTACAATCTCCTAGGTCGGCCATCAAAATATCACCACTGAGTCTTAAGGCTGTGCTCACATGCACAGTCCGCCAACATCGCTGTAAGATGGAGCCATTCTTCACTCAAACTCAGCTCTTCCATCATGCTCCTATAAGATTGGCTTTGACTTTACACAAATATTAACATTCTTTCCGCTTTAAAATAAGCATCTTCATTCCAAATCTATGCATAAATCTCAACCCTAGTCACCGGATTACAAGACCAAAACAACATATTCTAGCAACCAACTTCTTAATCGGTACCTTCCTTCAACGCACATTCATAAAGATGGCAACGGAACTCAAAGTGGTTCTCTCTTGGGTTTTCTTCTTCCTGGCCGCAATGGTATCCCTCCTGCTAAAGAACAAGAAAAGTCGCAGCAATCGTACAAAGGATACAGTACCACCAGGGGAAATGGGGTTTCCTTGGATTGGAGAAACAATGGAGTTCTACAGAGCTCAACAGAAGGACCGATTATTCGAGGACTTTGTTCAACCTCGGATATCCAAGTACGGAAAGATCTTTAAAACAAGGCTAATGGGTTCACCAACAGTTGTGGTCAATGGAGCCGAGGCTAATCAGTTCTTCTTATCCAACGAGTTCAAGTTGGTGATAAGCTCTTGGCCTACAGCTTCAGTTCACCTCATGGGGAAGAACTCTATCATGGAAAAGCAAGGGGAGCAGCACCGCTTTCTCCGGGGGCTGATAGCCACCTCTCTAAGCCATGCAGAACTAGAAGCCTTAGTCCCCAAGATGTGCAAGTCAGTACAATTGCACTTGGATACTAATTGGGATGGCCAAGAAACAGTAAGCCTTTATCCTTCAACAAAAGTAGTGACATTTACCATAGTTTTCGAGTGCCTACTAGGAATCAAAGTGGAGCCTGGAATGCTGGGTATATTTGAAAGAGTTCTGGAAGGGGTATTTGCAGCACCAGTGGAACTTCCGGGCTCTAGATTTTCTAGAGCCAAGAAAGCAAGGCGGGAAATAGAGAAGATGTTGGCTATAATAGTGACGGATAAACGAAAGGAGATGGAAAATGTGTTACCGGAAGATAAGGGAGGGTCGCTGCTAACTCGGTTGGTGGCTGCGATGATTCGAGGGGAGATTAGTGAAGAAGAAGTTATTGACAATGTGGTTTTGCTGGTATTTGCAGCTCACGACACCACTTCTTTCGCCATTGCCATGACATTCAAAATGTTGGCTCACCATCCAAACTGTTACTCTCTCCTGATTCAAGGTACCTTCTCACCACATCTAACTATGTTCCTCAATTTCATTCAGTGTTAATAAAATAGCCATAAGAAATTACGTCATAATCAACAGAACAGTTTGATATAAAGAGCAAGAAAAGAGCTGGTGAAAATCTAACATTAGAAGATGTGAAGAAGATGAACTCGACCTGGCAAGTTGCACGTGAAAGCATGCGCCTCTTCCCTCCCATCTTCGGCTCCTTCAGAAAAGCAATTGCTGATATCCAATATGGTGGCTTCACCATCCCGAAAGGATGGAAGGTGAATATCACATCATCTGTTCCACCCTTTTTAGCTGACCAATCCAAGTCTTTTTTTCCCTGACATATTTGAACAACTTGCTTTGGTTCACTTGTACAGATTCTGTGGACAGCATATGGAACTCACTATAGTACAGAGTATTTCCAGGATCCATTAAGCTTCAATCCAAATAGGTTTGAGGAGCCGGTTCCCCAATACGTTTACCTTCCATTTGGTGGAGGACCACGACTTTGTGTAGGTCATCAACTGGCCAAGCTCAATATCCTCATTTTTGTGCACCATGTAGTTACTCGATACAATTGGTCCTTGCTGCATCCAGATGAGCAAATTACCAAAGATCCGCTCCCATTTCCCTCCCTTGGAATGCCCATCAAGATCTCGTCCAAGTTGTAATAATATTTGACACATTTCTCTTTTACACACTCTCTACCTACAGATCTTCTACTAAGCAGTTCTTCAGATAATACTGCCATCCAATTCAAATATGAAAACTCTACAATGATGTACATCTCCACATTAAGAGCAAAGAGTTCAGGAGATTAGTCAAAGGAAAAGGCACGTCTACAATAGGCTACCCATTCAGCATATTTGTTACTAACTGAAACACAATTTGGCAAGAAATATTGTGTAAAATTTAGGTGCTATCCAGCAAAGAATAACATATGTTCATGGCAAGTCTGATGCAGACATAAAAACACAAACACACCAAGAAGCTATATTCATCTGATATTTACCTCTCCAGTGTGTTGATGGGAGTAGAATCATAACTTTTTTGGATTATTCAACATGGTTGGGGATACACACCATTGTCAATAAATACAACATTGAGGAGCTTGACTACTTCAACTAGTGATTCTGCTCAAGTTAGAAGCATGGCTGAAGGAATTCAGATTTTAAAATTAAAAAAAAATAAAAACAAAAACTTCAGAGTTGTTAACCAACAAGATTTTTCTGGCACTACATTCCATAATGAGCATATTCACAAGATGATGCAGATTTAGTTAAGCATAAGAACAAAGAATAAGTCTCATTCTGGAAAATTGTTTTCATGACGCTCAAAACATATAGATTCCATTTAATGCAAGGATAAACATATGGGTGTAACTACTTCATAGCACCGACAGTCATTCTAACTTCTAAGTTTGATTTTAGGGTAATAACAACTATACCCTGCCATCAAACATAGCAGGAGGACAACACCACCAATGGAACATTGAGTGGCTTTCTCCACTCTTAGTGAGCATTTCAGTCCAAAATGTTAGTTAATTTTATTGAATCTAAGAGACATTGATCAGTAAAATAAATAAATGCCTGTTCAGTTCCCTATAGTGGTAACCATAATTTAGTTGATAGTTACAACTATAATCACTTTGCAACAACAAAATTCTTACAGAGAAGATGGATCTTTAGCACAGAGCTGGGCATCTGAAATTAGCTTATGACGGATTGGCTTCAAACCTCTCTCAAACCAATGGTTCACAATGGCTATTTCCACACACCGAATCTGCAAACATGTTAACATCACGAACAATCAAGTGACAGAGTGAAGCAATAAAAGCAACATCCATTGTATCACCAAGCACCAACATAAAAGCAAAGCTATCACAGATGAACTAACTATTGGCAACCTGCCTATTCACTTTGACCTCTATCTATAAATGTAACTCTTTTCTTTTTGATTAAAAACCAGTAAAAAATAAAGTCTTCATAGGTAAGACATCCAATTCTGTGGTAACATTCGACAAGGTCCAATTATTTTCCATAGCATTTTAATGTAGAAAAGATCGGGATATTTATTAAGAATCTCAATTTACAACACATTGTTCCTCATTGCATATTCCTTCAATATCTAACAGGCGAATATGTAGCCCATTGTTAGACTGGTAGAGTTGCAAAGGTACAACATAGAGGTCATAGTTCAATTTCTGGTAATAATCTCTCCATATATTATATGAGATAAAATCTGCAAACACCTTATTTATTCCTACCCCGACTAATGCGGAAATCTTGGGCGCAAAAATTGTTTACCTTTTTATAAGATTGCATCCCCCGTAAAGTTATTAGATAGGAACCATTTTCCAGTTGAGCATTTTGGTAATGGTTACCATATGTCAACACAAATAACCTTTAAAAAAATATAAATAACTTTCCTCCTCGATGCAGCGGACCCCACCACCTCAGAGGCCAACAGCATGGGTGGGGCTGTCAGCCTTTAAATCGTCAACTGCAGCTCAATGGTTAGCAGCGTGCCTGCACAGGCTGTTGTTCAATTCCTGGCATTAACAACCTGCGTGCCCGGAAGAAAGCGTGATGGGTTGGGGCCGACGGTCTGCATGCCTGATGTTAGTGGGCTTAGTTCCTCTGAGTTGACGATCTAAGGGTTGACAGCCCCACCCATGCCGTTGGCCTCTGAGGTGGTGGGATCCGCTGCATCAAGGAGGAAGGTTATTTATATTTTTTTAAAGGTTATTTGTGTTAACATATGGTAACCATTACCAAAATGCTCAACTGGAAACTTTAGAGGGGATGCAATCTTATAAAAAGGTAAACAATTTTTGCGCACAAGATTTCCGCATCAGTCGGGGTAGGGATAAATAAGATGTTTGCAGACTTTATCCCATATAATATATGGAGAGACTATTACCAGAAATTGAACTATGACCTCTATGTTGCACATTTGCAACTCTACCAATCTAACACTGGGCTACATGTTCGTTTGTTAGATATTGAAGGAATATGCAACAGGCGATGCCAATAGGCCTCTGAGTTGACGATTTAAGGGTTGACAGCCCCACCCATGTCGTTGGCCTCTAAGGTGGTGGGGTCCGCTGCATCACTCCTACCTATGTCTCCAAAGTGGAATATGATCTTAACCTCGTTTTGTGGATATGCAAAGGGAATGAACAGATGAGAGTACACAACATCCCTGATATTGGCAATTTGAAAGAAAAACGAAGGTCGCGCAAGTTTCACCGATGTTGGATCTCTTAGAGTGACTAAATGAGTTTGCTGTGCTTAAAAAAAAAGAGTTCACAAAATAAAGCAATTAAGAGGATTTTCAACAGGTCTCTACTCTGTCTTTAAATGCAAGAGGTGGAATCAATACAGAGATAGTAAGAGCTGGAGAAATAACTCTCAGGAATATGGATTAATGCACTGCTTAACACCGATATGAGGATATTATAACTTGAATGAATGGCAAAAATGAATTCATGTAGTAGAAAATGAAAATAAGAAAGATCAACCTGTCTGACGACGAATGGCTCCCCAGCAAGACTCAACGGTCCAGTTAGTACAGTTAGAAACCCATTTCGATTACCATAAACAATGTCAGTGAAAGGCCGATCACCCACCTGCCACAACCATGTCATCCCTTGAACCCAATATAAAACCATTCAATACTGGATCAAAAAAACTTCATATACCATTATAAGCTGTGAGGATTCACAGCCAAAATGCTGCTCTATTTCCTCTGCCGTCCCAGCTGGTTTTTTCACCCCTAGAGCATAACGTGCAAATACTCACATCAATGCTAATCAAAGGAATAATTTTTGCACAAATTTGAAGGCAACAAGAGTTACTCATAATTTAGGGTCTTCTAATTAGAGCACGAAACACTTTGGTCATAGGACTTACTAACGATTTTAGTACAGAATAAAAAGTTCCCTGCAATAAACACTTACTATGCCTTATCACTTTAATACCAATTGCCACCTCAAGCGCCCTGGCTCTTGAACCATCACGATCGTACTCAAAAAGACCTAATTTATTATCACCAAAACACCCCGTTACATAAAAAGGAACCGGGGGTTGGGGGAAGAAACACCATACCACCGACAGAAGTAAAATTCAGTTACCATTGGGTCGGGGAAAAAATTACCTGCAGAGTTACTAAACACCGCGATATTGTGCCCAAACACCGATTTGCATCGCTCAATCGAAGACCCAAGAGGATCCCAGAGGGTCGACGAGTAAGGTTCCGTAAGGGTGTTATCTTTATCAAACACAACACCCTTAAAACCCCGTCTATGCAGCTCAGCCCAATCAATGTGCCTTATATCGGGTACGGTAACATGAGGTAGAGCCACGTGCTGATCTTTAGCGAACACTACCGCCGAAGAAATGATGCCCTCAATATTGATTCTTTGGCCCAACGCTGCTTTCAAGTCGGGCCACCACATGCTTGTAGAAGGTTCACAAACCCTTGTGACGCTGCTCTCTGTTTTGCGCTCTCTTAGTTGTCCTCCTTGGGGTTGGATTTCTGGGCTTTGGTTATTGGGTGTATTGGAGTCAGAAGAAAAGCGGTAGTGATCGTGAAATGCTGGGGGTATGCGATTTGGGTGCGCAACGTGTTGGTTGTTGTGGCGTTGTTTGCTCAAGTTGTTTGTGGCAAGGAGAACGAGGGAGCATACGTGTGCAAGATGAGATTGATTGTTGGGAAGGATAACGGAAGTGGGGCTTCGACTCTTTCGGCCGGGATGGTGGAAAGGGTTGGAGACGATGCAGCGGCAATAGTTCTGCAAGGAAGTAACAGAGGCGAACTGCATTTCCAAGCTTTCTTTTTGTTTTTTATTTTCATTTTCCTAATAGTATTTTTTAAAGAGTGGGGGCAGGCCTCGTCTTCGGGCCGGCCCGTAAATATTAGACTCATGCCTGGCTTCGGCTCAAGCCCGAGAATCCTATTCGGACTTTGGGCCAGGCCTAGGACAATTTGATAAGTCTTAGCCTGATCTTGGCTCAAGTAATTCGGGCCAATAAGTCGGGTCTCAGGCTTGACTCAATGGGCTCGGGTTTAAGTATTAAATTAATATATATACACACATACATGCATATAGACATGCATATATACACACACTTATACATACATATATATATATATACACACATATTTGTTGCCGCCATAAAATTACTAAGCCCAAACGGGTGGCCCATGAAGAAAGTCAGATGTAAAAGTTGACACAATAAGAGGCCCACTCGACCAAACTAGTATTCAAAACAGGCAATTACAGATGGTTGGGAGATCACCCAATCACAAGGTTCTTCAGCACAGTATAAAAGGACTCGAGGAAAAGGAAGAAGAGGTCCAGAACCATACCCACAAGTTTCTACTTTTCAATTAATACTTTAAATTCATAGTTGTCGCAGTTTATCACTTCAATTCAATGTAAGTTCTTAATTTAGCAGTTAATCGAAATAGTTCCTTTTTACTTTTCGCCTTGATCCGTAGTTAAGATCGAATAGTTAGTGTTAGTCATAATTGTTTTAGTCGTTTAGATTTCCAGTTAGATTATTCAAAGTTTTCTTAGTTGAAGCAATGTTAGAATCATACATCGCTTTTGATCATTTAGTTTTATCGAGTGATACACGTCAAGTATCTGGCTACCTATTCTGCACAGGATTCGAGTCATTCAAACTCTTAAAAATTTTACCAGAAACAAGTTTGGCGACCACAGTGGAGGCCAAAAGATGTCTAAAAGGATTTCTAGACGCAATAACCTGACAGATGGCAATACAAACGCAATTACAGAAAGTGATATGGAGGGCGAAGAACGCCTGAATGAAAACGATGAAACCCAATATGCTAATGTGTAGAAAGAATCGTTGTGCGACTCCGATCATTTGGAGGAAATATTTCGTAAAACGTTTTACGAGTTGGTCGAACTCCTTAAACCACACTTTCAAGACCATAAGATTATAGTGGAGACAAACAGTGCTCGTGTTGGGAAAACATGGTGATAAGCACCACACAGGTGCTTGAAGGCCAAAAACATAATACCTAGCAGATTTGTCGAGGAACGAACCAGGTTGGGTCATTCGTTAACGAACGATCCCATTCTAAGGCTGATAGGGTGATTAATGATGTGAATCACGCAATTGGTGAATTGGCTAGTCCATTGGCTAGACAGACCACTAGGAAAGTAGTAGTTCAACTCGAACCCATCGTCAATAGGAACGTTGGTGTCACTGGGCAGTTACTTGATGAAATTAGGAGGTTAATTGCCCCTATCGAGACCCAGTCGAGGGTTTTGCCTGACTATAGTGGTTTCCACAACTATCGGCCTCTAGTTGCTCACGTAAGTACTGATCAAAATGGGCATCCTTCAAACAACGGGGATATCCCTATTGGATACCCACCGAGAGATGGTAGGGTCAGATACTCTACCACTAATCCCACAATTTAGTCGAATACCTACGCTTAAGGACATGGAGTTGATGGTCCAGGTTCGAGGCAAAATTTCCACTCTATTCCAATAAACAATGGAGGTTTTGGAGGTAATCAACCTGTCAACAATTATGGTCCAGGTACTTCACATGTGACTAATAACGCTTTTACTAGGGGGTTGGATCAAGCTACAAATAACAACGGTTGGGCCCGACCACCGACAAATAACACTGAGGGGTATTTTCATGCTTCACCCAACGGGGTTCATTTGCCACCAATGGGTTTGGCTCAGCCACACTTTAACCAAAATCAGGCAATGAACCCAGATCAAGTCATAGGACTGGTTGAACAAATGTTTGGACCTAGGATTAATAGGATTGATAGGCCTTTATTCAAAAAACCTATCCCGAACAGATCGATCGGGACTATCCTTACCCAAGAGGTTTTAAGATGCCAGAGTTTACTTTATTTTCAGGAGAAGGTTCAATGTCGGCATTAGAACATGTGGCCCGATTTCCATGTCAATGCAGAGAGTACAGTGATGATAACTTTTTGAAACTTATTATTTTATAGTTCATTAATTACATCTGCATTTACATGGTATATCAACTTGCCGGCTAATTCCATATTTTAATGGGAAGACATGCAGAGCCAATTCCAGGCACATTTTTCTAAGACATATCCAAAGGTTTCAATGGCCGACCTAGCACGTTTGAAACAAAAAGGTGGCGAAACTGCCAGAACAATTTATTTCACGTTTTAAAAGAGCAAAGATTCGCTGCAAGACATATCTGCATGAATATGAGTTTGTAAAACTCGCTCAAGAGGGTCTTAGCTTTGAACTTCGAAAGAAGTTCAAAGGAATGGTGTTTAATGATTTGTTCGAGTTATCGAAAAGAGCATCAAGGTGTGAAGTCATAAGATTCCCAGAGGCGAAGGAATACCTATGAAACTTATTGCCATGAATTAGAGGAATTCGAAGTAGACTTAGCAGAATATGTTAAGGGTAAGTCCATAACATGTCAGCATCTAAACAAAAAAGAAATAGTAACCCATAGGACATTGAAAGGGGATACAAGAAAATACGCGTTCGATATAACTGAAGTTGAGAAAATCTTTGATTGTTTATTTGTTAATAAAAAGATTAGGACAAAAGGGCGCATCGAATACCGACCCCAAAACAAAAAAAATGATTTTTGCAAATGACATGGAGTATTTGCACATTCAACCAGAAAATTGTGTGGTTTTTCGAAATATTATTCAGGACCAAATAGAAGCAGGGGAATTGGAATTTGTAGATAATCAAGGGATGGGAATCGATGAGAACTCATTTCCTAAAGATCATGCTTCATTAAATACAATTGATGTATCTGATATCTTTGATACGTTAGTAAATATGATTGAAGTATTTGACATTTCACATGTTTTACAGATGCAGGGCTCTAACCCAGAAACCAGAAAGATTGCTAATGACCTATTTGATGAGTTGGTAGCTACAAAGAAGTTGTACAGCCCCAAGTTGCCAGACGAAGCATTCCTACATAACTGTAAATGGCACTTTACTGAAACACATAGTACTGATGTATGTTTTAATTTCAAGAAATTTGTGGTGACTATGGTAAGCAAAGGAGAATGGGTTGTTGATGCAGATCAGAAACAAGCTTTAGGGAACAAGGAAATTGTTCTTCTTGAGTATCTTCCAAGCTCTCGACCAAGGATTCATGATAGCGCTCATCAGAAGAGAGAAAGCAATTTAATTAATATTTACCAGTCTGATAAGACCGAGGAAGTCCTAAGAGCTATAAAATCAAAAACATGCTACCATTGCACTGCATTGATCAGGGGAGAATTGAATAAGTTTGTCAAGAAGCCAAATCTTCGCACAGTAAAAATCCTAGAACATATGTCAAACGAATGGATAGACATACCATCGGGTGCCAAGAAAGGGAGTACGATGACAGGGTTGCGAAATATTTCGAAGTCTCAGCAAATAACGTTGATGTGTCGAGCCAAAGCCCAAAATGAGTTAGGTCAGTTGCAACTGGATCAAATAAAAAACTAGAGGTTTGGTCATGAAGGCCCCAATAGATCATAAGGTCTTGGAAAAGGATAGTACACTAGATGAAGAAGATGTTATGTCAGTATCAGAGGATTCACAGCAAGACAAGACTTTGGGATCCATCTTGTTCCCAGAGAAAATGTCTAGCGATAACTTTGATTGTCAAATAGCATTCACTATGCCAGAAAAGTTCTCAGCCAGGGTTGGTCGGCCTTCTGACTTGGGAGGTGATGTAGTTGACTCGAGCCTCTCTAATTGAGTTATTGACTTGACGGAAGATTCAAAGGCTGGAGTAAAAGAGTTCAATCCAATTTCACCAAAAGAGGAATATAAACATCCAGATCTGGCTACTGTTCCATTCCTCAAACTTCTTTTAACAATACCCGATGCATGTGCTAAAAATCAAGTGAAAGTGTTATATGTTAAAGCCTCATTCAACAACATCCAAGTGCCAAGGGTATCGATCGACAATGGATCAACCATTAATGTTATCCCG
Organism: Euonymus europaeus; assembly: GCA_963580455.1. NCBI lineage: Eukaryota > Viridiplantae > Streptophyta > Magnoliopsida > Celastrales > Celastraceae > Euonymus > Euonymus europaeus. The sequence continues at coordinate 27,799,850 of OY756963.1, read as the reverse complement.
GAATCATTTTTGCATGTACTAGGGATAGACCCTCATACTGAAATTTTCTCAACTAGTGTAGCAATATATGGTTTTGCTAGGCAAGCAATACCCGCGAAAGGAGTATTACTAATTCAATTGATAGTAGGGAATTCCAAATCCAATACTGCATTCTTTGTAGTTCGAACTAAGCTAATTACAATGCTTTATTAGGACGAGATTGGCTACATTCAAATAATTATATTCCTCAACTCTGCATCAAATGTTATTTATGATCGCTCGAGATAACATTGAAGTTGTTTATGCAAATGACGAACCAATCACCCCAACGGTCTATATGGCAGAAATAGTCGGTCCAATTGACATCACCAAAGAATGTGGTATCGAAGATCTTCAAGGATTGGCAGGGTTATGGGACATCATCGAAACTTTCGATTTCTCAGAGTCCATTGAACAATTGCTGCTATAACTCCCAGATGGTGATGGGGATGCTTCTTGCTCCTTCTCTCCTTAGAGACCGTTGCCAAGTCACTCTAGAAACCATGCAAACCACCCTAGGAGAGCAGACAATCAAAAAAGTTGAATAAGCTATTCTCGTATCTAACATTGTAGTAACTACACCTATATATAATAAATTTGCAGTCGATACATCGACCTTGATTAATAAAGTGGAAACTTTGTGTTCTTCGGATCCATTAGAAGAAATTAACTTGGGTTCGAATGATTGTCCGAAAGTAACTTTCATCAGTCAACTACTAACAACTACAGAAAAGATAAAATTCAAGGAATTCTTAGTCGATTACAAGGATGGCTTCGCTTGGTCTTATGAAGACATGCCAGGGTTAGACAGGAATTTAGTTGAGCAACAGATTACCAATCAAACCAAATGCGAAACCTGTCAAACAATCACCAAGGCGTCTGGCCCCTGAAGTGTTACCTTCTGTGAAAGAGGAGGTAGAAAAGTAATTGAAAGCCAAATTTATTAGACCAACAAGGTATACTCCTTGGTTATCTAACATTGTTCCGATTATGAAGAAAAATGGGAAAGTCAGGGTGTGTATTGATTATAGAGATTTGAATGCTGCAACACCAAAAAATGAACACCCTATGCTAGTAGTGGATCTTCTAGTGGATTCCGCAGCAGGCTACAAAATTCTATCATTGATGGACGATTTTTCTGGATATAACCAAATCTTTATTGCTCAAGAGGATGTTCATAAGACATCATTTCGATGCCCTGGATCGATTGGCACATTTGATTACATAATGATGCCATTTGGGTTAAAAATGCTGGTGCCAGCTATCAGTGAGCCATGAATGCTATCTTTCACGAACTAATAGGACATTCTGTAGAAGTTTATATTGATGATTTTTGAATAGTTTTATAAAGAAAGACAAACAAAAAAAATGAAGAAGATACATACGATTCACCTAATTATTTCACCTATTAGAATTAAATAATAAATTTTAAAAAAAGCACACAATATTATATTGGTAAGAAAAATGTTAATATATATATAGATATAGTGGTGAATCAAATATTTATTATATTCGTAACTGCAGAATAATAGTTTTTTTTTACCATCATACAGTTTTTGAAAAGATTAATTAAATTATGTTATATAAAAAAATATATAGTTAAATTATTATATAGCTATCGCAACACCAAATACGCAAGTACAAAATCATATGATAATATAATAATATATAATATATTAACAATTAAATTACTTAAAAAAAATCTCACGAAAAATTACTTCGAAATAATACAAATATATATTTTTATTTTTTTAAAAGAGACAATTACATGTGTTTTACAATTTTTAAAATGGACACACGCACATTAAAAAATTCCGTTGATATCATGAGTGTTTGGCCGTTTAGGGCCAACTTATCCTCAATAAAAACGATTGTGTTAGCCCCCAAATAGGCCTAATATGATGTAATACGCACTATTGATGGTTTATATTCAAGGAAGGGGATCTTTTCAAGGCTCTAGAACCTAATGAAGTTGTGTATATTCTACCTGAATGCAAATACAAGAATCGTAGAGCAATCAATTAAAGTAGGGATTAAGAGAAGAGATCTATTATGTACCTATAATACTTAAAAAAAGGCTCATTTCTTTTCAGCTGACAAACCCTTGAACAATAACAAACTTGATTATTGTATCCAACCATGGAGCTCAGAAGCTTGGAAGTCCCGAAATTATTGAAGCCTCGAGCGTTGGCGCGTATTTCACACTAGTTATGTATGCATGTGTTGGGATTACCTGTGCAAATCAAATAAATAATTAGTCTGTGTTTACTATATGCTACAGATCCCAAAATATTACTCTGATTTATCCAAATGTATGTAACATGTAAAATAAACGTCGTTTATAAACATTTCACATGATTGTGAGTAAATTTGAGGTTATATTTTGAGGATCTAATGCTATTCGTTTGGTCGCCGACAAAGTATATAATAAGCAGCTGAACCCTCGTCCAGTGGAAGATTCCAAAATGTGAAACGTAACAACCATTGCCATTGATGAGCTCCACCCTGAAACCCGAGAATGAAAGAAGTGTCTATCATTATGTCATTATCTACTATTCTTTGTATATAAGCACAACAAGAAGTCAAGAAGTGCCTCCCCTGCTTTCAAAGAAGAGCAAAAAAAACATTGCAATAATACTATTCATTTCAGATTCCCCATTTATTGGGCTAGTTTCCATTCAAAATTTAGGCAGACGGAAAAAAGAGACGTATTCAGCAACTGTGGTATCGATGGAGGATTCCCAATGGAATGGCACAGTGGAGAAGCCCCAAGATATGGAACCTTCGGTGAATCGTGATAAGAAGCCGAGTGTTGAGGAGTTTAATTCTGTTGTAGATGGTGGTATTTCGGATGCCCAACAAGAGAAAATTTCAGAGGAAGACGAGGAATCTGATGAGAAGAGTACTCCTCAAGCAGAGGATTCAGTGAGACTAGAGGTGGAGAAGATGGTTTAATGTCAGTTCGTGGAGCTTTTTATGTCTCTACCTGAAGTAGAAGAGCTTTCACTAAATGGAGAACAAGCAGTCGCCATATCAGTGGAGCCAAATACAGCCATTGAAGTTGCAAACAAGGGGCTGAAAGAGAAGACTTCACAATCTCCAGAAGGAAAAGTAGATATTCTTCAACTGCAAATCCAATTGTGGAATTAATGGTCTCGACGGGATCACACTGTTAGATATATGTCCTGTATAGCTAATCTAATACGGTTGTATTTGGAACATATATAATAATTGTACTGTATTAATTGTTTATATAAATGGCAGTTTATTATATATTTGATATTTCTATTTATATAGTTGTATTAAATATGTCCGTAGATATTTATTAGAGACCTCATTCTCAAGAGTTGAGAATATGAGTGACGAGTGATCTCTAGTATAAATATCTTAAATAAAGTTTCTGATTGTAGAATTATTAATTGGACAATAATAATTCGGAAAATCAGTATATTGTTTGTTTCCTATAATGATAGGGTTGTGAGTCTCATGCAATTTAATATGAGATATTAAAACAAACAGTATAGGAGGTTTATTGTTGAATAAATGCTTCGAACATGAATTGTTAAATAATGAATCACGTGGAGGTTTATTTCATTGTCAATGATTTATTATTTATTTACGATTGTGTAAATAGTCCTTAGACCTGAGATGACATAGTAGTCTTGTATGTGGGTGATTGAATTTTGTCAATGTTGAAAATATTTATTCATTGAACAAATATTGACATTCGATGGATTCAATTAGTTATATATGGAGATTTGTGTGCAGTCAATAAGGGATTCATTTCCTCGAAATAAACGAGAAGAATATCCTATGTGATCCGGATATTTATTGACACAGAAAATCCTTGGCTGAGGTTATATGATTAATGAAAAGTTGTTTTCATTAATTATTTGTTTATCAATAAATTATTGGATCTGACATATAATTGAGTTAGTGGATTTGACGGATATCCATGATCCTCACTCAATTGGGATATTGTACAGTGAAAGGATTTAATTACATGGTAATTGTAATTAAATGTTCATATGAAAGTATTCATCAATGATTGGGTAGTCATGATATGCTGCTAGGCGTCACTCGTGATTTATAAGAAATGATTAAAGTGTATTTTAATTAATATCAAAGAGTTTGATATTATTCTTATTGCTAATCGATAATGAACCTAAAAAGTCACACATAAAGGAATCACGAACATTGTTAAGCTAAGATTGGAAAGGAGAATTGTGTGGATTCGATAATTTACATGAGATGAAAAATTATCGAATTATTAATTAAATACAGGTTTATTGTAAACCGAAACGGATCCAATTGATTAATATACACTGCTAGCACATTTGTGATTAATTCAGAATGGATCATGATTTAATTAATAATTTATTATTATAATATATTATAATTTGTTAGAAATTGTTGTTGACATTTAATGCAAGTGTCGGCAATTCAATTTCATGATTTGATTAATAATATATTATTATATATTATAATAATATATATTGTTGAAGTTGTTGTTGACACTTAATGGAAGTGTCGGCAATTCAATTCAATAAATGATTGTGTTTTGATACACAATAAACAACACACTTCTATTGTTGATTTGTATTCGTTAAAGGTTCCAAGGCTTGATTTCGTGGTTCCGGTGGATGACCTAGGATCTCCGTATTATCGGGGATTATCTGGAATTTTGATCAAGCACTCTTCAAGAGGTAAAAAGTTTGTGTATTCCGCTGCGTATTTTAGTATGTCATATTGCTAACACAGACAACCAACTTCATATCAGAAGGCAACAATCGCTTCGACTATGACAGATATGGCTCCAAAGGGAATTGATGAATACAAAAAACACAACTTCAGATATAGCAGATGAGATGCCGAAGAGAATTGAGAAGAAAGAAAATGGTGACCGTCCTCCAAAGGGAGACAGAGCAGCAGAACTCCCAGCTGTTGTCGAAAGCACTAGAGAGTCGTCAACCATTTTTGAAGAGGAAGCTGTAAACAATGTTGATGCTATATTAAACCTGATGATGCCAAAAACTGTCCGTCCTAGCTGGACACCAATCAGTCAGGTCAGACTCCAAATTGCTGAGCTGGATGTCCTGCACAGTTAGCAAACGTAAGCTAAGAGGGACCCCGAGTTAGTTCGGGGGGGCCCGCTCCGACGCTCAAGTCAGTTAGGTAATTCTCAGTTGGGAGGGCTCGGTCTCTGAGAGCTCTCTCAACTTAAGCAATAGTAATGCTAGTTGTGACGTAAAAATTTACCTGATGCGTAAGCCTCCTTTTATAGAGATTTACAGAGTTCTTATTCTATTAGGAATGAAATTCCTCTCTTCATTATCTGAGCGCATTTGTCGGAGTTGTAGTCCTTTTGGGTCTCTACTCCTTGTAGGATTAGGACTCCTTAAAGAATGGATCTAATTTGGATCCGGCAATGGCCGACCGACCATCCACTTGACTGAGGATGACCGACCGACCTATGTGCCCAGTGACACCATCACCAACTCATGGTTGAAGGCCGAACCGATCTGTAAAGGAAGACCGACCGAACTAACCACCGGCCTAGGCGGGCCTAGTAAAACCAAAGTAGACCGACCGACCACTATAATACTCCAGGTTTGGTCGGTCTATCAAGGCGTGAAGCCGACCATCCGAGGTGGACTTTATACACGTGTCACAATCTTATTGGATGGACCAGTTTTGCCATATCAAAACCGATTGGTAAATATTCCTGGTGTGGGAAGCAGTTATGGTGGTGAGGGGAATAACAAGGCCAAAGTCACTGAATCAGAAAAATTCTGTAAGTAATCCCTAGACTACAATTCCTAGTGATTCTTTCTAACAACATCAACTTTCGTTTTTTGCTTCCTTGCATTACATCTATGAAGTTGGGATATTCTTGATGACAGACTCTGGCACCAACTTCTTGGAGGAGCTGCTGTGGACTTGTTGAAGTTTTACTACAATCCAATAGGTAGACAAATTAATGTGAGAACAAGTATCACTATCTACAAACTCCTTAGAAAAGTTTCCTGTTTACTTGCTTTTGGCTACCCACTTTAAATTGGAAGAGGAATTCTGTAACCCGTCTATTCCTCCACTTTGCTTGGTTTACGACACTAGTAGAAGATAATCATGATCGGTTTGTAGTCACAAGGCGAGGCGACATAGTAATTCGTTCTGTGTTACAGATTGTGCTAGCTGCTTTATTTGTTGGCATCATATGCATTGTTTGTTCCAAATCAGAAAATCACTTGTAATCGAAACAGAGAAGTGACATTCTAAAAAAATACCGTTTCCAAAGTGTGTTGCTGAGTATCCTAATTTCAAATGGATTTTTTTTTCCTTGTAGATATAAGTTTTTACTGGGTCGATTTTATATGTGTGTGTGTGTGTGTGTGTTTTACCGGGTCCAATTGGTGTAAAACAAGGCTGTTTGCTGGCTGAACAACTCAGCAAACACCAGGTTGCAATTCATGGCAACTTTACGACCATCTAACATGGTTAGGGCTTTGAAGGTGTCAAAAGAAGTACAACCTAGTAAACCGGAGAAAAATCCTAGTACACAGGATACAAACCAATAATTCGGAATCTAGATTCAACCTCGCAGAAAACAAAAATATCTTACGTTTTCAAGGAAGCGAATATCAACGACATGATTCTAGTAGGAATAATCAGAAAGCATGAAACATGCCAATGTGAACGTGCCATCGTCATCAACAACAAAGCCTTCATCCCAAACAATGTTGCAGTCGACATTCCCATCCCCTATTTCGTGACACTGATCTGCGGTGTCTGATAACCCACCCTCCCAAAAGTTTTTAGGAAGAAAAAAGAATAAAAAAGGGGGAGCAACTTTGTACTAAAGAATACCAGGCAATCAAAAAAAGAGAACCAGATCGAGGAAAAAAACTTGGAATTTATTAGCATTCTAGATAATACTACAAACCAGGCAACCAAATAGTGATACAAGCGTTCGAGGTTAACAAACTACAACAGGGCAGTAAACTGTACTCACTGGAAATGGTTGCAAACAATCAATTTCATATTCGAGATAATGTTCCATAATCATCCAGTCAACACCCTAAGCTGCTCCTAAAGTGTAAAATCTGTCCTGGATGCAAAAGATCTTAATGATACAAAAATCCACATCTGTAATTCATTTGCATCCTCATGGTGGCAGAATTGCATAATGAATGGGAAAATAAATAGTCAACCATTCAACTAGGTGGATGGATTAAGTTCCTCATAAATAGTAAAGAATCAATAGAACTTTTATGCCCCAACTTGCATTATCAAACCAAATTTGACAGCCAATACACATAAGAGAAGTACCATATCCAATGTCTCAAAAATATCAGAAGTTCGGACTTCAGCAACAAGTTCAAGTATATAAGTAAATTCAGGTTTCCCAACGAAAAACTACAAAGCTTAAGTGCTTAACAAGCAAACAACACAAACATGCCAAAATCATAGTAAACTAAGCCCGTAGGCTCAAAAACAATGCCAAGAGACTTATCCAACAAAACTAAAGTCATAATTAGAACCCAACCTCATCTCTATCTTCGCCTAGCATAGCAAACATAGACCACAGCAGCTGCAGCAGCAATAGCTCCTGTAGAACCCAAGGCAACCGCTAGCCACTGCACCTTCAGTCCCTTCTCTCCCCCTTCTCCATTCTCTAATATCTCAGCAGCAGTCCCATTAACAGCCTGGATTGTCCTCTCTTTCAAACCACTGATCACCTTTCCAGCCTCCTCAGCCTCGCTCTGCAGCTCCACCATCTTCAGTTCCATTGCCTTCACTTTTTCCTCTGACTCCCTCAGCTCCTCCTCTAAGACCTTCTTATCCACCCTACTCTTCTTCAATTCAACCTCATTTTGAGCGACTCTCAGCTCCAACTCCTCGACCTTTTTCTTGAAACCTCTGATTTCACACTCTTTTTCGTTGATTCTCTCTCTCATCTCCTCCTCCCCCCTAAGTTTTTTGCTCTTCTCCTCAATCTCCTTCACCTCCAAAATCCCAATCTTCCTCTCCAATTCTCTCACTTTCTTTTCGCTCACAGCATTTGCTTTTTTCAAACTCGCCACCTCCAACTCCAAACCTTCAAGCTTGCTCTCTTTCTCTCCCAAAAACCTTTTTAACTCTGCTAACTCGGAATTGGCTTCCTCTCCATCACTCATCGCAGAGATTAGATCATGCTGAAGCCTGGAAACCTCTGTTTCGAGATCCACGGCTCTCGCAGCAATTGATTCGAGAGCCCTTTTTCCTTGTTCTGATTCCGCCACTTGTCCCTCCATTTCCGCCAATCGGTGCCTCAATTGTGCATTCTCGGTCCTTAATCCTTCAATCTCAGCTGTAAGGTTAGTGATTCGATCCTTGATTTTCCCGTTGTCACGAACCAGCTGTAGCTTCTCGCGCTCCAAAGCTTCGATCTTGCCTGTCATCTCGAGCACTTCGGTGTCGACGTTGTTGGTGTCGTTGATATCAAAGAAGCTCTCCGCGGCCCGGTCTTCACCGTCCGATGCGACGCCGTTATTGATGGTTATTTCTGACATTGCTTACTCTACAAATTAGAGTCAGCTAGGAATATAAAAAAAATAAAGCATTCAATAATAACAAAAGCACAAATTAAATGAGAAAATCCACTAGACTGTTTGATAGCCGGGCAAGAGTGAAATTGGGAGAAAGAAACAAAGGGCTCGTCGGCCAAACGGCGGAGATATATGACAAGCTAGGTTCAACTTTGGGAAGATATTCGATGGAGAATTTTTAGGAAAATAAGTAAAGAGGAAAGGGATGAGAAGGACACACCTTGTTTTGTTTTTTCTTTTTTTTCCTGGAGTGCGTCAATCCGATTTTGATCAGATTAGGGTTTTTCTTCAAATCTACTAGAAAGTAGAAAGTAGAGACGAAGGAACGGTTAACGACGATCGGATTTTATGGTTCGTGGGAAGCACGTGCTCGAAAAGGTACATGCTTTTGTACCCTACATTTTATATACTCATTTTATCGCTTTTTTTTTCCTTATCTTGTTGAAAATTAAAATAATAGAATATGAATAAAATATTTGAGACATTGCTCTTCATTTTCGAAAATTTGGACAAGTAAACCTCATATACTATAATACTACACTTTATTTTATTTTTATTTTTTTGAAACATATAATACTACACTTTCGAGAAAACAATTGTGTGCTATAGAAAGGAAGATCCTCTCTTTTTTTTGAAGGTCAAAGATCAAATATATTCAAATACTCCATACTCGAAGAACTAAAGGGGTAGGAGATCAAGAAATGATATCTAGGTCACCCGTGTAAGAGAGTGAAATAATGTACTTCAACGTGAGATACAAGAAAAAGTAAATGATAAAACACAACATAAACTCAAATCAAACAAGATCAAAAGAATATGTAGGTTGGGCACATTCTCAAGAGCTTCTAAGCTTGGATAGCACTCATGATTGAGCAAGTAGCATCCTCTATCCAAACTTGATTGCATAAATCTCATGTGTTTTTTCAGCAATTCGAGGAGTCTCAGTGTACTTGTGCATCCGTCTTTAACCTGTTCACCATTATAACCATTGAATCTTTTACTCATTAATTAATCTAACGATTATAATTTAATTTTAATAAAAATACTTATTTTACTTCTCCTCTAACCTCTCACCCTCAATCATCTCTCTTCTTCCTTGTTTGTGCTCTCATTCACAGTGAAACAATACAATACTTAGCTTAAGTTTTTAACTCTCTTGAACCCATTTGAGCCAAAATCACAAGGCTTTGATTATTCTTGTAAACCCTTTCAAGTTCTTCATTTTTTATTCAAAGATTGAGTTTTTTATATTAAAAGTTTGATACCCACTTGGTGTTCTTGATTATTCTCTCGATCAAAGCCATATCAAATTTGTCTCAAACGATCCATCAGTTGTGACGGCGAACAGATCTCTCTTATCCTACACATCTCTCTTCTCACAAACACACACACATACACACATGTCTCTTCTTCCACGAAATCGAGCTCTATACCCACGCCTGTAAGGGAGTTGCGCTATACAATAGACTAAGGGCCCAGGCTTTGCGACTAGCTTCGTAAAAACCCCTTGGTGTCACTAATTTCCCATGGCTGGCTTCCGACTTCATTTTCACTGCGTGTGGTGAGAAAACCTTTGAGAGAGTGAAGAGAGAGATTGAGAAAGTAAAAATTGTTACTTTGCCAAAGAAGGGAAATTTGATGAAATGACCCTTTTTGAAAGTCGTTTTAGCGATCTAACCATTTTCTCAAATTTTTAAAAAACTAACCCTTTATCCTTGCGAAATGTCATTCTTGCCCCCACTTCCCATTTCCCACCAATTTAATAATTAAAAATAGATTTCAATGGGATTGCGCACAAATCTCGATTTTGGACAAGAGGAGGAACCCAACCAGCAAACCATGTGCTAACCATTTTGGACATTTTGGAGGAGTGCGACTGGGTGAAAGCCACTTTTCGAACAAGGATCTCCTCAGCTCCTCTCCTCAGGTTCCGAATCCTACTGCATCTTTCAAACTGTTCTAGACTGCTTTCGGCCTGCCTGTAACCTGCTTCCTTTCTTCATTGATCTCACCCAGGTCAGATCTTTAACCTCCGGACTATTATGTAGTTTTTCGTTCAATATTCATGTAACGCATGATTGTTAAGCTTTACGACCTACGCTGTGCAGATCCTGTTCTTGATTTTTTTGGGTTTTTTTGAACCGAGTATTACTTACTTAGAAGAGATTTTGATAGTGCTTATTGCAATTTTCGGATTACAAAAGTGTGAAGAATATTGTTTACAATAATGTAAAGCTTGGTTTAGAATAGTGCTAAATTTGGGTTAGCATTAGTTAAAGTTTTGTAAGAGTGTAACTATTAGTTTAAAATATTGTTAACTTTGATTTGAATAATTTCTTAAATTTGGTTTTGAATAGTGAAATAATTCGTTTAGAACAGTTTTAAAAACACAGTTTAGAATACCGTTAAAAGTGTTTACTCATGTGTTTTCATTTTTTGAAGGCATGAAAGAGGTCAGTATTTTGATTCGGTATTTTGGAGAGTGGGAAAAGTATGACCTGAATTACATATAAAAAGGTGGAAAAAGCAAGGGTATCTTAGTTACAAACGACATTTCTTATGCTGAATTGATGGATAAAATTCGAGCTATTATAACACTTGACCCAGTGGGACATAATATTCACATGAAGTATCTGTACAATGTGCATGGTCCAACAGAGCCAGTTGAGATTGAAGGAGATGAGGATGTTCGTTTTTTCCTTCGTTGTAATATGGACAGAAGCATTCCCGCAACATCCTTGTGCATTTCTTCACAGATCTGAGTATTGAATGAACATTTTGGGGAAAACTTTCCATATATACGACGTTGGGAACGTGTACTGAATTCTATGGAAGAAAAAGATGAAGTGATTGGTTTTGGAAGCAGTAGGAACATTGAGGCACCTCTAGATGTTGGTGTAGTACAACCGCATCACGTTGAGTTTGATGAACATGTCGCACCTTTGCTTCATACTCTTGATGATTGTTTCAACGACGGCTATAATGATCAAGAAAACTTTCACACATATGATGAAGTTGATGATCAAAATGAACACCGGCATTTTGGACTGTCGCCTGTGCAGGTGTCTAGTTATTAATGTAGTTAACGATCATCAAAATGATATGCACGATGAGGCAACTAATGCATCACAATATGGTTCCAGCATTCCTTCTGTGAACTACACAGGCAACTCATTCTTCGACGAGTTATCTGATGGTTTAAGGGTTGGTAATTATTTTCCAGAGAAGAAGAGTTTGCATTTCAAGCTGTGCATGCACGCTATGAAAAAACATTTTCAATTCAAGGTTGTAAAGTCCACTAAAACTCTTTTCGTGGCTGAATGCTGTAATAGTGGCTGCAATTGGTGGTTGCGAGCCACTTCAATGAAAGGCAGTTCTGTATTTGTCATCAAGAAGCTCCGTGATGAACACGCCTCGATCAATTGTCTTACTTTCACTGATAACCGTCAAGCAACAGGGGCGTTGATTGGGCAAGTCATAAAGTTTAAATACGAGGCAATTGGTCGCATTTATAGGCCTGATGATGTTATTCAAGATTTTCAGAAGGAATATGGTGTGAAGTGTACTTATTGGAAATGATGGAAGGCTAGGGAGTCTGCACTAAATTCTATTTTTGGATCTACGGAGGAAGGCTATGCTGATCTACCATTATTCTGTAAGCAAGTGGAGTGGAAAAATCCAGGTACTATGTTCTTATTTGTGTTTTGATTGTTATTGATCTTGTTCGGAATTTGGTTTAGAATCTTGCCATATTAATGTGAAAGGATTATAATTGGTTTAGAACTGTTTCAACCTAGCATAGAACTGTTCAAAACAAGTAATATAAATTGTTCTAAACCAATCATATGAATGTTCAAAACTAGTGATATAACTGTTTGAAACCAGTTATCTAACCTGTTCTAAACTAGGCGTATAACTCATCGAACACAGTAATATAGACCTTTTCTAAACCAATAATATAACTCCTCCAATTCAATAACATAACCTGTTCTAAACCAATCATAAAAGTGTTCAAAACCAATAATATAACCTGTTCTAAACCTATCATATAACTCATGACCAAGCAGAATAAGTGATATACCTGAAACGCATAAGGAAAGCCTACAAGGCTGTAGAACTCATTTATCAAATTCTTCTTGAATTTCTCTGCTCTCCCAAGTAGGGCGGAGTTCAACCCTTGTACTGTGCGTGTGAAACATACAGTGCCCCACAGGAATTTGTCGAATGCTTCTAGGTCCTCCACCAATTCTAGCCATTCAAGGTCGATGGATAACTTAGTCTCTTTTCCAAGCAACACAACTTCAACAAAAAGAACAAGTGCAAGCTTGTATTTAGTATCTAAATCTTTGCACTCTTTGAACTTCATCTCAAGATCATTGCAAGAGATTAATGTCTTACCACCAAAGACCTTATTCATTATCTGCATGGAATCTGACTTAGTAACTACCTCTGGCATGGGTGAGCAATTCAGCCCTATGATAAGGCTGAACTCCTTCACACTGAAGCAAGCTCTTTTCTCATCAAAATTGAACACTATTCTTCCCTTGCCCTCATCCACTGGCGCTACTACCTGCCGTAGAAGCATTTGATGGACCGGCTGTGGTTAGTTTATTGGAATTTGTATCCCCAGAAACCATCTAAAACATGAATCCTCTATGTTCCTCATTTCTGGATCATCCAAATTCTTCTTTAACGTCTTCAAACATTGTCCAAGTCTGCACAAAAATGCAATTTTCGCCGAAAATCTCTTCCCATGATCGACTTTGTACTCCATTTAAATATTATTCTACATTCAAAAGTCATACTAGCCTTTTAAACGTACAAGAAATGCATTCTAAATCTGAAATTAAACTATTATAAACCCAACTATACACAATACTATGTTAAATGAAAATTCAAAACCATCCTAACCTGTTATAAACCATATTTTGAGACTATTCTAAATTACATATTCACACTATTCTAAATCACAGTTAACCTAAAAATCCTATATTCAGTTTTGGAACAAACAGTTATCATCCATAGCACCTGAAAACCCCTTACAACCAATTAGTCATACAGGATCAACCCATTTTCCACACAGACCTCCCTAAATGCAAACGAACTCCATTTCCAACAGCGGTTACCACAAACCTAACTCCATTTCTAACGCATTGCATTTTCAAATGGTCTAGAATCGCACAAAGAACGAACCTTGGTGAAGTATGTTGTTGGTTGAAGACACAGAGCGCTTCCAGAAAGCTCTTAGCTGAAGAAACAGATTGACGTTGCCGTTTCGTTTTACTGTCAAAATGGTTATGTGAGCTGTTGAAACTGAGCGTTGTTCTCTGCCGTCCAGTTCGTACTCTCGAAATTGGTCCGTTACAGGAGGACACTGTCATTCGTGGGTTCGTGGACGATGAACAGTTTGTTTGAGTGTCGTTTTAATTTAATTAATTGCGTTTATTATTTTAGGAAGGAAATGGGAAGTGAAGGCAAGAATGACATTTCGCAAGATAAAAGGGTTATTTTTAAAAAATCTGAGAAAATGATTAGATCGCTAAAACGACTTTCAAAAAAGGTTATTTCAACAAATTTCCCGCCAAAGAATGATTTCAAAAGTCAAATGAAAAAATGATTGACGGTGCAGATCTTGTTATCAAGACCCTACGGTGCCGGAAGTGAACTGGTTATTAATCTGTTCACAACTGCACCAACGCCCCCCAACCCTTTTTTCAGACTCGGTAAACTCGCACCCCATATACGTTGATGGATGTGATTTTTAACCGGTATTGTGCATGTCATTGAAATTTAGGTAAATCAATGACCGTATGACCAGCAAGGAGCCTCAATCAATGGATAGGATTTCTCACATACCATCGTGTATTGCAGGCTCTCAGTTTGGATTAAAATTTGTGCGCTCGTCAAAAGAGTAATGTTACAATAATACAATCTCAATTATCGTCTCTCAATACGTAAACATACTTCATGCAGTTTTAAAATGAGAAAAAAAAAATTGAGGGATGAAACTATTTTTCAGTCCAAAAATAAGCGTTTTCCAGTCATTAATCACAATGCAAAAGAAGAATGGAAAATGCCCAGCAGATGCTATGAATCGTTTCCTTATTTTATTTATCTCACAAGATAGCCTATTCATCAAATATGAACATTCTTCAGATATCAACTCCAATTAAGTACAATCATCGACTGTTCTTGGGAAGAAAGTAAAATATCCACTTCTTCTGCACTACACACCAAAGGAAAGGGACAGTTCATTTTCTGGAAAGAGCGTCCTTGTCCCCACATGGTTTACTTGATTCAGCCAACCACCATAAAACCATTTTCCCCCCTTAGTACAACCTTGTCACACCATACTGCACGGTCCCCATTTTTCTGTGAGCAGCTGCAGTTGCTGCCGCACTGGCCGCAGCACCGAGACTGCTATACTGGGACTTAGCTGCCTGCAACAAGTTTGCGTCGATTGTTACATGGTCATTCACATGTTCCGCCTTGCTAATCCCAACACGTGCCATGTAATAAGGGTTCGAGTCTATGTTGATGGCTACATCAGGAGCAAATTTGTTTGCCACACCACATTGAACTACTTGTGTTGCTTGAGAGGACAAGTCCCCCTCAGCTTCTGCTACAGACTTCTCCTGCTTGACCGAGCTAGATTTCTGATGGCAATAAGCCAGAGGAACAGCATTAGGAGGGTGGACTGTACTTCTGACAAATGCTCTTGGATCATAGCTATCCTTCATAATGCTTCCATTCACATATGGAGCAACTGGCCCCACAACTTTTCCAGGCTTGGCTGAAAAGGAAAACAAGTAAATCCAAAAGGAAGAAATTAAACAGACGAAAGATCTATTAAAAGACAACTGGCTGCAAAAAATCAAAAGTACCAAGTGGAATTCTTTGGGCCGCATGCGAAGCTCTAGACGGATTTATAGAAATTCCTACTGCATCTCTAGAATTTATGTTGTGCAGATCTTCTGCAACTTGTCGATCTTTGAAAGAAGTGACATTTGCTTGTTCCTTTGGTGGGACTGTCTTAGAATGTACTATCGTAGACCTACAGATGTCATTGGATGGAAAAGCAAATCATTTATACTTGCTGGGCAATAATGAGAACCACATCAACTATTGGCCATGCAAAAGTAACATAATTTTTCCATGATTTTCTATAATTAGCAGCTAGTAGCAAACTCACAAGTCACAATTATATATTTCTATCATTATTTGACTAGTACCAATAGCAAAAAACTATAGTAGGAGTAGGAGTGCAATGTTTCTCTGCAGGTTGTAAGCACAATAAGACCAAGAACCATAACAGCAAAAAATAAAAATTAAATAGCAAAAGATAATACGTGAAAAACAAAATCAATACCTAGGAAGAGAAACATGCTTCCTTTCTAGCGGAATAACTGGACCACTTTTACCAACATTTTCCTCAAGATGAGCAAATTGCTTTTTAAATTGATCAACAGCACTGCGTATAGAATATAAATAAATTAGAAAGTCAGGATGAAGTGGCAGCGCAATATCATTAACATTACTAAACCATAAAAGCAGAACCTTGGGTAAAGGAAATTAGTCCTCTCAGTTCCATTCATGTAGTCTTTGAGCAGCTGGGGATGGTATTCAAGTATCTCACGGAAAATTAGCTCTCTTATGTCCTCCTTCGTAACCCTTCGTCTCTCAAACTCAAACTCCATTTTTGTAATTGGCTGACAGGAAGGTTCCCTCTCAACTTTTGACAATCCCTTGAAGTAGGGATCTGCCAGTGCCTAATTTAAAACCAAAAACAGGTCAAGATAGCATAAGCTAAATTAACCATAATTAATCAAAAAGGTCCAGTGAAAAGGGATATGAGCATATAAACTTGAGGAATGCAGTGGTGAATTTTTCCACCAAGGCAAACTTGAGGAATAGAGAGGTAAATTTGTGCACAAAGACAAACCTCCTGAGCAGTAGGTCGGTCTTTTGGATCAAAGGCAAGCAATCTTTCCAAGAGTCGCAGGGCTAACAGATCAGCATTTGGAAATTTTTGTGCAAAGGGCACTGGCTGTTTCTTCCTCATGCTTGTCAAGTATCGTCTTGCCTTCTCATTTCGAACCTAGAATAGGAAAGAATGTCAGAGAGGGACAGGGAGATGAAATTCTAGGTCAAAACTCAAACATGAACAATATGGCACTATTATTCATGAAAAAAATTAGCACTATTAACCTACCCGAGAGATTGTATCTAATGAAGGTGTCCCAAGTAGATCTGTCATTAAATCCAGCTGGTGAACAACATTCTTTCCAGGAAATAGAGGTCTCCCTGTTAGTACTTCAGCAAAGATGCAGCCTATACTCCATATGTCAATTGCGGGTGTATACTGCATCCAGATGCCAACAAAGGTTTCTATACACTCAAGATGGAGAATAACATTTACAACAAAAAACACAATCAGCTGCAACTATGATTAATCACATCACTTGCTATATCACAAAACTGAGATAGGAAATATGCCATCGTTTTCTTACATTTCTAAAAAGTAAGAAATGCAATCATTTCTCACTTTTCCAGCAAATTCTTCTGGTATGAGATTGCTTGAGAATATATAAACTTTTCATCACTAAACATAATTAAAATTATTGCTTTTAAACTTTTCATAGCCATAATAGCATTTTGGATATAGGAGCATATAAAGAATAAATATGCAGATTAGCACTCAGACAATGTGACCAACATGCATACAGGTATGCCAACATTATATAGTACCTTGACAACGAGTAATGAGTGGAAACACCACAAAAAACTACTAAAATGCTTCAACAATCTGCCACATTGTGAAGACCCCAATATTTCAGACATTCATAAATTAGTCTCAAATGATCGGTTGCATTACATCGTAAATCTGTAAAATGATTAACTTAGCTTAAGACCAACATAATTGCAAATTACTGTATAAAACTCTAGAAAGCAATTCACAAAATAATAATTGCAAGTTCTAAAACATGCTAAATATGCAAGTAAAATTGGTACAGCAACATTAAGTTGAGCAAGCAATGCACATCACAACTTAAGTGGAGAGTTGCATAACAAAAATTATCAATAAAAAATAGTTATTTCCCAAAAACAACGATGGGAAAAGGCCATATTATCAGCACAACTTATAAAGTGCCAAACAAAATCAGGAGTCATCCTAGATCTGTAAGATCAACTATTGTAATCCAAAATATCAAAGCAATATGGTATAAGGTTTTAATTAGATGTTCCAATATTGCTATATATCCCATATTCCCATAGCACATGGTTTCCCTCATTTCAAGAAAAAGAATGATTGTAATACATAAGCAGAGCAGCATCATCCATTATCACGAGTTTTAATGGAAGAGGAGCTCAACAGCCAAGTTCTCATCTCATAGTTTAACAATTGCATAAAAAAAAGGGGTATGGAACGACTAAGACGTAAAGTCATAGCAACCGAAGCACAGAACTAATGTACTGGAACTATCATGGGAGCCGTCATTAGATCAGCATTCAGCTCCGAAAAAGGCAACTGACAATCATTTTTAGGCCTTTGAGGCTTCAAATATGAGAAGGCTGTCCTTTTAGCATACCATGCGAACTGCAAAACAGGTTACAATGTCCCACTGACCATATCAAGCCACTAATTCACTCACAAGCAATCTAGAAGAGAATGTAATTCCGAAACGAGCATACACAGATTTCTCAGTATTGAGAATTCAGCATCTTGGGAGGGAGATCCAAATATTAAAAGGACTCCAAGGGCATGCACAGCGGTTGCCCCCAAACAATAAAATGAGCATGATATAGATACACAGTTATATGTGATATGTTACAAGAATCAAACTCATATATGGAAGCAGGATCTTACAATCTTCATATATTTAAGAAGTAAAGAAGCATGTTAAGTTCTCATCAACCTCGACTCAACTCAGCTCAAGCGCAATGCATACAATACCCTACCTTTGAGAAAAATGATCCACAGAGTTCAGGAGCTCTATACCATCTTGTAGCAACATAGTCCTGTGAATGTATCATAAAATTCCAAGAAGTGTCAGCTTCATAATATTCAGAGATGCACAGAGCAGACATGCAAAATAATTATGCAAAAGTGCTGTCACGTTCTATGAGAATGAATTACCGTCCAAAAGATTGTCGTTGGCGTATCACTGAAAGCAACTCTTGCCAGTCCGAAATCGCAGATCTTAAGTTTGCAGTTTGCATTCGCCAGTATGTTCTTGGGTTTCAAATCACGATGATAGACATTCGCTACAAACAGTTATAAAAGAATAAATAAATTCCCTGACCCACAGAAGCTGTGAAAAGAAACTAAAAACCCCTCCCCTTCCTCCCCCCACCCCTCCATGGGAGGAGGGACTGGAGAGATAGGGGGAAACAAGAAAAGGAAAAAAGAGTAACATTGATAGATGATAGTTATTAGCCAGCAACCCTAGTGTAAAAAAAGGGCATTGCCCAAGATGGGTACCATATAACAGAAATTATCATTAGCCTAAAAATAGACTAGACAAATATTATATGACATTATTCACTACAATACATGTCATTCAGGATCAAGATGGTGAACAAACCTACTACATTTGATATTAACTCAATAAACTCCCAAATGTCGGCCAAAGAAATTATAATTACCTGTGTGAATATATTTTAACGCACGAAGCAGCTGGTAAAGAAAAAATTGGTAGTGCTCTCGCGTTAAGTCATCATTGGCTTTGATGACTTGATGAAGATCAGACTCCATGAGCTCAAAGACGACATAAATATCTTTAAAGTCCCTTCTCGAAGGTGGTAGCATAATATGTTTGATTTCAACAATATCTGGATGTCGTAGAAGTCTAAGCAGCTTTATCTCACGTAGGATACGAGCAGCATCAGATATGTGTTCAAAAATATCGTGTATCTTTTTAATTGCCACTTTTTCCCCAGTATGAGTGTCAATGGCTGAACAGACAACGCCATAGCTGCCTTTCCCAATAACTTCCTGGATTTTATATCGATTAGCATCACCATATTCAGAGAAGAAGTCCATCTCTGTCGAAGTCTGTAGAGTAGAAACACAGAATAAATAAATAAATAAATAAACCCACTAAAGGCCCAAGAAGCCTACAGGAGTCTATAACATTCAGAAATACAGGCATGTAATGTCCATGTGAACATGCTACATACAGAGACAAGATGAATTATCCTTTTATAAAAGTATATTATAAGATGAATTATTATTTTATAGAAACAAGTGACTGACCCCAAGTCATTTGTGATTAAGGATTTAAGGGGGAGGAGGAGGATCATGTGGTAAATTAGTGAATTCACGGAAACAAAAACCAGAATAAACAAAAAACAAAACAAAAACAAAACTAAAAGAAAAGCAATAATGATTCATTGACACTATTGAATGACATAATTCTTCAACAAGAGCTACAACTCTGAAGGCTAAAAGCACCTCAAATTTCCTATCTGACTAGCAGAACAAGCATAGAATCTATGCCATACGATTAATTTAGAATCTAAGAAACAGATAGTTTCCCATTTCCACCAGCAGAAAATCAAAGGAAAAATGAACATAACATTGCAAGCAAAAGAATCAGGTCCGATAAGAGATATAAAATTAAAAAAAAGAAAGAGGTAAAAATTAAAATAAAATAAAATAAAAATAAAAAGAAGGCAACTAATGAGATCAGAGCTGAGCTAAAAAGCATTTACTTCCATGGATAGCAGTCCATAGCCAGAATGAAACCCACTTCCCCTAAAGAAAAGGAAAAAAGATTCCGCATTGAATAGTGGCGTTATCCACTCCCCATTACGCATAACGAAGAGAATTAAATTCTAAACTCAATTGAACGCATTAAAAAAAATCTCAAAGGCATCAAAATACATACACACATAAGCATATGATTTCAGCTAAGCTACCCACCAAACAGTGCGAATCTACAGTTCTAACACTTATTATTCAGATGATGATGAACGTGTAAAAAAACAGTTGGGATTCCAATCTGGGATAATAAAATCACCTTCTTCTGATGATCCTGGTGCATCATCTTTAATAATCCCCAAACTCAACAGACTCAGTGAACAACAGGTTGAAAACCCGAATTGATTCGGTGAAGATCACAAGTTCAGTATTTGACGATGTGAAATTAGGATGGGATCATTAGCCACATTTGCCCCATCTACCCCTGCTCCGGATCACAAAGCCGCAATCCCACCTTGAACATAAGCTCCAAATGAAATTCCTACTCATGCACACCCCTTCCTTGCAATCTCCCTCGCTCACCTCAACAACACCGACACTGACAGCTATCATAAACCAAACAGAGACTTGGCATCGATTGGTTCAATGGAAGAAGAAAAAAAAGAACGAAACTTTAGAGCGAGCAAGAAAAAGTATATGGGACGGTTTATCGGCGTTGTTTTGTGCGGTATTTGGATCTTGAAGCAACCTACACAGACGTGTGGCTGAGGCTGTGGAGTGTAGATGCTGCAAGATCTGAACACCGACAGATAGGAAAATGAGATGGAGAGAGAAACGGGGAGAGAGTATAAAAAGGAGAAGCTTTTGCGGCAGGAATATAGTGTGGGGGTAATACGGCCAGAAACGTACGTACGTACCTACAGGGGGAAGCGGTGGCAGTATTAGTATAAGCGTATTAGGGGTGAAATGGTAAAACCACTGCTTCCTTACATTTATTTTACAGCTTGGAATTTTCCTTCTTTTTTGGATAGCAAACATTTACAAATAACTAATACTAACGTTTTATACCTCATGTCATCTCATTTTTTAGATAATAAATATTTATAAATAATTAACAATGACGTTTTATATCCCATGAGTTTATATTTCATATTATTTCATACGTTATTTTATTGTATTATTATAATAAAATAACAGATTTTATTACAATAGAATGTATACTATTAAAATGAAATACGTTACTCCATTATATTACAATGAAATAACGTATGAGATCTCATGAAATACAAATCCACGAGAGAGAGATAATGATCCAGAGCTTTTCGTTTATCTTCAGTTAATAATCAATGGATAATTATGTATAAATGAGATTTTAATCTAACTCTTCATTTTATTAATTTAATCTTTTTTTGGAATTAGCTTACAAGAAATTAAGGTTCAAGGGGTTTCGTGTAAAACTAATAAAACAGGTGGAGTTCCAGTTGTCGAGAGCTTGTCATACATTACATTCATTGATTAAAATTTTATAAAAGAAAAAGGCGTGTTGATATATTTATGTTGTTTTTTCTTTTTTTTATAAACCATTTATATCAGTTTTTTATTCTATTTAATCTTTTTAAAGGGTTTGTAACCCAATACATATTTAATAAAGACATTATAATAATTTTCTTAATAAAAATTTTAGTAAACTCTTTTGAACTCTACTAATTTCTCTAATTAGTGCTTATACTCAAAAAATTCAATCCCTCGTAACCTCTCTCAACCTCTCCTTTGTAAAATGCCCAAGTATTTAAATATGAGTTCAATAAGAACAAATTTATCATTTTAGCTGAGTTAATGACAAATTTACCTTATCTTTCTCTCACACACACTCTCTCCATTTCTCACCTGCACAACTTTGTCAACAACAAATCTTTGTATTCTGGCTATTGTTTTTGTGGTCGTAAACTCCAAAACGAAACTTGGACTTCCAAAAAAAAACTCAATAAATCACGAAAGTTTTCGTCCACCATAACCACCGGAATCATGAAGAGAAGCACACGATAACCGAAACTTCTCTCTTTCAATCCAGCCAACTCTAACCACCATTTTGGAAACTGAACACATCATTGAGCTCACAAGAGCAAATGCTACAATTCCCAACCAATTTCAAGCCATATTGACGAGTTCTGCGAAATCTTCTAATTTTTTTTGTTATTTTTCAAAATCATCTAAATTTTGGTTGTTTTTTGTTTAATTATGAGAAATCCTCTCAATTTTTTGCTTAATTTCGAAAACTCCTTTAAATTTTTTTGGTGACTTTTGTGAAATTATTTGAATTCTGGGTTATTTTTGAGAAATCCTCTGAATTTTTTTGCTTAATTTTGAAAACTCATATGAATTATTTTGGTGAGTTTTGCAAAATCCTCTGGATTTTGAGTAAGTTTGAGAAATCCTTTGATCATCTTAATTCTTGATTATTTTTTGTTTGATTTCAAAAAATCTTCTAATTTTTTTATAAGAAATTAAGAGGATTTCTAGTTTTAGGGTTAAAAGTTTAGGAGTTTTGGATTTTGAGGTTTAGAGTCCTTTTAGAGTTCAGGATTTCTAGAAAATTTAGAGGATTTATGGTTTTAAAGTTAAAAGTTTAGGGTTTTGGGATTTAAGAGATTAGAGTTTAGAGTTTTGGGGCTTAAGAGATTATAATTTAGTATTTAGGATTTTGGGGTTTAGGACTCGAGGTTTAGGATTTTGGGGTTTTCGGTTTAGGAATATTGGTTAGCGCTTTGATTTTAGGATTTTCTTCTTATTTTTGTAAATTCCTCTTAATTATTAATAAGATATCTTGTTTAAAATTAAAACTTTTTTTATTGTTTAACATTCAGAGGATTTCTAAGAAATTCAAAGAATGTCTGGTTTTAGCGTTAAAAGTTTAGGAGTTTTAGGTTTCGAGATTTAGGAGATTGTAATTTAGTGTGCAGGATTTTGAGGTTTATAACTTAAGCTTTAGGGTTTTGGCATTTAAGAATATTGATTAGTAACTTTAGATTTTATGATTTTGTTTTCAAATTTGTCTTAATTATTTATAAAATTTTTGTTTAAAATTAAAACCTTAATTGTTAACATTTAGAGGATTTCTGATAATATGGTTTAAAGTTTAAGAGTTTGGGGTTTAAGAGATTAGAGTTTAGAATTTTGGATTTTGGGGTTTAGGAGATTAGGATTTAGCATTTAGCATTTTGGGGTTTTTAGAGTTTAGGGTTTTGAGTTGTTTTTGTTTGATTTTCAAAAAAATTATAATTTTTTGATATATTTTATGAAATCCTGTGAGTTTTTTTCCTTAATTTCAAAAACTTATATGATTTTGTTGGTGTTGAGTTTTGCGAAATCTTCTGAATTCTGAGTAAATTTGAGAAATCATCTAAATTCATTTAGATGATTTAACGAATGAGCATTTGAATATATCGATCATGAATTTTATTGGAAAAAGGTTTTGCACTGATTTCGAGCCTATATTTTTTATAAAAAATAAATCGACTTGTATTTTGAGAGATAAAAATATTTTGAAGTTTTTAAAAGAAAAAAATAAAAAGAATATGGTGATGTTAGTATATGTCAATAACGTGAGAATTTATTAGAATAAGGTAATTTTGTCCAAAATTATTTGAATGATGCATTAGAACATTAAAAATTGAAGATACTAAAAAAAATTATTGGTGAATTTTCCATCAATTTATTGTGATTCATGCAAGGGTTGGCGATCAAAGACAGCAAAGCTCCCCCACCACTCCACCGGTGACCGGTAGTAAGCACTAGTCAGTGCCTTGAGGGTACAAGTGAATCGTGACTTACCAACCTCCTCTACATTTGACCACCGTGTTTATATGTTTCTTTTCATTTACGCAGCTAATATATACTGCGTTTATGAGGAGGAATAATAAATCCATGAGTTATTGGTGGAATAATAGAGAAATCAAGTTGTTACATATATATGTATAGAGAGAGAGATGGCACCTAACTGAAGATTAGTTTGATGGTCTCAATCATATGTCATCAGGTTGCTCTCTCAATAATTTCTACTTAAAAAGAGTAGACATTATTTTAACATCTTTTGGTCTCAATTAATCCTCATCTTTTAGCTTTGTTCAAGTATTTTGCTTTGTATTTTTAATCTTTCTCGTTTCAGTTCTCTCTTCCTTTACTAACTCTATGCCAGGCCATCCACTATCCATCCATACATATATGGATGCCCTGCTGTTTCCCTTTTCTTTTGTTGGTAATATTCTATGCTGCTGCTGCTGCTTCTTCTTCTTATAAAAATAAAAATAAAAAGACTCAGACCAATGGAATGCTGCAAGGGAAAGCATTACTTTGAAGAATGATTATAGACGGACTTTCGCATCCACTTACATTCTCACATTTCCGTTTCAGTATCCGTCTATAATTATCACATTCAATTTTCAAACATCACTGCTACTTTTTTCATTTCAGGGAGAAAATATAGGGTCTACTCATAGATACTTTGCTGGAATGATTAGTGGTCTTCAACAACAGCACGAGATAAAAATAAAATTTCCCCAAGTTACCATATTGGAGACCTACAAGTATTCCCTCAAATTTGTAGAGCACTGGCAATGGATCCACCAAGATTCAGAACTTCAAAAGGAGCTTTATTCGCTATTGCCTTCACCGTATGAGGACAAGAATCGGTGATCCAAAAGGATTCAAATTAAATGCCTTCTCTGAGCCTGAATTCAATAAAAAGGAAATTAGACTCACAACACCCAGTTTAGGGGAAAAGAGTATAGTATAACTACACCCAAGACCGCTTGGGAAAAACGTCATGGGTAACAAAGGCACTCACCTTCGCAGCACCATGAGCTGCCAACACTTCCTGAAACAACAAAGCCCTAAAAAATGAGATCTACTGATTCATTTAAACACTCATCTTACAAAAGACATCCCACTCATTATCAACTTAAGGAGCAACACAAGGCTAAGGCCATGGTCTTGCACATACGGTATTGAGCAATTTGCCTTCTATCCAACATGGGCTTTTCGGTCTCAAAATAATCCCTTAAATCCTCGTCAGCACTCAACTACCGCTCCACAGGCCAAGAAAGCCACATGTAGGATATATGGCATCGTTTACAGTTGGGTTGGACTTGATAATGGATTAATATTACCTTCAGTTATCGAAAAATAACGCATGTTTCATTTTAGTCAGCGAAAGATTATAAACGTTTCAACTTCTTCACTTAACTTTTCTTTTTGTTCCAGTCTGATCACTCGACAGGATTTTACAAATTCGGGCAGCCAAACGGGTGACGTGGCAGTTTGACCTCCTTCTTCTAAATAGAGTAGCCTAGCCAGTTCTACTGCAACCACCGATCCGAAAAATGAACGCGCCAAAAACTAAATTTTTATGTTCCTGTTTCACGATTGAGTTAGAGAAAAACAAAACTATTTCGATTCCAATGAAAAAATCAATTCCTTACTCCAAGGTCTGAGAGATAATCTGAGTTTGAGTTGGATCTGCCTTGCACCGGAGGTGAGGTTCAACTTTGCTATTTCACAATCATGAAGAAAAATGGGATCTAAGGTTGACATCTTACACAAGGAGTAGTAGCAGTAGCTTCAAGATTGCCAAACAGGTATTGAGCTTTCATGGATTGTTTTTCCTGACTTTTTGATATTTTCAAGATTTTTTACTTTTACTCTTTTGAATTTTTACTTTTTACATGTGGACAAATCACCTTCAAGTCAACCTGCCACATAGGTAGGTTGCTTGCCCGAATGTGTAAAATTATGACCAAGTGATCAGACTGGAACAAAATGAAAAATTAAGTGAACAAGTTGAAACGTTTAATCTTTCAATGACTAAAATGAAATATGAGCTATCTTTCGGTGACTAAAAATAGTATTAACCCATTTGATAATCAATACTCGACATAATTTAGTGTGTAATGGATACATGGCATTCAATAATGGATTTTAGTCGGGTTATTTTGAGAACCTAAAGTCCACCATATTGAACCATCATCCTAGCAGACGCATGCACCATGGTGACTTCACTTGTTTCACCGGCCATTAAAAACGAGAGGTCCAATAAGGTATGCGGACCACTCAAGTGATGAGTTCTGCGGATCGTGATGAGATTACTAAGGTACTATGGTGGGTAGGGAATTGTGGAGGATAAAATCTATAATCAAATATTTGTATGAATGGAGTCACCAGCAACCTGTGAATTGTGATCAAAGGTAGATCGTGAGTTAGAGAGTGTGACACCTGTGTGGTGCCTAGCAAAGAAATTCTGACGATCAAATCAATAGAACAGTCAAGATAAGATATGTAATAAATGATGAAATATGCAGTATGTTAAACTGGCTTAGGTAGAGAGTGTGTTTGAAAATTATTTTCTTTTTTAGTCTCTAAAAACGATTTTGAGTTTAGATTTTAAAATAATTTTAAGAATTAAAAATAGATTAAAAAATTCATTAGGTTTTTGCTTTTTTACTACGTTTTTGGAAACACACAACCTAAAATTCATCCAAAGTCGACTCAAATTTCTAACTAATGCAAACGAAATTCAGCTAAATCTAACCCAAATTCATTTTACCAGGTCAAATGGATCATCTTGAGTCATGCCCTTCCAATGGCTGAGATGACCAGCCAAGAATTAAGATAGATGCTCCTCAGTTCGGCGAGTTCAATGGTGGTAGATATCACCAGCGTTGGCCATAGTGGCTGGATCTGGCCAATTTCTTTAGTAGAGATCGCAAGTTTGAAAGTGAGATTTCAGGAGCTACAATTGACTAAATGAGGCGAGGTTGGTTGGGTTTCTTGCTCATGGTCTTGCAATTCTTTTAAGACCAACCACGTCCCAAATGATTGCTGGGTGGCAAAAATATGTCACCGGCAGTGTGATTTCAAGAAAACGGCTGGGTGGAGTGAGAGAGGAAAGAGGATTGAAAAAGATTGAGTTATTGACAAAATTTTCCAACGATCCTATCAAAAAAATAATTTCCAAAACATGTAAAAGGTGTTTTTCTTTTTTGTTTTCCAGAAAAAAATGAAAACAATTTTATAAAATAGTTTGACAAAACCACAATCGTGACAAGATATTTGAACTTTTTTTTTATATATTTTGTGGTCAAACTAGTTGTTAGGTGGCAGGAAGGATATCTTTGACATGTTTAGCGTCATTTGGATACGGTGTCAGTTTGGTTTTCAACCAAAATTGAAAAAACCGAAAATCCAAAAATCATGTAATCACTTAGACCAAACCGGATCAAACCATCATAAATGGTTTGATTTTCGGATTAATCGATTTTAACCAAAAATAATCTAAAACAGTACAACCCAAGTGGAGGCCGCAGACGCACATGTGCCAACTGAACTAGTCACCATGAGATGTGATTAACTTCTTCAACGAGACTTATTCAGCTTTATGTTTCAGTTTTCAGTTTTTAGAGTTATTTTCAGTTTTCAGTTTTGAGGATCTATTTTTAGAAAACTGAAAATGCGTTTGGTTTGATTATTCTGAAAAACTGTTTTTGAAAATAAAAACTGGAAAATGCGTTTGGTTTGCAGTTTTTGATCAATTGTTTTATAATTAACATATTAATCATATAAAAACAACATAATATTAAAAATTACATACTCCAAACAACTATTATTTTTTTATGAGGTCATACATCATGAGGTCTTTGTCCGAGGACCACCAAATTGCAATAGACTAATACAAGACTCATACTATTGAAATCTGTCAAAACAAAAGGCTTTACTTAATTATATGGTAAATAGGGTAGGAAAATAATATATTTTGAGAAATGCTTGCCATGAATAATATTGAGGATTCAAAAACCATTCATACAAATACAATACTATGTTTAACAGCATTATAGTCGTACACTAGAATTACCATCTTAATGAATTGTTACACATAGGTAGAAATTAGGCTAATTAGGTAGAAATAGCCACTGGAGCGCAGCAACCCATTGCAAGCTTCAAAGCCTGAACCAAACCTTCTTCCATTGGGCTCCTTACTCCCCTTAAGATCTCCACATCAAATTACATAATTTGCATCAAATTCCCATCTCCTAAACCAATTCACAGATTGGTTAAACCAAAAGGAAAGATAGATTCACTTTTATAAAGATATGCATCAAATTAAATACATAATTAAAACGAGATTATAAAAATGACAACAAGCTTAGAGGGCCATATCAGTTTTTACAAAGCAAAAGCAAAGACAACAGTTAACCCTACATGCTGCAGGAGTCCCTAATTTAGTAAGAGAGATGGAACTATGGAAGACCGAGGCCTTAGTCCTTCTAAAGCAACATGCGTTACATTAATTGATTTCTTTGTTCAATCAGATGACATAGACACATCATTTAGAAGTCTCTAAACTATTTAAATCAATGGGTGAGAAGCAGTTGGAATCAAATGACGTGATATACAATACTATCTTTGTTCAATCAGATGACATAGACACTGGCTCAAGCTCATACAGAGGAGAATTTTAAAGTAAAAAACAGAAAGATTGTTTCTTGGTGTTAATTTCATCAAGCTCAATCAAGGATCACAAGCACAGGCATTTTGTCGAACAATTTGTGAGCACTAACACTGGCTCTGTCACAAACCAAATTCTCCGGTACCAGTCAGCTAACAACCTAATTCTCAGATGGTTGAGCCCCATTGAGCCTCCCTTTTGCTCAAGACCTTGGGTTTGGTCATGGATCGAATACCCCGCTGAGAAATCAACATAAGAATTAATAAAGGTACAGAGCAACAAAAATCGAAAAGAGATAAAACTTATTTGGCATCAAAGATCGAAAAGAGAAGTAGAAGAAGGGGATCGTAACAATACCTGATGAAGTAGATGCCACTCGCACAAATCAGAGGAGACCGTAACAGAAGGGACAGCGGATCTGGAAGAAAGAGTGGAAGCGGAGGTCTTCGAAGGTAGAAGAAACCGAACTGGAAAAAAGAGTAGAAGCGGAGGTCTTCGAATACGTAAGACGGAGTTCTCTGTGTTTTTATGTTTTCCGTGTTTTGAGTGTTTTTGGTGAAAACACGAAAACATCGAATTATCGTTTTCATTTTTGTGCAGGGTTTTGGTGAGTTTTGAGTTATTGACAAAATTTTCCAACGATCCTATCAAAAAAATAATTTCCAAAACATGTAAAAGGTGGTTTTCTTTTTTGTTTTTCAGAAAAAAATGAAAACAATTTTATAAAATAGTTTGACAAAACCACAATCGTGACAAGATGTTTGGCCTTTGTTTTTTTATATATTTTGTGGTCAAACTAGTTGTTAAGTGGCAGGAAGGATATCTTTGACATGTTTAGCGTGATTTGGATAGAATGTCAGTTTGGTTTTCAGCCAAAATTGGAAAAACCGAAAATCCAAAAATCATGTAATCACTTAGACCAAACCGGATCAAACCACCATAAATGGTTTGATTTGATTTTCGGTTTAATCGATTTTAACCAAAAATAATCTAAAACAGTACAACCCACTAGGGATCGTGTATTTCTCTTGCTACCTTAAAGTTTGAACCAGTTCGGAGCAAATGATAACTTCGCTATAAATACAGGCTTGGGCACATTTCTACTTTCTAGTGGGCCTAGTGGCATGTATATAATATACATATATATCCCTAGTGGCAAACTAAATCACGTGTGTGTGTATATAGATATATATATATATATATATTTGAGTTTTTTTTATTTATAACCAATACAATTTT
This sequence comes from Euonymus europaeus, assembly GCA_963580455.1. NCBI lineage: Eukaryota > Viridiplantae > Streptophyta > Magnoliopsida > Celastrales > Celastraceae > Euonymus > Euonymus europaeus. The sequence goes on along the minus strand of OY756963.1, from coordinate 27,769,804 downwards.
TGAAACTAAATGGAAATCTTAAAATCAAAAACTACACTTAAATAAATCGTAACCTAATTGTTAATCGAAAAACCGAACCGAACTTGTTTTAATAGTTCGTTCCACGATTTGGTTTACTGTCCCGTTAAATTTTTGACGCTCTTAATTTGGGAGATTGCTAGAGAAAGACTGCCATAGAGGTACGAAAGGGCAAGTTTAGGGTTGCACGTGACAGAGAAAAGAGGGTTGACGAGCGACATTTATGGGGATGTGCTTGGTGTTTAGAAACGAGAAGAAAACGAGCATATGTAGGTGTCGTGATGCAATAAAGAACATAAACAATACAACGTAACAGACAATGATTTAAATAGCAAGAGAAGAACTAGTCGAAATGGTTCATTGAGGTTGAACGGAACTACTGAACCTTATTTTTATCATGGGCCACGTACCCATGCTATAATATTGCCTGTGATTTTATCGAGGTCGATCTGAGCCTCGAAGTGAAATATGGGCCAGGACTTGAGGGAAGTTTTGGACCGATTCTTTGACTATTGTGTTGACTAACAAGGCTATTTTTTGCCATTACAGGTGATGGTGCGAAATGAGGGCTCATACGTGGCTGCAGTCTAGAAGATTATCGAGTGCTACTTCCTGCTTGACATATCAAAGCTCAGAGATATCGCTAAGATATCTACAAACCCCCTCCCCTCAAAACTCTCTATTAGAGAGATATAAATATCTTGTTTGTGATGTTATAGGGAAGTTGGAATCTAAATCTGAAAGTGCTTTCTCGAAATCAAGAACAAGAAATTCGAAATGGTCTACGCTATTAGACATAGCCAATGATTTTCAGATCATAAGGCTCGCAATAGAGGGTTTGGAAAGCCCATATTCTGCCACTTGGAAGCATAAGAGCAATAGAGCCAATGCTGCTCTGAAACCTGGATCTGAAGAGATCGGAAGAAGAGGTTGACCTCTCGAATCTCTCTATTAAGAGTCGTCCATTTCTTCATCTCAAAGGCCTTATTAGCTCTCCAATAGGGCTTCGTGTGCCAACTTCTACAAATACTCCACAAATCTTTTTGAATCTGGAGATGCTCTGTTTTTGGGATTGGGGTGAAATTTTAATTTTTTGAAAAAATTGTCATAAGGGGTGCATTCAGATTCTAAAAAAAATAATGGAATTTTCTAGTGATGGAGTATATGTAAAAAGACTTGGGTGAAAATAGTGCAAACCATTTTGATACAACTTATAAAACTAGTCATTAATAAGAGTAAAAAAAAAAACCACTATCTTTTGAAAAGTGTCATGTCATCCATATATGTTAAAGCTAAATTTGATCCTTCAATTAGGGATGACAAAAATTCGAGTTTGGGTCAATGATTCCATTTGGTGGAACTTTTGTAGGAGGAATATTAATACTTGACAACCAAACACCTATATTGACAGTAGCATTATTTGGAGCTTTTGAAGATGCTACTTCAAGGTAGCTTTTTCCGAGCATTTTAATATTTTAACCATCTAATTATCATAACACCCAAGCATTTTAATGATATCCCAAGAATACCCGCCATTATCTTTTGTTTATGTAAATTGCTTAATATCCTTACATGTAATTTGACACAACATTTTAAATAGCATAATAATGCTACTGATAAAAATTGAACCAAATATTCTCAGCAGTTTAGAGAGCATTGCTAGCATTTGAAATACCAATGTAAAAGGCATTTATGCTCCTTTGTAAATGCTCTACCAAACCAAGATTGATCTAAATAGCATGAACATCATAAAATTAACCAACAAATAAATCAAGAAATTTTTCTTAAGATCCAAGTCCAATATCAATATATTCATCATGTATTTGATTCCTATAATAGTCCATGTGTATGTAATTAAATCACTCTTTATGGGGAGCAGAATACAAAAATTCTCCATATATCAGTGTGAGCATAACACTACTTTTTTTATGTCAATATGGCTTTGAAAGATTGACAACTCCCAAGTCTTCATCCAGAAGCAGTGATCAGACACCGATTAAAGGTTCTTAGCTAGAAGGAGTTAAGTGGAAGTTACAATCGCTAGAAGCAGTTACCAAGCAAGTTACCAGAGATGGTTAACTCTCTCCCAAGTTCATAAAAATTTATTCATCTCACAATTTGAAAGGGGCATTCACTATTGAATAAAAGATTAGACTCCATCAGTGCCGAACCACACATATTCTTGTTTTATTTTTTTAAGAACTTTTTATTTCCTTAAGCACTTTCTATTTCCTTAAACACTTCATTCCATCAGTGCAAATTTTTCATCGACAATTGGTGTAGTCTACGAGAGATGAAGAGTTTCTATCAAAAGTCATGTCTCAAGTTCCGGAAGGATCAAGACAGGAAGAACATCCTCCTCCTGATGACGATGAGGAACTGCAAGGGAATCAAAATGGAGTTGGAGGAAGGTTAGTTCCTAATGAAGTGGAGTTAGAGAAAGCCTTTCTCCAGGCTGAAAAAGGCTTCCAACAAAGACAAGAACACATAAAATCCCTGAGGGAGAAGTTACAATCCTTAAGAAGGAAGTGCAAATGTCTGGACAGTATCATTACCAAAAAGGACAAGGCACCAAAGCCTTTCCCAAGAAAGGCCAGGGCTTAGTTTGAGCAAAGATTCCAGAGAAGTTCTATGGAGTGCTAAAAAAAGGCTGAGCAAACTCTCGAGAAGATGACTTCTACACCATTTGTATGAGCTACGTCATGAATATCCTCCGAGTGATGACTTCTACACCATTTGTATGAGCTACGTCATAAATATCCTCCGAGTGAATTCTCTCCTTCATCATTTGTAATACATGATGGAAAAACGGATCATGTTGCTCACATATCGGCCTACTCCCACAAGATGGCTCTCTGGACAGGTCGAGATTGACTTATATGCAATAAATGAATACTTTTTTTATTCATTTGACTATGTGATCGGTCAAATATTTATGCATAATGAATATCTTGTTTTAGTATTAATTTGTTCCTTTTGTTGAGTGATTGAAGCTTAGATATTACTAAATTCTATTGTGTTTCGATTGTCAGGTATTGAGACAAATCAATGTAAAAGATGCTAAACAATACATAAAATCTCAATAGGACTTGTAGATCGATCGACACTATTTGTGGATCGATCTACATTGGTAGATGTGTGAAATTTATTTTGGGAAGCTACTGAAATTCATCCAAAACATGTGGGGCCAAGGGAAAATGACAAAACTCCAAGTTTATCATATTACTAGGATTGGGAGAGGTATAAAAAGTTGGGAGGATGCATTTATTTTGGAAATTTATCTTGCAATTTCTAGAACCATGAATTATTCTACCATTACTTTCGTTGTTCTTAGTATTATGAGGAACTAATCCTCTGCTAGGGCTCTAATGTAGCCTAGTCATGATTATTCAATGAATTTGGTGTTTGTTAATCCATGATTATTATTCTTTGTTTGAGTATCTATTGGTGTGTTTAATGCTTTTGAATATTTGGCCAATATTTGAATGAATTAATGCTAAACATGAGACTGGAAGGAGATTGTTTAGAATTGCTTCTTACAATGGATACCGTAAGTTTGATGAACCATAGGAATATAGGGGCATTGCCTATGTAGTCATTACATGATTTTCCATAGAATTTAATGAGTTTTTATTATCTAAATCTGATTGTTAGGAATAATTGGGGTTGGTGATCTAAATAATTTTGATATAACCAAGAATGGAGTATTGGATACATTAGGGAAAATCGACTATCAACATGGATAATAATTGAGAATAACATGCCAAAGGATTTGGGTGAGATTGGTGATGGTGAAATTAGATGTCCTATTGCTTTTTTTAATTGATTACTTTTCTCTTTATTATTTCCTTGATATTTAGTTTAATAAACTTCTCAAAATTCGATTGTCCAAATAGTGTTAGGGTTAATTAATTTGGTTACTCATTGGCAATTCATTCAATCCTTGTAGGTTCGACACTTTATTTTCCATAATATTACTTGCGCGATTTATGCGCTTGCAATTTATCTCATCACTATGTTAGTTTTTTTTATTATTACCAAAGAGACTTCAATTTACTAATTAAATATATTAGTAAAGGAAAAAAATTAAATGAGTTTTAGTTCTTAGCCGAAGAGGCTAAATTCTACTACTAGTTAAAGAGACTAGTAAAAGATGTACTAAGAGAGTCTTGGCCAAAGAAGGGTCTTATTCCTAAAACTAGTTAAGTAAAACTAATATCACATGCTAAAGAGGCAAAATCCAAAGTACTAGGCAACAAGAAAAAAATGCAAAAAGATAAGAATTCATACTGTCCACAAGGATTTGTCGCGGACGTATCCCCAGGAGTCTTGAAATTTGACTTAATGCACTCATCACGAATGTCTTTTAGGCTCGAATGAAGATGGCTGGGAGCAGGCCACTAGAAGACTTCATCTCTCCATGCATCATAATCAGCAGGAATATCAAGTGTCATAAGGATGAAAGCACGACCAAGACCAAATTTTGGTTGGACTCAATGGCAAAAGTCTCTGTATACTACTTGCAATATTGAGTTATACTGGCTTTGACTGCATTTGTTTTCTCCGCCTTGGCTCCTAACAAATATCGCTTTGGGGTTCTGCCAAACCAAGCCCCTTGGGGAAGCCTAATGTAGTAAGTGTCGGGCCTCAAGAGGATCTGACAGAGAGTGTGTTGAATCCCCTTGAGGGTTTGGCCAATCCAAGCCCCCCAAAAGGGCTTGGCGTAGGAAGTGCCAGACCCTAAGAGAGTTCGACAGAGAGAGTATCGAACTGTGTTTGGCCAAACCAGGCTGGTCCAGGCACGTCAAGGGGGCTTGGCCGGGGGAAGTGTCGGATCCCAAAGGGGTCCAACATAAAGAGTACCCAATCCCCTTGGGAGTTCGGCCAAATTAGGCCCCCCAAGGGGATCCGACGGAGGGGGTTCGGCAATGAGACCCCCTAAGGGGGTCATACGGAGTAAGCACTAGACCCCTTTGAGGTTCGACAAAAAGCGTTGGACGGGGCCGGAGCCCACTAGGGGGTCCGCCAACCAAGCTCCTATCCGGGGTTTGTCGCCAAGAGATACCGGACTCCCTAGGATCCGGTTAATCACTAAAAAAAATTAAGAAAATTGAGAGAAAAGAATTACCTCTTGAAGAGTTGAAGAGAGAAGATCTTTGAAACATATGAGAAGCAAAAATGTTTTTGTTGCAAAGTGGAGCTATGTATAGAAGATGTGAAGATTTTGAATCCTATTAGAAACAGCTTGTTTCAAAAAGCTTAAAAAAATCTTTGTATTTATTCTAAATTAGTTTAGGATAAATAAAAAGGCTAAGGGTATTTGTGGAATAATTCAAGCAACTTAAGGAGCTACACTTCGTATCCAGAGAAGAGCTACATACCATATCATGGAAAGAGCTACATAGTATACAAAGATATTCTAGAAGACAGGCGGTTAAACGCCCTTATCCAGAGGAAGTTATCTGGAAGTTACAACTTCCAGGAGTAGTTATCAAAGGAGTTACCAAAGACGGTTAACTTACCCGATCCTATAAAAACCTACTAATCTCAAATTTGTAAAGGGACTCAATTACTGAATAAAATATCAGACCATCCCATGGATGTAAGCAAATTACCGAACTACATATATTTTTTGTTCTTTCCTTAAACATCTTTATTTCTTTAAACATTAAATTACCTTCAATGCAAATTTAGCATCGAAAATTGGCTTCGTCTATAGGAATCGAACAAACGACCTCGTGGTCATAATGAAGTAAGGAGACAAGTTCCTTATGAATTGGAGTTGGAGGAAGCCGCAGGTTAGGCCACATCTGGCCGAGGGCGCCGGACCCCCCAGTGGGTTTGGCCACCTCTGGCCAAGTGTGCCAAACCTCCCAGAGGGTCCAACCTCATGTTGTGGATGAAGTCGCAAGTTTGGCCACATCTTACCGAGGATGCTAGAACCCCCAAGGGATCCAACCTTGCGTTATTGAGGGAGTCGCACCCTAGATGGGTCGACCACCTCTGGCCAAGTGTGCCAGACCTCCCAGAGGGTCTGACCTCATATTGTGGATGAAGCCGCATGTTTGGCAACCTTTGGCCGAGGGTGCCAAACCCCCAAGGGGGTTTGGCCACCTCTAGCCAAGTGTGCCAGACCTCTTAGAGCATCCAACCTCATGCTATGGATGAAGCCGCAGGTTTGGCCACGCTGGCCGAGGGTACCAAACCCCCCAAAAGGTCCGACCTCGCATTATTAAGGGAGCTGCACCCCCAAGTAGTTCGGCCACCTCTTACTGAGTGTGCCAGACCCCCTTAGAGGGTTTGGCCTTGTGTTGTGGAGGAAGTCGAACCCTTAGGATGTTCGGCCACCTCTGGTAGAGGATGTCAGACTCTCCCAAGGGAAATCGGTCACTTCTTGCCGAGTGTGCCAAACCCCCGGGGGAGTCTGTCCTCTTGTTTTGGAGGAATTCGCACCCCTAGAGGGTTGGCTACCTCTGGCCGAGAGTGCCAGAATTTTCCTAGGGCATTCCGCCACCTCTGGATGAGGGTGCTAAACCCCCCAAGGGGTCCGGCCTCGTGTTGTGGAGGGAGCCACAGCTCCAAGGGAGTTACCAGAGACGGTTAATCTCTACCTAGTCTATAAAAATGTATTCATCTCACAATTTGGAAGGGGCATTCACTATTGAATAAAATATGAGACTCCGTGCATTCAGACAAGTTGTCGAACCACGTATATTTTTGTGTTATTTCTTTAAGAACTTTTTATTTTCTTAAGCACTTTCTATTTCCTTAAGCACTTCATTCAGTCGGTGCAAATTTTGCATCGACGCTTTAAGTACGTCTATATATATATATTAATATATTTCATTTTAATTAAGGTCATAGAAAATTGAGATGAACATGTATGCCGATGCTCTAGACGAATACGATTGTCTGAGAAAACTAGATGTACCTTCAGATAAAACATATTCCAAATATCAAACATATGAATAAATACACTAAACTCCATGATCATGGGATTCCATGCATGCCATATTATATATTGATCACAAAGATAGTAGAATAATAATAATAATAATAATAATAATAATAATAATAATAAAGCTAGGGTGTGGGTGTGAGAATGGGCTTGAAGATGCATGCTTGATTGAGGACTGAGTCTGAGGAGTTGCTTTCAAAATGATCAAGTTGTGAGACCCATGCACAAAATTAAAACGACACTTGATCGATTAATTAAAGAGCTAGCTATTGCACTCATCGGATCGTCACTCCATATGCATATGGGGAATGAGTTAGTGGTATGCATGGGTCACTTTATTATTAATTAATGCCTGTGTATGTATATCTATATATACTTGGTCTTAATTCTTCGCTGTATATCTACCTATAAGGCTGGACTGCTGGTGCTTCTGTAACTGCTATTTCTTACCGGGCGGCTTGATTATATTACTAAACCATAGTTAGGGTTGGAAACAATTAAAATGGACCAGATATGTACATGTTAGAAGAGAGAGACTCAATCTCATTGAGAGATGCACAATCATTCCATTGACTGGGTTAGGTATGGATTGATGTTTTATGCAAACATTATATGCATGACAATTAACATAGATATCAAATGATTGAAACTCTACCAAACCCTATTAGCAACGTTTGCATGATCTTAACTTCCCTATCATCGCAAAAAACAAAAGTTTCTAGATTCTTTACCAAAGTCATGTGGATTGGGCTTGTGGGTCACCTCACATTATTGTTGGTGAACCATATACTGTTGAGATCTTAACAACCCACCGGACAAACAAAAAAAACTGCCTACATTTTCGCCAATGGAAGAGAGTTCCTTTGACTGACAGCTTTAGAGAGATGATCAGTGAACATGGTGAGTGAGAAGATCAATCAATCAAGAAGGAAATTAAAGTCATTACTATGCATGTTACTTGATTCTCACAAAACCAAAAGTCAAATGGTTAATAACTTCTGACCTTTTGACCCGTTACCAATTCTTTAAAAGTCCACGTTAGTGAGATGGGTATGGGTAATCTAACTCTGGATTGATCTTTATTGTGTACAAAATTAAAATCTCATTAAAAATCAATATTGATTAAGGCCCCCTGGTTAACGACAGGCTGTTTGGTGTGAATATGCACATAATGGATGCATATGGATATGGGGTATACTTTGAACAAAGAAAAAAAGTGCACACTTTCCAAAACCTCCATTTTCAAACACAAGTCACAGAAATCACACTGAGACGGTCACCAGTACACCAATAATTTCACCAACTTGAGCTAATTCAAATTGAATGATATAATGTATACCCAATTTCCATGAACAGAGCACTAGTCAAGAAAAAATTATTATGTAAAAAGAAAAGAAACCCAGAAATGGAAAATAAGAGATAATTGATATTAGTAGTTAATGCAACCAGTGCATGTGTGGTGTGGTCAACCATTCTGGGCTCTCCCTCTATAAATATTGATCTGCACCTTTTCCTCTTATCTGCAATTAATCCTTTTCTCCCCCTGTCTCTCACTCTGCCTTTCCTTCTCCACGATTGAAGTAAAACAAACCAACAAAAGATGGTGTTCCCCGTAGTTCTTCTCAAACTAGCAGAGTGGGTGTTGTACCAGCTCTTAGCCAACTCATGTTACAGAGCTGCAACAAAGATGAGAAGCTATGGTTTCCTTCTCAAAACCCCATCTTCTAAATCACCACAAATGTCACAGCAGAACTGTTTTCCTAGTGTTATCAAGTGTAGTTTGGAGGCTAGAGGGTCTGCTGATAAAATACTAGTATGTGACATTCCCGGTGTTCTGTTGAGAAACAAATCTTTCTTCCCTTATTTCATGCTTGTTGCCTTTGAAGGTGGTTGCATTTTGAGGGCATTTTTGCTGTTGTTGTCATGTTCTTTCTTGTGGATTTTGAACAATGAGCTTCAATTGAAAGTCATGATCTTTATTACCTTCTGTGGGCTTAAAGTCAAGGACATGAACAGTGTTAGCAGGGCTGTTTTGCCTAAGTTTTATCTCGAGAATCTCAATCTTCAAGCCTATGAGCTTTTGGCGTCTGCTGGTTCTAAAGTTGTAGTCACCAATGTTCCAAAAATAATGGTTGAAGGATTTCTCAAGGAATATTTAAGTGTTAATAAGGTTATAGGCACTGAGTTGCACACTCTTGGGCACTTGTTTACTGGTCTGGTTTCTGGGTCTGGTTTGCTTTTGAAGCACAAAGCAGTCAAGGAGCATTTTGGAGACAAAAAGCCAGATGTTGGACTTGGATGTTCAAGCCAACATGACCACCTCTTTCTCTCTCTCTGCAAGGTATTCATCCTCTCAGTTCTCATCTTAATAAAATATTGTCTCTTTCTTTTGCCAATCAATGTGGATGATCAAAGAAAGAAATTGTCCCTTCATTTCAGTTTACTGACCCATTTGGGATTTATTCCAATTTTGGGTATATGTCTAATATCATTAATTTCCTCCAGGGCTGGCTAGCTAATTCTCATCAATCATCATCTTATGGGTTTTAGATTTCAATCAAGGCTGCCTTCTAATTTCTAAATAAGAATATTCTTTCATTCTATGTCTTTAAATATATGTTTCTTGCATGCAAACTTTGACTAAAAACTGATAAAGTATATATATAACCTTTCAATTAAGCGATATATAGTCCATATACTAATAATACTGCTGATAAATATTAACAGGAAGCTTATGTGATAAACAAGGAGGAGAGCGAAATCAGTTCAGTAATGCCAAGGCACAGGTACCCAAAGCCTCTTGTATTCCATGATGGAAGGCTTGCATTCTTGCCGACCCCATTGGCAACAGTAGCAATGTTCATGTGGCTTCCAATTGGAATAATCCTTTCCATATTCAGACTCTCTGTGGGAATCTTCCTCCCTTACAGGTTAGCCAATTTTTTGGCTTCATTGAGTGGTGTGAGAATAAACGTCAAAGGCTGCAAGAACCCTCCAAAAACTTCCAAAAAGGGAGTCCTCTATGTTTGCAGTCACAGAACACTCCTAGACCCAGTTTTTCTAAGCACTTCCTTGGGGAAACCATTGACTGCAGTGACTTACAGTCTGAGCAAAATGTCTGAAATCATTGCTCCTATCAGAACAGTGAGGCTTACAAGGGACAGAAAACAAGATGGAGAGACAATGGAGAGGATGCTTAGTGAGGGAGATTTGGTGGTGTGTCCAGAAGGAACAACATGTAGAGAGCCATATTTGTTGAGATTCAGTTCTCTATTTGCAGAATTGGCAGAGGAGATAGTCCCAGTGGCAATGAACACACAAGTGAGCATGTTCTATGGGACAACAGCGAGTGGGTTTAAATGCTTGGACCCAATCTTCTTCTTGATGAATCCTAGACCTTCCTACTATGTTCATGTCCTTGAAAGGGTCCCTAGAAAGCTCACATGTGCTGGTGGAAAATCAAGCTTTGAAGTTGCAAACTACATTCAAAGACAACTGGCTCTTACTTTGGGCTTTGAGTGCACCAATCTGACTAGGAAGGACAAGTACATGATGCTAGCAGGTCATGAAGGGATTGTCCAACAAACATCATAAGAGAAATTATTAATAACTTGTCCAATATCCCATTAATTTTATGAATTCTTTTTTCCCCCCGAGATGTTCTTAATTAACAATTCAATTTTTCTGTAATGGTTATTTAATTTTTCTAGGGCATGAGATATATATATATACACATATGACCGTGTCACTACTTAAAATAAAGATGAATATATAAGAAAAAAGGTATTTAATTAATATGTGAGCACTTGAGCAGTGACCAGAGATGTAGGGTCAAATGACTCATATCAATATCTATATATATGTTGGAAAATTGAATGCGATGTACAGATCCAGCGGATATGGAGTAATGTTAAGAATTCAATATAGGTTTCTTGGACAACAGTGATGCGTGTGTGTGTATATGCATGATCACGGCGGTTTCAGGCTATCAGCATTCGAGGATGGAAGCTTTTATTATCTGCACGTGGTGCACTGAGGAGCTGCACCATGAAATTTATTTTCTCTCAGAATTTTATTAGTTTCTTCTGATAATTAATGAATAATTTAGTAGGTTGATATATTTTAGGAAGACCATGAAGTATGTATATATAACCATGCCATGCTAATATGCTATATAAATTTGTTAATTAATTAATGAAGGCTTGGGAAAAATAAATTTCATTAGAAAATCCAGTCATTGTCTTGTTAATTTTCTTTTTCTACGGAAGATTTTTTCAACTCTATGGCATTATATAGATAGATATATAGAAAATCATGAGCAGAAGCTGATCAGTGCCATACCCATTAATAACTTGTCATTCACATTCCTTCTAAATTGTAATACAAGACCCCATGTTATGGCATGAGGGGGTGGGTTGGTTTGGATTAGTCTGATGATACCGAAAATATCCTCCACACAGATCATGACACTCGACAATGAAAGAGCTAGATAAATATATTGCTCGTCCATGCAACTCAGCTAGAACCGAGTCATCTTCACTTGCCTTGCTGACGACGCATTAAGACTCCTCGGAGTGAGATTAAGAAATGACTTCCTTTACATGACAACCAAGAAGGTAACTTCCTAATAAAACAAGAACTTTCTTCAATCAAGAACAGTTTCCTGCTATGACATGAGTTTCCTATAAGAAAGAGGCATACTCCTATTAGGAGCGGAACAACTCCATCAGTATAAAAGGCACATTCGTCAAGTATACTCCAACCAAGCTTCTACTAGTGTCCAGTTCGGTCAAAAGACTCAACGACGTACCGTCCATTATAATGCGCAACACGTGAATGTTCACTCGATCAATGTCCACAAATATTTTTTTAAAAAATTATTATGTAAAGGAAATGGTGCTTTAGCGTATTACTAACTGAAAACTTAACAGAACTATTACTATTAATTTATTATATAGTACCTATATATCATTGTTATTACAAAAAAAAAGCCATTGAATATATTTTTTCAAAATAAATATTAAATTTCTTCTTATTAACTTATTTGACCGCTTATACGCTACCCAACTTATCCGCTAGTTTATACGCTATCAGACATACTCTCATCCAAACGCACTTTAGATCAATACTTTCTTCTATATGGAAGACAATCATCTGCAGTTATAGAATTCCTTGAATAATCATCAGTATGGATAATGGCTGATAATTTGTGAGCAAAATAATTCAAGAATTATGTCAATAATTGGGCATCAACCTCGGGATTACTAACATAGCACACCCTTAGGCCAATGGACAAGCCGAGGTTAGCAACTGCATTATATTTCAAGGACTCAAAGCTCGGCTAGACCAAGCCCAGGAGCTCTGGACCGAGTAACTATCCATTGTCTTATGGTCATAGAGGATAGCTCCAAAAACATCAACATGTGAGACACTTTTTTCCTTTATATTCATATCAGAAGCAATTATTCCTATAAAGATTGGAGTTCACAGTTGTCGGATAAAGAACTTCACCAAGCAAGGGAACAAAAAACTACTCCTCAACAATCTAGACTCCTCTTTTATCAAAAACAAATCTAGACTAATTGGAAGAATGTAACAACCCATCCTGCATAACCCCAATTTCATGGGTCTGTAGTCCAAAACACTACTCATACTACATCTTAACCCATCTACTGTCTCATTATTGAGAAATTAATTACTACAACCGATCGACTACCAATGCAAGTAGTTACGCACAATATATTTATTGGATAAACTCCTCAATACTAATTATGTTTTATTCAATCTATCCGCCAAAATCACGCCACACCATAATTGAACACTAACTGACAATAAATATTCTATCTTAAGGTTGCAAACATTCAATTATTTAAATTACCTGGAGCTTTTAGCTATGAATTCATACAAAAATTAAATAACTAATTATTATAGCTATTGAACTCTAGCCTCCATCGCATGAGCATCCTTACTATGGATCCGCATCGACAACATTAACTGCTAGGTCAACATAATCATCGAGGAAATTATTACCTGCATCATGAAACATAGTAAGCCAAGACTCATCAAGTAATATTTATGTATAAATGCACGTGACTATCATCCTTAGAAAACAAACAACCTTTTAAAACCTATATACAGTATTTTGGGCATCTTGGTGAACTGGCACAGAGCAACTGGTCAGGATTTTCTAATTAATTTTATACCAAAGAACAATTTTCAGTCAATAAATCTTTACTGTCTCTTTACAATTAATGACTGTCAATGGTCTCTTTCCGGTATACCCCTGTAGCAGTTACACTAAGTTTATAAAACATTTTTTAAGCAATTAGGCACATTATAAATTCCCAATCAGAATCAAAACTAAAACGTACATTAACACCACAACAGTTCATCAACACTTGATTTCATAACACGGTTGAATATTACTTACCTAGCGTGTTTCTCTTAAATCTCAATAATTTTGATTAGCAGATATTTGTTCTTGAAATCCAAAATAATATACCAAATTACTACAATTTATTTATAAAATCATCCCAATTAAATTTGGGTCAAAATTAATAATTATAGATCAACAAGGCCTAGACCTGAAGCTTCGATATTGGGTCTTTACTGGTGTAGAGGAGATGGCATCCACATACCAGATAAATGAGAAGAGGCCGACATGGGGAGTACTCCACCAGTCTCTTTTACCTAAACGATGGCCGGAATTCAGTGCTTCTCTCGTGCTAAAGCTCGCAGCCGAGATCCCATTCCTCATCCGTTGATGACCTAAACGTGTCCCGTTCCATACAAAACCAGTGCCAATGAGTTCCTTACACTATTTCATGAGTTTTTCGTTTATTAGACAATTAATCATCACATAATCTACACTACACATACATAAGAAACATTTATAACTCATATAATCTACCACACCATATATGAGCTATTTAAATATTCAAGGTATTACAAAGAAGTTCGAGAGCAAGCCAAAATCTAAACTACAGTTTACAAATAGAGGACAACTAGATACTATAACAAGATGAGTCTCATAAAAGGAAATTTTTAGAAGGAGATTGGATACTGAGGAAAGATATCGCATCAGGAAAACATCTGAGAAAGCTCAAAAAAATATACGAGGAACCTTACCGAGTTACTAACGTGGTGCTCGACGAGACCTACAAGATTGCAATTCCTGAGAAACTAGGAGAGATACAACCATAGAACGCGAAAAAACTCCGCACATATTACATCTAGTTTTCCCTTTCTAGCATTTATATAGACTTAAGATTTCATTTTTGTTTGCTCAAATGTAGGATTTTAATGGCAGTTCATGTTCTCTAGTGGGAATTAAGACCTAGATTTCAATAAAGTAGCTCGTCCATTGCATAAGACCTAGGATTTCAAATTCAATAAAGTCGTGTTCTTAAAATAAAATAAAATAAAAAACTCTTCTAGCACTCGTTGTAAAAAAAGAACGAGAAAAATTCTTAGTTTCACATTATAACTTTGACCTCCATAAGTTACAATGATCGTTCAATACCTCGATTTCGCTTTACAAATTAGACCTTTCTTAGTTATAATGACCGAGAAATATCTCGGTTCCGCATTACAACTTAGACCTCTCTAAGTTACAATGATCAAGCAAAAATGCAGTCCATTCACATAAGCAATAAGAAGAAAAGCGACAAGAAACTTGATAAAAGTAAAAGGTTAAGACAAAGTAAACGATCATAGAAGGGTGAAAATATTGTTCATAATATAAAAAGAGATAAACATCAATGGGAAGAGGGATGAGTGGAGTATGCCCTCGATAGGAACGTTGGTTGATGGGCTACCTGTTGGAAAAATGGTGGTCAACCACTATTTGACCAATAATTATTTACAACTAATTGAGTATTAGTTGAATGTAATTTAGTGGGTTCTAATCTTCAATATGAAGACTAGAGATTGGGGTTAAAGGTTGTCCAAAACCATTTTTTGGTTGAATGAAAATTGACTCCAAAGTAGTCATGTTAAGCATGATATATTGAGTGCAAAATAATAGAAATGTGGGAATCCCACATTTCATAATTGTGTTGTGTGACTTGGATTTATAAACCTAAGTGTTAGATGTAAGACTTGGGCCCAATGGAACCTAAGCTTTTGTGAGGGAGAGAGGCTCTGCATAATGAGCTTGGGCTCACTAAAACACATACACACGTGGGCTCAGGCTCGGGCTTATGTGGCCCATCTGGACTTAATATTTTGTACTGGCCCACTACCCAGGTTCGTTGAATGTGGACATGAGGCTTATTCGAAATTCAAAATTTCCGTTACGGAATTAATTCAAATATTTTCGTTACAATATTAATTCGGCTTAATACTGGATTTAATTCATTTTCCTTGGGTTCTACTATAAATAGTAGCCCAAATGGTATGGAAAGGGTACACCATTTTCTCCAAAGCTTTACTTTGCCAAAACTCTCTTTCCATAGCTTTTCATCTTGCCAACAATTCTTTCTGAGAGTGCATTCTATTCTTGGTTCGAACGAGCCTACAAGTATACTTATGTCACCTACTGCTAGAAGGGAGTGTTGTATCTTGGGAGGTGTTTGCCTACTTTAGTATTGACACCGGTGGCTGGGGCATTTTCATCTTAAGGAGATTTGCAGTTCGCATACCTCACTCCGATCTCCCGATTTCATACCGATCTAGTTCTTTGGTAACATTGGTTACTTTTGTTATTCTAATTTGTATACCCACTGGTTCTATGTGATCTATCATTCATTGTGTAAATTTGATTCATATTTGCATTGCATTATTTCCAACACTACCCTCTATATTAACATAATTATCAATGTCCTCATCCTCGCCACCATCCCCGCCTAATGTGCCGTCAGGAATTGCTCATATGTATCCTTTTTACTCACATACTCATCATCTTTTGAGGAAGATTTGGGCATAGGTCATTGAGGATATCCAAGGTCATGCCCTTGCCAACAAAAAAAAACTTCTCGCCTATTTGACCGTGACCTAATAGCTGAAGAAGCCCAATTGCTGAAGAATAAAGCTGAACGCAGGGAAACCATTAACCTGTTTGGGCTCACGTTCACGGGCTAACGTTCACGTCAAGACTAAACGCAATGGGCCTAAAACCGTTTGGAGCCCACACGCGGTCCAGCACAGTTAAATCACGTTTCTCCCCCTTTCTTTCACAGACTAGTTTTGAAATCAGTTTCGTAAACGAAGCTTCTTCACGAGCAGCCGCACCTCCGTCGACGGCGATTCAGGTAAGTTACTGCCCCTTGTTTTCCTCTTTCTCTCTCTCTGTCTATATCTCCGTAATTGTCTCCCTCCTCTAACTTCCGTCGATCTGTGCATTCTTCGCAGACGAACCAGCCGCAAAGTCGCCTGCTTCTACCAGTATTAGAGGTAAGTGAGTCATACCCCCTTCACCCCTTGTTTATCCTTTAGCTCTGTATTCTTCTATCTTGTCCCTCTCATGCACTTATTGATCTCTGTGTAGTTATTGGATTGTATTACTTGATATATTTTTCGTATTTCATATGTGAAATCCTAGGGTTTTTTGCTCCTAGACTATTCATCAAACCCTGAAAGTCTCATCGATAGTGATTCATAGTAACGTAAAATGATTCACATGATGATTTTATTTTCCTTTCATAGACCTTAGGATGATTCCAAAAGAAGTTTCAGACTTGAAGATCTGATCTAAGTTGGTTGGGTACTTTTATGGAGAAACAAAGAGCTGTGTGATTCATCTTTTTTTTTCTTTGTCCTTTTAGGCATTTATTTTTGTTGTTTGAGTTTCTGTCAGTATACCATTATGGTTTTACATTAAGCTAATGATTGTCTGCTGGTTGGTGATACCTCACTTTGATGGTTCTTATTACATCTATATGCACGTTGTTCGTCCGTGCCTCTCTATGGAGACAGAGACTGTCATCAAGCAGTTGAAAAATCTGAAGGAAATCAGATGGCAGGATTATCTTTGTGTATTTTCAATTAAACTTGAAGACTGATGTTCCTTTGACTATTTTTTTACATATACTCTATATAGATTGGAATTTTCTTCAGACATTGTATATTTTGCATCCCTGTGATGAGTCTATCCAAAAATAGTGGCCTGATCTCTTGTGATGAATTAACAACTCTGTGGGCCATTGAGTTGTTGTGCTTAAGCAGAATTTTAATTATTGAGATAATTTTATTGGAGCATGTTAACTGAGTACTTGTTGTGTTTAGGCAGAAGTGAATCCTTTGACATTGTTTCACACTATACTTCTCTCTTCACTTTCAATTTCGCATTATATATTGATTGCTGTGTGATTTATTATCTATGCATGCTACTAGTATGAGTACTACCACCCCACCTCCTACACAATCTAGTCAAGGGACAGACAAGGCTAATTGGGACTCCGCCCAAACAAAAATATTTGTGAATCTCTGTGTTGAACAAGTGAAGGCCGGTAGGAGGCCCGGATCACACTTCACCAAGGATGGGTGGCAAAAAATAGTTGTCAGATTTGCAGAAAAAACTGGGAAAAGGTATGATCAACCACAGATGAAGAATAAATGGGATAATTTGAAGAAAGATTATAAACTGTGGCAGAAGTTGAAACTTCATGACACTGGGACTGGGTGGGACCCTGTGCGCAACACCATTCTTGCAGACAATGAATGGTGGGAGAGGAGAATTAAGCTAAACTACAATGTTTATGCATGGTTTGATTCATCTTAGTAATACGTAATTCTGGTTTCATTACTCATTGTCACTTATTCTTTTTAATGTTTTTCAGGAGGACAAAAAAGTTGCTAAGTTTCGCCTGGCAGGACCTGAGAATTTGGAAGAGTTGGAGTTCCTATTTAGTGGTTTATGTGCCACTGGTGAATATGCCTACATACCGGGAGCATCATCAAGGGGTGTTGATCATGCTGAACCAGAGCGAAGAAGGAGATCAAGCACTGGGGCGAATGTGGATATTGATTCGTACACTGATGAGTCCACCGATCCAGAGTTTGACATTGCAGCAGAGGCAGAGGCTGAAGTTAATAGCCCCCCAATTACTCCAGCTCGACAAAGGAGGAGGACAGTGACACCAGGAGCACGTGGGAAGAAGAGGCGGAGGGCATCTGAAGTTCGTGCTGATCTCAGTGATTCATTGAACAAGTTGGTCTCGGTTATTAAAGTGGACTACCTTGATTAATGTAGGATTATGTATGTATTTTATTTGTATTATTGTGTATGGATAATGTATTTGAAAGCATTTGTAAGTTAATTTAGTAGTAATTTGAACAAAATAACATTTTAATATGTTGAATGTAAAACCGCGTTCTGAACGCCAAACGCTAATCTGCGTTCTAACACACAGCACCACAGTTTTAAAATTGACGCGCCAAACGCAAAACTGCGTCCGAACGCACCTCACAGCACCACAGTTTTACACCTCACAGCACTTCACAGCAATCCCAAACAGCAATAAAATCTTGGAAACCCAGTCGAGGATCCTCTTCAAATAGTCAGGCACCCTCGGCTTCAACAACTTTCTTTCGTCGAGCCACTTTCTCTTCAATACTAGTGACCCAAGTGTTTAGCTCTTTCTTGCTCTCCTTAAAATTTTGGGCCTTCAACCAAGATAGTCGCAGGGCCTCCTCAAACTGACCGTAATCCTTTTAAGTGAGAAAACCTCTCTCTCGACAACACTGTTATGAGACTCCAAATATTGGATGTCTTGAGCAAGACCGTCAAAGTGAGAGGTTAGTTGCAATAACAGAGTACTATTGTTAGGCAAAACAATGATGAAAAAGATAAAATCATTTTGAAAAAAAAAATACTTACCTTTATCAACTTTGCCACAGATCAAGAGATCTTTTCCTTGGTAGATAGTCGACCAGCCCAGTGCTGATTAGAATGAATGAATAACTTCTTCACCATCTCTAAATCAATATGAGGATTAGAGGTACTATCAACGATAAGAACCCCTCCACCTCGAGACATGAATGTCTGTCATCCTCGAAGAAGAAGTTCCCCGAGAAAATTAAACCTCATCCAACCTTTCCACATTCTTGGAAGAAGCAACTCGCTTGCTCGAGCCAGCAGTGCCAAAAGTTTTATTTCTCTTTCTCAGCTGAGCAGCCTTCTTTTGCAGCCTTAAGTAGTTGTTGGCACTAGAAGTATTTGCAAAAGGATGAATAAAAAGTCATGAATACTGGTAAACATGTAACAAACAAATAAACCCCCGTTTCTCATAACTTGCTCGGACTCGTGCATCCGTGTGAAGTCGCCAGCAGAGTAGATGAGAGGATTGTAGGAAGGGTAAAAGCATATTTAAATCCAAATACAAGCCAAGATCTTCAACAAGTAGTTGGGGGATCTGCTTAAATTTGTTAAACTTAGGGAGAACCTAGCTTGTTGGAAACAAAAACTCCTCACCCTCAGGCAAAGGAAGTTCGTGAAAGATGAAGTATAACTTCCCATCATGGTTGAATGAGGCATACTTTCAAACAACCATCTCCTCTTAAATTTTAAATAGCAAATTTTGGGGTTCTTTAGTGCCCGACAAAGAGAAAAGATATGTTGGAGAATATCGAAAGAAAACAAAAGAAACCCTAAACTGGGCATAGTAATGTAACATGGTACTAAGAAATACACAACAATTGGAGGCCAAACAAGCTGGACAGATATCAAAGCTAGTAACGATTGTAGTAAAAGGAATCAAGCTTCATCCTAAAGGGAAGTGGTAGAAATAGCGAACTCTCCACGATGGTGACGAAAAGGTGAAGATCCAGTAAGAACAAGCCTACAAGGATGCACTCCACTGATTCATCACTAATAGCACGAGCAGCCGCTAGAGGGACCACATAAGAATGCTCAAAATTCTCCTTGCTAGAAGAGACCTAACAACAGAAGCATTCAAGGAAAGTCCTTCCTCGGTGTACTCTAACACATGATCTAAACTATTTGAAGGAGAGGGAGGAAATATTTTTTCGTACCCTAAGAAATAAATCGAAGGAGGGATCTTGCTCGGAGAAGTGAAATCTCAGGAGAAAAGGAGGCCCGGATGAGGATTGCTCGAGGCTCTAAAAAAGCTTCAAAAGTAAATAAATGAAAACGACTTCTTCCCTATTTATAAGGGAATACGGCAATGAAGAGACCTTTCGTGCACATCCTCACATATGAGCCATACACCCTCTCCTTAGATGCAAGCCACACATCTCATTTTTTTTTTTTGATCAATAAGATAAAGATTTATTACTTGAAAAAAACTAAGGAGATCCTTAGCCACACATCTCATGTTGATCAGATCCATACCATTTAATACATTCCTCAGATAACGACTAAGCAATCATGGTGGAGCAATTTCCAAAGCTCGAAGAACTACATACCTGCCATTGGTCAAATCAATTGACCAATCACTTAGGTGATGTTTGGTTGTGAGAATGGAGGTGGAATAAGAGTGGTTTATGGAATGGGGTATTCCATTCCATCATTTGGTGTTAAAAAAAATTGAGAGAATGGAATACTCCATTCCATTCCCTCATCTCTCTCTCATCAATTTTCATTCCCACATTTTTATGTGGGAATGAAGCATTCCATGTGGAATAGAGGACAAAATGACTATTTTGTCCTCAAATAAATATTAATTAATATATTTTGATAAATAAATATTAATTAATATATTTTATTTTATTTTAATTTGTTAATTATATAATTTATTAATTTTAATTTTGTTAATTTGTTAACTTTAATTTGTAAATATTAATTATATATTTTGATAAATTAATATTAATTAATATATTTTATTTTATTTTAATTTGTTAGTTATTATAATTTGTTAATTATATAATTTTGACTCCATTTTATTTTAATTTGTTAATTATATATAATTATAAATGCACAAATAAAATATATTGATTATACATAATTGTAAATGAGGGACATAATGGACAAAACACAACTTCATTCCCATTCTCATTCCCAGTTTTTATATATACCAAACGTGATTCCCAGTTTTTATATATACCAAACGTGAGAATCAAAATATCATTCTCACTCTCATTCTCATTCTCATTCCTATTCTCATTCCCATTCCCATTCCCTCTCAAACCATTCTAAAAACCAAACGACCCCTTAGACTTCTTGGAGATATATTAAGAAATGACCTCCTTACATGAGGAATCCTATTCCGAGTCATATAACCAAGAAGGTAACTCCTAATAAAACAAGAACTTCCTTCAATCAAGGATAGTTTCCAACTATATAGTCATCGTATTCCTATTGCGCACATTATATCTTAATTCAAGACCGGCTCTAAATAGTTGCTGATTTTTCCTTTCACAAAAACATCAGGGATTTTTTTTTCCATACAAATCCTAGCTACCTAGCTATTTCAATTCCAAAATTTTAATTTATTATTAAAAAATTCAACAAAACAACAAATGCCATATATGCTTGGCCTGGTATAAAAAAAAGAGGGTTTTTAGCCATAAATTCCTCAAAATAAATTTGTATTTAAATAAGGACAATCTTTTTTTTCATTAATCATAAAGTTCATGAGAAATTAAAATAAATTTCAATAAGGACTATAAGTTTAAAATATATTTTTATTGATTGAACTACCCTTAACCCTTCAGTTCACTAGTTTAAACTATATTTTTACTCTTTTTTTTTAGATCACTTTTTTTCCTCTTGAGATCACTTTCTTCTACTCTTTTTTCCTCTCTCATTTTTTAAATCACTCTCTTCATTGAGATCATTTTCTTTTCTTCTCTTTTTTTTCCTCTCTCTTTTAAATATTGTGTTGATTTCTTATTTTTTTTTGTATGATATTTTTTGTTGTCAATAACTGTCTCGTAATCTTGCAAATAGTTCTTAGAAAAATTATTTTGTATTAAGATGATAATGTTACTAGTCAAATTAATATGCTCATATTTGAATAATGTGAGTTTTCTACTATCTTAATGATAACACAATATATAAATAAATATATATATGTGTGTGGGGGTTTTAGGGTTTAGGAATTTAGGATTTAGGATTTGCGATTAAGAGTTTTGGGGTTTATGATTTTTAAGATTTTACGGTTTAGGATTTAAACGAAAAGGATAGCGAGTCCCAACATCTCTTTAACAAGATATATGTGTTTTTTATGTCAGTGTGATCGAACAACAATGACTCACGAATTTGAGCTCTGATTGATACAATTTTATGGCATTTGAAAGAAAACTCTAAAAACCTAAAGCATTGTTTCTAATATATTTTTGAGGATTCAAACATTTTACAGGTCAAATTGATACTCTTAAGTTTGCACATCGGAGTTGTGAATGATAGATACATAATATTATGATATAATTTGTAGTTTGGAGAGGTGAAGTAGACTGCAGTAGTCCTTATCCACTCTTTCCAATCCCATGTGGAGAGTGGGGAGCGGAGACTAACACCTAACCGCTTTAATTACAAGGGAGGGGACATTGCATAAACATATATGCCAGCAGTTAACATAATACATCATGCCTGTGCCTTACATACTTTATCGACCGCACCTTCGGCTGTCCGATCATCCAAACCATCCATCAAGCCTTGGATTAACAAACCCTGATCACAATTAATAATAATAACGCAGGGACTCCACAACACCAAAATCACCCATCATACTTACATGCTCCACCATACCATCAACCGCCCATGACGGAGCCCTGGAATTCAATATCCACACGCGAGCCATGCCCCATTGAACGGCCCTGAAGAAAGCAGCACCATCATCACGCCCGTCCATTGATAGTAGGTTTGGGCTTATATTAATAGTGAACATCAACTCATTGTTTTCTGTGGGCTCCACCGTGACCGTGCTGTTCAATTCATGGGTCGCTAGCAGCCTGAGGGTCACGTGTTGCGGCGGCGGTGGGGGGATCTTGTTTTTGTAGAGAACGGTTTGGACAGCAGCACTGGCGTCTTGGAGAATGCGTATGGCTTTGTCATTGGATGTGTAGAAAAGTTTGAAGCGTTTCCCGGCGGGAGAGTCTCCGGCGTCGTTAATGATTGCAACGTCAAAACCTTTAGATGCTTCATAGTTTGCCCATATGGACATTATTCCCATGGAAATTATGAGGAGAAACCGCAGAGTGATGCCAGCTGAATTATTATTACTATTGTCTTGTAATGTTATGGCGGTTGTGGCTGTGACGGTGGTAGTGGTGGTGGGTAAGAGGGGTTTATCATCCATACTGGAGTGTAAATAATATGCAAATTGGAGCAAGAATGCTCAGCAATTCAGCTGGCTAGTATATATTGCATAGATAATAACTATTAATTATATATTTAAAAGAAACAGTGGGAACATGAGAATGACCTATCACGTTCACGTAGGTCCCACTGTTGAGATGCTCAAATCTATTATTTGAGAATAAAGAAACATGCACCACCAAAAGTTCATGTAGGTCCCACTGTTGAGATGCTGAAATCTATTATTTGAGAAAAAGAAACATACACCGCCAAATACATGATTTTATATAATTTTGTGGATGATTTTTTATATTAGCTAGGATGGTGCATTAATTAGACACGTTTGAGCCGCGAACTGTATTATCACAAGTTTTTAGAGAGAGAGAGATTTATCATCAACGTTTGTCTTTGGATGTAACTAAGACCAAACCATATATTTGAGATATTAGTCATATTTCATAAGAAAAACTACTCTCCAAAGAGAGATCAAAACTCCATAAAAGAGAGAAACACTAACACAGAGGAGATAACAAACTCCCACACAAGAGAGAACAATAACACCTATGTAGGTGAGGATAAACAACCAAATAAAATTACAAAAAGTATTATCAAAAACAAAATTACAAGATTAGTACCACTGTGCCTACGAAGGTCAGATCTAGAAATTGCTAACTGCATGGGTTCCATTAGATCAATGCAAATCCAGATATGAGAAGAAGGATCAATGCAAAGATCCTCGAAGATTCCTTGCCACTGTATTTAAACTAGGAAACACAAAAGGAAAGAAAAGAAGATGTTTGAATAGAGAAGGGAAGAAGATAAAAGAAAGGGAGAATTATGGGTGGGTCTACTTTTATAGATTTATTACGGTTTATTTGATGATATGATGATGAGCCAATTCAACCATATTAATGACTGGTTAAGGTTTAACCGGTCCAATCCAGTTCGGTTTTTAAGGTGGCTTATTGCAAATCGGAGTATTTGCTTTATAAAAAAAAAACGCATTAGAAAATTAAATAAATTCGAGCCCAAAGTCTTGCTAAAGTGAATCAATCCACGATATAAGAATGTTGAGGACCACATCATCTAGCCTTTTTCCTCCAACATATGAATGATGTTTGAAGTCGTGCATCAAAGTAAATTCTCGTGCCCCTGAATTCATTGGGTTAATTGAAGAGTGAAGGCTGCAAAGCTTATGTATGTAATATACACATGCAGTACTGTATGTATATCAGAATAAATGTTTTCAATGTAAAATTATATTACAAAGAGAAATTAGGGAGGACAAACTCTATCGATAGCCAGGTGGATTTGGAAGGTGAAGTTACAAAGCTTATATAAGCTCTCAGAAAATTATATGGAAAATGATACTTCGTACAATATGCAGACCCCAAAACAACAGACTTGTCAATTTGATGAAAAAGGGATCAGAAATTTAATCGTCCTCTCCAACAGATACAAAATATATATCTTATACAAATATTCATCCCAAGCAAAGCATAAATGTGTAGATGGCCATACTTTGGTGCAATAATTAATACTCTTCACGGCGGAACAGCCCAACTTTATTGGGTCGTGCCAAATATCCAAAATATTTGTAACCCAACATTAACTCAAGTTTGCATGGCATGCTTTGTAAGTAATCACATGAAAAATTAAAATTTTAAAAAAATAAAATATTTAATTTGAAAAACTCACACCATATTTTTTTGTTTTTTTTTCCTTAAACGAAATTTTAAAACACGTTATCTCTTAAAATATATATTAGATTTCGAAAAAAATTACGTATTCATAATTAGTAAGTAAATATATATCCAATAAGATTCATCATCAATAGGTTTTATTCAGTCATTCTTAATTATATTGTTTTTTTTTGTACTAAACCCTAAATCTAAATAATAAGTGTTAAACCTTAAGGGGAATGGATTCGTTAAATCCTAATGGGCTCGTGTATCGAATTTTCATGTTGTAACTTCAACAATAAGTCTTATAAATCTCAAGGGGAACGAATTCGCTAAAACCTAACGAGTTCGTGTATCGAATTTCCATGTTGTAACCTAGAAGACTCAAATTCGTTAAACCTCGACGAAATCGCTACAAAATCCTAAATGTTCCAAATGTTAAACTCTATGGTCCTAACTACTATTCTCTAACGGGTTCGAGTACCCAAAGTAATTTCAATAATAAAAAAAAACAATGAATCTATATATTCTACTATCATAGTGTAATAAAAATTTAACTTGAATAAACAGTTTATACATCATATACATATGAGTTTAGAAAAAATGCAATAAAAACTATCGACAATAGCTCTTATTAGAAATTTTTTTACGCGCTGAATTCGAATATGTAATTATTTTTTTCCCAATCTAACATGTATTTTGAGAGATAAAACGTTTTAAAATTTCGTTTATGAAAAAATTAATATTATTAATTGATTTTTAAAAAAGTCCAACATGACCCACCTACATATAGTGCTATTTTAGACTTAGGTTGAGTTAGACTAATAAAAGTTTGATTCTATAACATTTTTGAACT
This sequence comes from Euonymus europaeus, assembly GCA_963580455.1. Lineage (NCBI taxonomy): Eukaryota > Viridiplantae > Streptophyta > Magnoliopsida > Celastrales > Celastraceae > Euonymus > Euonymus europaeus. The sequence continues at coordinate 27,744,092 of OY756963.1, read as the reverse complement.
TTATTAAACATAAAGTTTGAAATAAGCAAGAGATTAAAACTGCATTTAAGGAGTACTCATATTCAATTAACCAACAAAACACATATATCATAGGGCAGGAGTTCATACACCATGCCCCAATTCATGGGTGCTGTTTGGTTGATGATTTTAACTAGCATATATGCTAGAAAATAGCATATATGTTACACAAGCAAGAATTGACAACCAAACAACAATTTAACATCTAGCATAAAGTTTAGCATTTTTTGACAATTTCCGAAATGCTTATTTTTGGAGCATTTCAAATACCATTTACCATTTAAGTTATGAAATGTCTTAAATACCTCAAACTATTTCATTTAATGGCCAAAGTGCCCCCCTTTCGTTATTAACCTAGTAGCTTCGTCTCTCTCTCTGGTGTTATTTCCGTTCGCCGTGTTCCCTCTCCAAATGTTAACTGTTAGTAGAAAATGTTATTTTTTATTATATTTTTAAAATGTTAGTATATTTAAACTGTGTTAAATGTTAGAAAAAATGTAAATATTTATTATATGTACGTTTATTTTTTTTTAAAAATGTTAATATTATTAAAATAAATGTTAGAAATTTTTTAATATTATTAAAAATATTTAAATGTTAGAAAAAATTGTTAATATTATTAAAAATGTTCAAATGTTCAAATAAAAAATACATAATTTTTTTATAAATATATTAATCTCATTATTTTTGAATTTCTACTAATACCCCTGTATGTAATTAGCCACAGCATTTGGAACAACATTTATGTTATCAGAAAAATCGAGCCAAACACCTACAACATTTGAAACAACATATATGTCAGTATCTTAAACAGCATATACGCTACCAACATATAAACCAAATTATATGCTAAAATCTGAATTGTCTTCCAAACGGACCCATGATACAATAAAACTTCAGCATTGAGGCCCACAAAGTCAACATCTCTCCTCGAGCATGTACAGTTGGACAAAGCCAAACACTCGAAAAAGTCATAAAATCTAATTTTATCACACAGCCAAACCCTACTTTGCCCCACTTCAAGAAAATGGGACCACAAAAAAAAATCCAAGGTCAGCAACAACTACGCGCCCAAGTTTGGTATGATTGTTAGCATAGTCCAGAATTGAAAATCATTAAATGAGCCACTAGGAGGACTTGATTGGATGAAGGAATATGAGATTCAATTCCTTCGCTGCCAAAGTAGGCCAACTTCTTGTGAAGATGGCTCTTGATTACCATCTAATAGAAAATCCCTCGAGTTCTGTAGTTTTTGCTCCTGTGCAATTTCTGTTTGAGAAGGATAGAAATTCAGGTAACCTGCACTTCCATAAGACTGTGAAGACTGTTGGCCTTGTCGATATGCAGAAATCTATTGATTTTGTCCCATGAAGTCCAACTCATTTGGCATCATCCTCGAACCTGGAGCATAGTTAGGGATGGCAACGGGGCGGGGCGGGGCCGGGTATGCTCTCCCCATACTTTTGGAGTTCGGGGAATCCCCGAACCCGAACCCAACGGGGACGGGTATCACCCGAACCCATCCCCGAACCCCAAAAATACTACAATATTATATGTATTTATATTATATATATATACATGTATGTGTTATGTGTTAGTATGTATGTATTATATATATATATGTCAGTATGTATGTATGTATTAATTAAATAGATATATATCTGTGTGTGTGTGTGTCATATGTATATATGTATGTCAATTTATATATGTGTGTGTGTATGTTTGTCAATGTATATATATCTGTGTATATATGTATGTCAATGTATGTATATATATATATGTGCGTATTAATCTATTAGATATATGTAATATATATATATATATAAATAAATAATATATGTATTATATATATTTAAATAAAATATTAAAAAAATTTCGGGTCGGGTTCGGGGCCAGGTAAGGTATTACCATACCCTACCCGTCCCCGGGAAGTGCCACCCAAACCCGCGGCGAATTTTGCCATCCCTAAGCATAGTCCCATGCGGAAGAGCTACCACCCTAGTAATAATAAAACAATGAGCACTGATATGGCCAAATTGGTCCATCCAATAAGATTGTGACACGTGTAAATGTCCACCTCGGACAGGCAGCATTGCGGCTTGCTGAACTGACCAACCTAAAGTATTATTGGTTCGATCGATCGGTCAACTTTGCTCCTACTAGGCTCTCTTAGGCTGATGGTTGGTTCGGTCGGGTCGTCCTCTACAGATCGGTTTGGCCTTCAACTATTTAGTGAAGATGATGTCCATTGGGTACATAGGTCGGTCGGTCATCCTGAGTTGACAGGGTGGTCGGTCAGCCATTGCTGGATCCAAACTAGATCTATTCCTTCTGTAAGGAGTCGTAATCCTACAAGGAGTACAGACCCAAAAAGACTACAACTCCGACAAATGCGCTCAGATAAGGAAAAGAGGAGTTTCATTCCTAAAGGAATAAGAACTCTGTAAATCTCTATAAAAGGAGGCCCACACATCAGGTAAATTTTTACGTCACAATTGGTATTACTGTCGCTTCAGTTGAGAGAGCTCTCAGAGAGCGAGCCCTCCCAACTAAGAATTACCTAACTGACTTGAGCGTCGGAGCGAGCCCCCCCCCCCCCCCCCCCCCCCCCCCCGAACTAACTCGGGGTCCCTCTTAGCTTACGTTTGCTTACTGTGTAGGACATCCAGCTCAGCAATTTAGAGTCTGACCGGACTGATTGGTGTCCAGCTAGGACGGACAGTTTTTGGCATCATCAAGTAGAAAAACAGATGTTCAAAAGACAAAAAAAAACTAGGGATTAGACTCTCTGGGTGAGTCACTGCTTCTGCAAGTCCAATTTGTTGTTATTTGGAGTGATGGAGTGGTAGAAATAGTGATTTGAAAAATTATATTGAAAAATGTGTAAAATCGTAGAAAAAAAAGAAAAAAAAAGTATGAGCGAGATAATGTTGATGTTTGATACTTGGAGTATATGGAAAGTGAAAAAAATTGTATTGAAAGATGTGTTTTGTTGATTTGATTGTATTGAGAGATATGTTTTGTTATATGAATAGATAAGTGGAATCCAATTCTGTGCAATAGATGTGAGATCCAATTATAAGATTTGAAGTACGTGCTTGAAAATAGAGATGCATTTGAGATGCTCAGGATTTGCCACATTATAAAATTCAAACAATTAAAACTAAAAAAATTCAAAAATAATGGAAATTTGTTTTCTCTTCTTTTCCTCGAATGCCGAGTAAATAATAAGAAAACCTTTAAAAAATAACTTTCTCAAAAATTGAAACCTGATATATGATATATTTTTTTAAAAACAAGATAAATGGCCTATTTTTATCTTTTTGTGACTCAAATACCCTTTACAGTAATAAAGAGAGATATTTACGTGGTCAAGCATGATGCTATCACTCTAGTCAGGCATCAACACTTCAAATGGTCTATCATTTTATTGGCTGGTTGAGGACATCATTTCAAAGCAATAGAATAAATGCAGGAATGCAATTTCTTGTCCTTAGATATCATCTCATAACTTTGACTTATAACCTTTTATTGATATTTAAGCATGATTTTCATAACTATTTCAAAAATAATGTGCATTTATGAAGACTGATAATTGACACACTATATTGCTTCAAGGTTGCAGAAAATCTATGAAACAAAAAGCTCCCATGCAATTTGCATGGGCCTTTATACAATCAAAAAGATTTTGGAGTTCAGAGTTCTGAGACCCCACCAATCCCTTCACGTCAACTTCAACATTTGATTGCATTCATCGCAAGTGTTGTAGTCCAAAAAAAATTTGATTTCCCGGGAATGAATAGAGCCCCTTGCAATTTGCATGAGGATTTTTTTTAATTTTTCTACCGCACTTGAAGCAAGATAGTATGTCAATTCTCATATCAAAACAATCTAAGAATCAGTCGACATAAATACAAACTATTAATGAACAAAAGAAAAACATGATTAAAGAACAAATGAAAGATATGAGAATTTACTTGGCCTTTTGCTAGATAAATGCCCTAACATCTCCATGACAAACACTTCATACATTAATGCCCAACCGCATAATAAAGAAATGTCCGATCACATAAATAATACTTGACCAAATAATAAGGAAATGTTCGACCGCATAAAACAAATTAAATGCTCGACTGCATAATAAACAAAAGCGCAACCAAACCACGTAAAGGACAGAAACAACACCTTCAACTTTCTCTATTAATGTACATACATGCGCATAAGTATATTTGAAAATTGTGAGATTGTTGACCTCAATACAGATGTCCACACTCTCTATTGAAGTTTATATAGCATGAGAAGCTAAAGCGTTGAATGAAGTTATTGAGAAGTAGGGAGATGAAACGTCTTTTAAGAGTCATTTAGTTTTTTGGATGAAAAAGCATGTCATTTATTTTGTTTTTCAAAAATCAAATTATATCACGGATTTCTATTTTCGAGGATATTAATTTTGAAAATTTCCCAAATAGTTGGGATTATGCTAACGTTGACATGCACGTACTGCACCAACGACAAAAGGTGTTTGTGTCATTATCAACATGTTGTTCAGAATAGGGATGACAACGGGGCGGGATAGGGCCGGGTATACCCTCCCCATCCCCGATTTTTGGGATTCGGGAAATCCTCGAACCTGACAGGGATGGGTAACAGTCATCCCCGACACCATCCCCGAATATTCCCAAAAAATAATATAATATTATATGTATATCTATTATATTTATATATGTATGTATGTATTATATATATGTATTAGATATATGTAATATATGTATCAGTTTTTCTCCTGGACAGACTCAATTTACAGACTTTAAGTCCCGTCCGTCCGATTCATCTGACGCACCTCATCCATCTCAGGCATATTTGCTTCTCTCGACCCAGCCATTTGCGATGTCCAATCCTTCGTTTGTTCTCTCCACCCAGCCAAGCTCCGCGCGACCTTTCGGCCTTCTTCTCCAGGCAGCTGCTCGCCACCCAGGCCCTTGATTCGACCGCCCCTTGCTAGCGCCTCCCTCAATCGCGACTGGCCTAGCCCCTACTTCTTGCGCTTACATTGCTCGAGCCCCAGCCAATCGCGCCTCCATTCCCCTGCTTCTCGAGCCTCCATTGCTCGAGCCCCACCAAAAATTCTGAGATATTATTGCACCAAAAATTGCTAGTTCGTGAGACTGAGGTATTATTTTATTGTATTGAGTGGTCCCATTCGCTTGTAGAACTTCTCTGAGTTATTATTCTAGTATCTAGAGTTGTAATTTACTTCATTTTTCACTATAAACTTCTGCAGGTTATTGCTTCTAAAGATCAACCGGTACAGTCCGATTCATCCACTTGGTCTTCTTGTTGTGTAGCCATACTGTGAAAGTGAACGACATTTGGTAAGGGTTGCTTCTCATTTATATATTGTAAGATTTGCATATTAGACTTTATGTGTTGCAATACTGAGTTCTATATTCTTAGAAATTGAGTATTTAGTGAGCTGATGTGTTATGTCTGTGTGTATCATAGTACTGGTCTGCTTTGTAGGAGCCATTATTGTCAATAATGGATGACATTACAACTGGATATAATGTAGTCTCACAAATGGATATGGGTTCCTCTGCATAAAATACTATAACTTTTTTGCCTCAAGTAAGGTCTGAAGTCATTCCCCAAATTGGGCAAGAGTTCGATTCATTAGATGATGCCCAACGTTTCTACAATGAATATGCAAGGGAAGCCGGGTTTAGTATTCGAGCGTGGACTACTAAGAAAAACAAGAGCAATGAGATTACTAGGCGAGAATTTGTTTGTTATAAACAAGGGATTCGACATGTGGAGAACCCAAATTATGTACCTAGTAGAAAACGTGGATTAACTAGAGAAGGGTGTGAGGCTAGGATTGCCCTTGTGAAGTCTGATGCTAATAAAAAATTTATTGTCTCAACCTTCCATGAGGTGCATAATCACACCCTTACAACACCAAGAAAGGTTCATTTACTACGGTCTTACAGTAGAATGTGTCCTGCTAAGAAGTCTTTGACCCAACAATTGAGTGCCTCCAATGTTCCAATTCATCAACAAATAAGTATTTTGGAGTTAGAGGCCGGGAGTATAGAAAATATTGGGTGTATAGAGAAGGACTTCTACAATGCTCGACGTGACGAGACTAAAATGTATGCAGGTCATGATGCGCAAATGTTATATGAGTATTTTGAGGTCGAGAAGGAAAGAAATCTAGAGTTCTATTTTTCAGTTAATATGGACGAAGAAAACAAGTTAACTCATTGTTTTTGGACAGATGCACAATGCAGGAGGGCATATAGTAATTTTAGAGATGTGGTAGTTTTTGATACTACTTACAATACTAATCGATATGGTATGATTTTTGCACCACTTGTCGAAGTCAACCACCATGGCCAAACTACTCTCTTTGGATGTGCATTCTTAAGTGATGAAACGACTGAGTCATTTACATGGCTTTTGCAGCAGTTCTTATTAGCTATGTCTGTAGGTGCACCAAAATTGATTATCACTGATCAAGACCTGACAATGAGTAAAGCTATAGCTCAATTAATGCCGAACACTGTGCACCGCTTTTGTATGTGGCATATTCTGACTAAATTTTCAGAGAAGATGGATGAATCAAGTGGAAAGATAATTATCATCAGTTTCAAAACCGCATATGGAACTCAGAGACTCCAAAAGAGTTTGAAACTCAATGGACTGAAATTATCGAGCAGAGTGGATTGTCCGATAATGAGTGGCTAAGAGCGATGTATGATATCCGCTTCAAGTGGATTCCTGCCTTCATTAATGATATATTTTCTGCAGGTATTTTACTCTCTTTTTTGGCAAGTAATTTGACAATGATCTGTTGGTGTGGCATTTTGTTTATTATTGACGTTAAAGAATGTTTGCAGATATGTCTAGTAGTCAAAGAGCATAGAGTTGTCACGCTTTTTTCAAGTCTTACGTTTCGAAGAAAAACTCCTTGATAGATTTTGTGGTTAGGTTTGCTAGAGCACTTAAACATCAAAGACATCAAGAGCTTACTTTGGACCACAAAGACATCAATGAACAACCCATTGTTAAAACCATGTGGCCTATAGAGAAGTCAATGAGTGAATTGTACACGCAAACAATATTTTACAAAGTTCAGGATGAGTTATTTCAGAGCATGGTCTATACGGCAAGAATTGACAATTTGGAGGAAGACATTTCCATCTATAAAGTTGGGCGAGTTGATTGTAATACTCAGAGACTAAGAAAAGTTGTTGAGGACAGAACATTAAATCGTATGACTTGCAGTTGTAGGAAGTTTGAGTCATGTGGGATTATTTGTCGACATATTTTTGAGGCTTTCAGCAAAACACAGTTGCAAGCTCCATTGCCTGATACCTATTTAAAGCGTAGGTGGACCAAGTCTGCAAGTACTAGGATTTCAGGTTCATATGGAGGTGTCCATGAGATGGGTGTTTGCGACTCCAATGTAGTTCTAAAGCACAATATATTACGTAAGTTGACTACAAGTATCGTCGACGCTGCATTGGTTAATGAAGAGAACTATAAGATTGCATTTGAGACATTGGAGTCTCTACAATGCAGTCTTAGCACAATGATTGTAAATTGTGGCGTTCAATCTTCTACACCTAGTGTTAATCTTTCACAACCTATTTACAATGAACCTGAAAATGTTAGAGCGAAGGGTTGTGGAAAGAAACTCAAGGGTGGTAAAGAACTTGCTAAAAAAGTTAGGCGTTGTCATGGTTGTGGGTTAACAGGGCAATCCCATGACAAGAGAAATTGTCCTGTGCTTAATAATGTGTAAGTTCTAAGGCACCTGAATTACTTTTCTTATGTTACTCGAATTAAGAAAGTGGCTAACACAATTTTTTTTATTTTTTCTTGCAGGGATTAGTACACTGTGTGATGGACTTGCTGTAGAGAGTGATGGACTTGCTGTTGGGAGTGATGAACTTTCTGTTGGGAGTGATGAAGGTGAAGTTGCTGTCATTGTGGATTACTCTTTCACTGGAGAATGTCATTATGTTAAGATTGGTTGTTGTTGCACTGATTATGAATGGTTGTTGTTGCTTTGATTATCTATGGATTGTAATGTATTATGTATGAATATCTGTGTCACTTGTTTTATGAGATTTACATGGTTGAGTTTAGTAATCCTCTCATTTCTATGTTTGAAGTTGTTCTGGGAAGGTGGTGTCTTGAACCAGCATGCGTAGCATGGTTGATAATAAAATAACTTTGGTCCTTGTCATCTTATTTGTTCTGAAGCATCTTTTAGAGATGCTAGAGTTATGAATGGCTGTAGTTTATCACTGAATTTATTTTATCAGAAAAGATGCAATTGTCATAGAACTTTTCCATGTATTAACTATATCATAGCAATTACATATAATATTGAAATGAATTACAATTCCACATTCTGTGAAAGAAAAAAACTACAAGCAGACTCCACGGCCAGCGAAATGCTATAGGCAGACTCCACATTCCACATTCCACATTCTTTTCGCCATTGCTTTTCATGTGAACCTACACAAACTTGGAACCATAAACAATATATGCAGCTATGAGTAGAAAATACCGCCACAAAATTTGATCCATATAGACTTACAAGTACAAAGTTTATGCAGCTACGAGTAGAAAGCAACAATATATGGTGCACCTTAAATCAAAGGAAGAAAGAGTTGAGCATAAAACTATATTTAGAAACTGAGCAACTGAGAGTTGAGCATGAAACTACACCAGGAATCCATAAAAAATTGCATTACTAAAAACTTTGGATCGAAGCCAAGTGTCTTTTATGAGTTTATCCATGTCCCACTAGATTAATTAAAGATGCACGACCATTTCAATACAACAACTTCTTCTATCGATGACCTGTATCTCCATGTGCAATACAACAATAGTACCTACTTCTATCTGCTCTATATATAGAGAATTCATTTGCATAATGCAGCATTTGAAAACATCCAGGAATGCAACCATATAAAATATCCAGCAACATTTAAAAGCTACCAATTCTAGATGACTTTAAACAGTACAAATCAACACATTCGGTTTCAAGAACAGCCAGTATCACTAAAACATGTTAACTACAAATCCAACTATAAATTCGAGCTACAAATCAAAAATATGTGTCACAATGCTCCAGATCATTAAACAAAACTAGTATATCGTTTCCAAGGTTCATTATACGGCAGCAAATAAAACTCACAAAATCGAACAATTACCTGGTAGTTCCATCATCAGAGGATGAAGGAGATCGTTGGAGGTGCCGCAATTGGCTGGGTCGCGATTTGGCAAGCGCATGGTAGAAGGTCTCGGGCAAGGGGAGAGAGAAGACGGGTCGCGAACAAGGAGAAAAGAAGGTCGGTCGCGACCAAGGAAGGCACTAGCAAGGGGCAGAGTCGAAGCAAGGACCTGGGTCGCGAGCAAGGGGTCGCTATCTGCCTGGAGAAGAAGGTCGGAAGCTCGATTCGTGGAGCTAGGCTAGGGCTCGAGCAATGGAGGCGCAAGAAGCAGGGGCTGGGATGGTCACGACTGAGGGAGGCGCTAGCAAGGGGCGGTCGAATCAAGGGCCTGGGTGGCGAGTAGCTGCCTGGAGAAGAAGGCCGGAAGGTCGCGCGGAGCTTGGCTGGGTGGAGAGAACAAACGAAGGATTGGACATCGCAAATGGCTGGGTCGAGAGAAGCAAATATGCCTGAGATGGATGAGGTGCGTCAGATGAATCGGACGGACGGGACTTAAAGTCCGTAAATTGAGTCCGTCTTTTAAGTCCGTCCAGGAGAAAAACTGATATATGTATATTATAAAAAGCTTGGGGAGGTTCGGAGCCGGATAAGGGAATGCCATCTCCGCCCCATACCCGGCTTGGGGATTTCCAAAATTCTCGACCCAGAACCTGAAATGGATTTTCCCTAACCCACCAGGTAAAATTGTCATCCCAGTTCATTGCCTGTTAACTTTTGTCACAGCCCGGTTCGATAAGATCAAGTACATAAAAATAAAAGAGAGAGCTGGGCCACTTTCTTCGAGTCTTGGTTCGACTATAATCTCTAGCTCCAGTTCAAGTCACAGTCGCATAGTGGTGTGTCAACTACTGAAATGGCAACATCACATCACTGGATGTTCTTTCAATCATCACTGGACTTTTGGGCTGATGGCTCCTCATTAATCATGCAGTCGATTGAGATTGTTGTACAGTGCTATTATTCTAAAATGACCAGCTGAAAATCATTTTCTCATGGTGTGTGAAAACTAATTAAAACTGATACAGCTCATGTTATGCTTGCCTTTTCTGTAACCATATCTGTGTTAGTTCATCTTTTATTTTTATCAAGCTTGTTAATAGATATAATTATGGCCATTATTTGCTGTTATTGTTATTACTGACCATTAGATATTGAACCATCAATCAAAGCCGTACTCCCACTCTTCAGCGCATTGACTGATAGATGTAATGTGACATATGAAGCTAGCTACCCAAAAAAGACAAGTGCAGGCGGATATTTTTTACTAGTTTCCTTCTTCTTTGGAAACAGGGGGAGATGAAATGGATGAATTCTTCCTCTCCTACTCCGAGACAGGATCAGAATCAGAATCTAGCAGACCATCACCAACAAGAGAATTCCCTCCATGTTACCTTGATTTCATCACAAACGATGCAATTATCCCTATCGTGACAACAAAAAAGCCTTCTTCCTTCGTAAACCTTATAGGACACTTGAGCAAGAATAGAAAGGGAAGACTCATCCGCAGGTCACACTCAGCTCCATCAGTATTCCCTGACATCAAACAAGAGGCCTTTTCTGATGCCTTGGATCCGAGAGCACCCCCAAAATCAACTCCTTTGGTTGTACGCCAAGCCTTCATTGGTGTGATCTTATATATAATTTCAGGCATCGTAATATATTTGACTAGTGGAAGCTTCAAAGGCACTACCACATTCAAGCCAGTGGATGCCGCGTACTTCAGTGTGGTCACACTCTGCACTATTGGCTATGGAGACATTGTTCCAGACACAACATTCACCAAGCTCTTTACTTGTGCTTTTATCTTGGTGGGTTTTGGATTTATTGATATCTTGCTAAATGGGTTGGTCACATACGTTTGCGATAGGCAAGAGGCTGTGCTGTTGAGTACTGTTGAAGAGGACCGATTCAACACAATGATGCATACATATATGATCGATAAAGCAAAAGGGAGAATGAGGATTAGAATGAAAGTGAGTTTAGCGTTGGCAGTTGTCATTGGCTGCATTGCTGTAGGTACAGTAATGGTGCATTTCCTGGAGGATTTAAATTGGGTTGATAGTTTTTACCTTTCTGTGACTTCTGTGACAACTGTAGGTTATGGGGATTATGCTTTTGCAACACTAACAGGAAGATGCTTTGCTATTATATGGCTATTAGTTAGCACTCTGGCCGTGGCCAGGGCATTTCTATACTTAGCTGAACTTAGGAGCGACAAGAGGAATCGCAGGATTGCGCAATGGGTTCTTCAGAAGAAAATGACTCTGGGAGATTTGATTGCTGCAGACCTTGATAATGACGGATGCATCAGGTACATCCATAGTAAAAAATTTGATAGTTTAATTGATGTTCTTAATTTAGCTGGTACATATGCAATATAGCTTACTTATAATGAAGAATGGAAGAGATTAATTTTAAATCTAGCTAAGTTCATTGAGTGTCTGCAACTTTCACTTTCCGCGTTTTACATGTTACTTCAACAAGCTTCAATATTTTTATCCACTCTCAATTGAGTACGTGAGACTAGATTGTTAATTTCGTTCATTGTGGCAGTAAATCTGAATTCGTTATATTCAAGCTCAGGGAGATGGGAAAGATAGCAGAGAAAGATATCTTAGAGATATGCAAGCAATTTGATTCAATAGGCAATAGCAATCATGGTAAAATAAATCTTGCTGATCTTGTGGGAAGTGCCCGACTTGCATAAGGCTTCCCGGTGTTGGCTCAGAAATGACTTCAACTCGAATTTGTCTACTTTCTGCAGGAACAAAAGTTGATGGTGCATTTTCTTCTAAATATAGCAGAAGACAAATGGACCGTAATTTTTATCACTATCATTGAGGACATATGATTTCATAACTATTGTTTCTTTTCAGTCCCAAAATCAGTAAATTTGCGTAAAAAGTTGTCTGTAGGCAACAGCTTTCCACTACGCCATGGAGAGAGCGTTACTTGATTGCGTCTACTCTCTGCGGAAAAAAGCTTTCTTATGGTGACAACATAAATTTGTCTTGTGTACTGTTGCACAGAATTGTAAAACAATAGAAAGTATTTGCATATTGCACGTGTTAAAATTATGCGACAGAAATCCACAGTTGCAGCTCTGAAAGAAGAAAAAAAATGATGCTATTCCGTGAAACTTTATTTTTTAATGGCCTCGTGTTAAATACACGATGTGCGAGATTCAAAAGTGTCCACATTTGGCATACATGCCTATGAGTGCACTCTCAGCGAAAAGATTAGAGCTGAATGCAGCTTTGATCGTGAGACCATGGATCTCTTTCCCATAATGAAGTGCAGGTAAATTTGCACAAGCAGTCAGCGCTTGAGATATGCTCACGCGATCATACTTCATTCCTACTATCCCCATTTGACGAAAAACATCAATGGCCTCCATTGGCTTGCCATTGTGAGAACAGTTTGTGATCATTGAGTTCCCAGAAATACTGTCCCTTTCAGATGTTCTATCGAAAACTTGATGAGCAAGATCCGATCTTCACATTTTGCATATATGTCCATAATCGCGCTCTCCACATGGCAGCTCGCGTGAAACCCATTTTTGAGAATATATGTTGCCATGTAATTCCTTCACTAACTTCACTGCAACCAAGCCAAGCCAGCACAAGCTAGCAAGACACTCGCCAAGGTTATAAAGTATTTACCCTCATTTTCGTTTGAATTGCACGCCTGAAAACTTCTATAGCATCAATGTTCATCCCATAAAGCATGCATATACCCTGAAATCATAGCTGTACACATTCCAATATCAACTGTAGTACTTTGGTTAAAAATCCGTCATGCCACTTTCACCTCCCTGGACTTAAAATATATATCAATGATTGCACACTTCAAGAACATGTCCATAAGCACATCATTTCTTACTACATAACCATGAATTTCCTTGCCTTTCTTGGGACTCATTAACTTGAAAATGTGATTGAGTCTGGTTTCACACCAGAAGATATCATCTCACGAAGTAAAAAGTGAAGCCTCCTTTGTCAACAAAGACAAAAACAACAAGAAGCCCATGAAGCTGAGCACCCAAACCAATAATTGCTTCTAATGAACATAAAGATAAAATATGCAAATGCAACTAAATTTGGCCTGGTTTCACTATTTCTCATGTCATTGCACCCTCGCTGCATCATCCCCATTCCCACATTTGACATAACTGTCAAGCATCACATTCCACAAGACACAATATTTCTGAGGCATTTTGTTGAACGACGACTGAGCATCATCCAAGCATCCATTTTCAGCATACAACTTTATCAAGGAACTACCGGCGAATGCATCCACATCAAAATCCATTTGACAAAATTGTTTCATGAACCAACTTAGCCATCCACACACTGTTTAAACCATTACAAGCCTTAACCACAGGAGGAAAAGTATACTTATCGGGCAGAACGTCCGCAGCCCAGCATCTTAAGGTAAAACAACAAAGCAAAATCAAACATACTCATTTTAACAAACCCTCTAATCATCCAATTCCAAGGCATAGTACACCACAATTCAACTTTACAGAACATTTTCTTGGCATCGGCGAAGCTATCACAAAGAACATGCATACCCAGAATCCTTGCACCCGGCAAAGCATCACCATTGCTGATTCCACGGACAAGGTACTGGGCGTGAACTCGTCTGATTAGAAGAACCGAAACAAGCTTGCGAGACGGAAGCAAGTGGGCTGGATAATTATACTAGGAAACGCTATACAATATGAATTTCCCCTGTACATTACTAGTGGGGAATAATCCAAGGGACATAGTTTCATCCACGATGGCAGTTTGAACTTAACGCCGCCCTCACAAGTCACAATTTTAACTTGTTAGGCTTTTTTGCCCCCAGGGCATATGGCTGAGCGGTACCCACCTTGTCAAAACTCTTAACGGGGGAAGTGGAGGTTGTGAGTTCGAACCCTCGTAGAAGCATTCGACCACTTCTAAAGCGGCAGGCGGTCCCTACCGTAAGGCTGCACATCCTGCGACTTACATCTGTCAGTGACTCCCAGGGCAGGGAACTGGCAGACGGGTTTCGATTTCTCGACCCCAAATCGAAAAACTTGTTAGGCTTTAATTTGCGATATTGTGATGGGTTATTAAAAAAAGTTCTGATAGATTTTGCGTTCCATTTTTTTTTATTCAAGAAAATTGAGGAATTGGTTCCATTTTAGATTAGAAAGATCCGATTTTTATCTCTTTGGCTTTAATCAAACCCAATTTTTGCTGACCCTCGTATGCATAAATAATAATATATTGCTGACTCAATAATAAATTTTAAGGGAATTATGAACATACAATTTGGCTACATTCTGTAGTCGATAACGTTCTTCGTTTCCAGAACACCATGTGCCGATTCACTGAAATCAACCTCGAACAGAGACTGGAAAAATTCAAGAAAAAGAAGAACGACCATTGAATTTATACCTAGTGCAAACACATAAAATTATAGAAAACACCAATCAAGTAATTCATCATGGATAGAATCAGTGATCAAGTGAAGAAGAAGAAAAAACAAGAGAGCAATAATGTACAAAAAGAAACTCTAATTCCCTCTTTTCGTCTCTCTTTTCATCCCTACGCCTGAGAAGACAAATACTCATTATCCAAAATGGGCTATCTTCAATCCAATTCCTCCCTGCATAGATAAAGAAATCCCTTCTGCAACAAACTTTCTCACAATTATGAGTCTAAGCTGGGTGAGATATTATTCTCCCATCTCGTGTTTGTCTGTCCTAACGTGAGTCGTCACTGATGCATTACTCTCTGAACCGTCTACCTTGATCTCCAAGTCTGTTGTTTCTTTCATAGACTCAAGCTCCATACTTGCTGTGCGGCTCTTTCTATTCCTCCGATCCTTCAAATAAATCATAATAATTATAAAAAAAAATACATGAAAACATTAGAAATTATTAAACTTGGTAAACATTCTGAATTCTTAATTGTGAAGGCATCTCACAACATGAAAGAAGTCAGTCTCGTCAGCTAATAGGAGAAAACAATAGGCATGCAAGGGAAAGGTCTTGCCTTACTGAAAGAGTAAACATCTTGAACTCTATGGCTTTAAGCCATCTAAGAAGATAAAAGACATTTATCAGACCAGATAAAATCCCATATAAGGAGAATTGATTCACACCGGGCACATTTTCTGATAAAAGGCTGTCCAATTTACAATTGTTGCGAAGCAGATGAAGAAAATCATAAGAGTTTTTTGGGTAAACGGTCCTATTATCCAAGGAGAAAGTCAATACCTCCCTATATGGGTATTCATCAGCTTCAAGCATCCGTACAACCTGACTCATTTTGGGTCTCTTTTCTGCATCAGGGTCAACACATCTTAGCGCAACCAGAAGGGCACGTTTCAGAGCACGTGTTGCTGGTTTGACTTCAAGATTTGGATCCACTACCTCCTCAGCTCTTTTCACCCCCACCATCATCTTTAACCATTCAACAAGATTGACCTGCCATATGAATATGAAGTTGTTACTAGAATTTCTTCCTAGAAGAAGTCACCTTCTGTTCACATGCAGAAAGAAGTAATCATCAAGTCATCAACAACAGAAAATAAATTAAAATAAACTCCTCAGGGTTTTCACAAAATTCCAATACTCTCTGTTTTCAGTGGTGCAAATGCGTTGACCTGGGTAACAATCTAAGGAGCACAAAAACCAGCGCCAATGGCTTGAATACAAGATACAGATAACTGATATTATCCACTTTGATTTAAAAAGAAAACAAATAACCTAACCCATCTACTTTTATATCAAATAAGAAATAAGAATATATCAAGAGGCAGCAATAAAAAAAGAAAAGAAAAGTTAACCACCTCATTAGCTGGGCGACCATAGTCCACAGGGTCCCTTCCAGTCACTGCTTCAAGCAGGAGAACTCCAAAGCTGTAAATGTCACTCTTTTCATTTAGCAAGCCGGTATTGGCATATTCTGGAGCGACATAACTGCATTTCAAGAACGAGGGACTCATGTCAGACGATACTTCAATTAGAAACCACTGAAGGAGTCGATATCCAGACATACCCAAATGTTCCCATAACACGGGTTGTGATGTGACTCTCTCCCGATCCTAGGAGCTTGGCCAATCCAAAATCAGAAACTTTGGCGTTAAACTCATCATCAATCAAGATGTTGCTCGATTTAATGTCTCGGTGAACAACTTTTGGTTCTATTGCTTCATGCAAATAAGCAAGCCTGCCAAACCATTACTTTTTATGAACCAAACATAGAAAATTTTGCTAAACCTTCAGTTAAAACCTAAATTCTAAAAAAATTAAAAGGTTCACAATTTCCATTTACTATTTAGTAATCAGTATATATCAAAACTTTCAAGTTCAAGTTTTACGAAGGAACCCTCAAAAACAGTGAATTCTTGTCCAAATTGAAAATAATTTTGAAGTGTGATTTTGAATATTAACACTTTAAGTGAGAAGATAATTGAACTTACGCCTTAGCAGTACCAAGAAGAACCTTCATGCGAGCTTCCCATGTAAGGCTACCATGCTGCCGCATAGCACCATGCAGCCATTGCTCTAAGTTTCCATTATTCACATATTCATACACCAACATCCTATACAATAGGCCAGGGAAATATCATTTTGCAAAGCTCATGCCCAACTGTAGTCTAACTTCTTCAGGGAAATAATTGTAGAAGGATTATAAGGACATATTAGAAATTTCACGAACATAACATGCTATGACGTGATAAATATACAAATCTTGGCAGATGAAGCTACCTGTGAACTCCTTCTATGCAGTACCCCAGAAGCCGAACAAGATTCTTATGTCGAACATGTCCTATGGCCTCCACCTCGACCCGAAATTCTTTTTCCGCTTGACCCCTAAAAACTCAATATATAATAAATTAAAAGAAAAGGAAAGTAAGGGACAAAAACAGTAAAGGATTGTGCCTTGGCATAGCCTTACAGATTATTAAGAAGCTTCTTCACAGCTATCTCAGTTCCATTGACCAGCCTACCCTTGTATACAACACCATATCCTCCCTCTCCAAGCACATTTTCAGCAACAAAACGGTTTGTAGCAAATTGAAGATCTCTGAGAGTAAACCAATAGCCCCATCCAAGATGCGAAATTTCAGGCAAGCCAATCAAGGGGGAGGCAGTAACAAGTCCTGCATATGACAATGAAGACTGCTTCCGAACAGTCCCAGAGCTTCCTTCCTCACCTGACTGCGAACTACATGCCCTCTCATGGTGATAAATAGAGCTGCACTGACTGGTGTTATCAGCATCACTTGATTTACTAATTCCCAGATGAACTAGCATTTTCTCTGAGTTTTTGTCGCTCAATTTATCATTGACTGTAAGAGATACACTTTCAGGGTGATCATAAAAACCCTGAGCTCCAACCCTGTCAACCTTGATATCTTTTGAGACATTTGGTATTAGGGAAAGGGAGAACTTGTCCACTGATCTTCTGGTTTTCCTCCGATATGTAAACCAAACAGATAAGATACAAAGAATCATAACTATAAACGCACAAACTGAAATTCCTATCAGAACCCAAAGTTTTAGACCCAAAATGGATGTCTTCTTTGATAAATCCTTGTTTAGGGAATTCTCAGACATTGCTGATATTCCCAGATCAAATTTTGATATTGTACTTGGTCCTACTTCAAGCGCCACACAATCGACACATTCCAGCCTGGGAAGTAGAAACTTGTTACAAAAATCCATAAAATTGGAAATGGCAAACAAGCATCTAAAACTCTGAAGTTCTAAGACCAAGGATTCCAACAACTGCAGTAAAATTGATGGACAGAATCCTAATACGAACAGCGCAAGTTTCCTAACACTTAAAAATTATACATGTCCAATAACAACACTCAAATAAATATCAAACAGGGGACAATAGAAGAAGAAAGAAAAGAAAAAAATAAGGTAGTATTACCTCTATTATAGACTAATATACTAGTTGGATTCCTGACTTCATCAACAGATTCAACACCAACTCAAAAGATTAAAACAAGCATGGAACAAAATTCGCATAAAATTGAATCGGATAAATAGTCTAGTACGTTCAGATGCTTTAACATCAAGAGTTCCATATGAACAAGTACTGAATTCACTACGAAAATCCATCTGCCTTATAATTATAAATATAACACAAATCTGAAAGGAAAGAAAAAAAAAACCATTAGCACAAATTTCATAATATTTCAAAAACGACCATAAATTCACCATTCATAAACCCAAGAGTCAGGCACAAATCGAAAGAAATAAGGCAATAAAAAGCATCACTTATGATGAAAGAAATATATAATGTAAATCTCAAGAGTGAAAAAAAAAAACTAAGTCAAGCGGAAAAGAAACCATTTACCTTTGCAGTGATCTAGGCTAGCCTCCTCGATCTTCTTCCCTGAGCAGCCACAAGAACAAAGAAAGGCGTCTCTTTTTGGAACCAACAGAGACTCGATAAGCATAGATAGGCCAATGTAGACCTAAAATAACACAATCCGACCAAAACCCCAGTAGCCCCCGAAAGGCACAGTATCGGAGAGGAGTAGTTTAGAAGGAGAAGTTAGCCTTTAGCCAATAAAAGTTCCACAGAAAGAAATTGCAATGACAAAAATCTAATCTTTAAAGGGAAAATGTTAGAGAGGGACAGAGATAAGAGGAGTTACCTGTATATTAAATCAATATATGTCAAAATGGTGAGATTTGAGGGGCTGAATAGCAAAGGTGGGTGAAATGGTTGGTGGGTCTTGAGTGTGTGGAGAAGAGAGGGACCTCACAGAAAGCTGGAAAGGAAGCTTGGTTTGCAATGGAGGAAACCAAAGGAGGGGGAGAGAGAGAGAGAGAAACAGTAAAGGAAAAGCAAAAAAGATGAGGTGAACAGAGGTGGCATTTATAGCGAGGTAAAGAATCAATAAATATTGAATACCCAACAACAGCAAAAGGAAAATCCGAAAATCAAGAGAAATTAAAAGAAGAGTCAATGAGGGAAACTCCCAAATCTACAAGCATTTAGAATTATCCTTTTGCCTCGAAGAACCTGAGAACAATCTGATTAATTTCGTCTGTAAAACAAGCTCCGCTGTTGGCTTGTTGCAGGATAGAGTAAAGTTTATATATTTTTCTTAACTGGAATAAGTTTAGCTGTTACGCACTATGAACTATTTAGCCCTATCCACTAATTAATAATTTGATTTTTGACCAAGGCTTTCCATATTCTAACCAAATGATAACGGTGGTATTTAAGGGCGTTTTATGCCATTACAGCTACGCTTAAAGGATGGTGCATATCTCTTACTACTAATTCGATGTGCCTCCCGTTCTTTGAACATCATCAAAATCTTGGTTGCTTGAAAAATAAAAATAAAAACCCTTAAACTAAAGGTTTTGATTTGAAGAATAACTTTTAAATAAAGCATGACTAAGAAAAATCCTCCCTTTCATTGTTGATTTGCTTTTTAATTTCCTAATGTATCAAAATCAAACTAAAATTGCCCAATAGGAAATGCTAATAAAAAGTAGCCGATGAGATCCAAATCCATCACAGAGTTTGACTTTAGAATACATTTATGTATGTATAAAAAGGGCGATGGTAACCGTCCGATCATTATAAATCATGTGACAGATGATCTCTCTGAGACACTCTAGAATTGATTAAAATATATCAAATGAGGGTGATAACTAGTATTAATAGGTTTTGCTTATGCCTTGGGCTTTAACTGCATCCATCCACATGAATCATGTGCATGGCTGGTGTAGATGCCTTTTCTTTCCATTCCTTACAAGTCACCAGTAGTCTCTTTTTGTTAAAATATATATAAATGCCCTCTCAACTTTACCATTCTCTTATATGCTCTTTTTTCCGGCTTATTAGCTATACGCTTTGTCCATTTATCTCAACACTCACATGAGACATGTATCAAAAAAAATTCTCTATTGCCCCGTCTCTCTCTAACACATTTACTTTCCTGTCTCTCAAAATATATGTTAGATTTCGAAAAAAATTACATATTCGAACACGTAAAACTTTTTTTAACAATACCCATTATCAATAATTTATATTGCATTATTTCAAACAATGTAATAGACACTCTAGACTAAAATTTATAGTGCATGTGCTAAAGATATATCTATAATTAATCAGGTGCATTATAATAATTTTATTCGTAAAATATTCTCACTTGAATATATGTTATAATTAAAGTTCTCTATTTTATTATTAAACTACTTTACATAACCCTAATAGTAAATTGACAATTTATACACTAATATAAACTTACGTTTTATCAAAACGTAACAGTTTATAACTTAAACACTATTAACTTATGTTTTACCTAACACAAACATATATGGTGAGCATTTTTCTGTTTTAGGGGAGCCTGCAGCTGGAATAACTGCATGGGCCGATGAAGATTTATTGTCTGAAGTATTTATCAAATCAAAGACAATGGAAACATATATCATCATCATCTTTGCTGACGCTTAACAATAATAACAGTGTGGTTTGAAAAATCCTGGATATTAAATTAGTCAATATCCTTTCCTAATTTGACCACATGGTTTTGGCTTTTGGGCTTTGATGACCGGCATATACAATATTCTTGGCCATTGATTTGGGTAACTTATAAATTTAATTTTATTGGTTAATAATCAAATATTAAATATAAAAAAAATTAACTCAATTTATCTCTCAAAATATATGTTAGATTTTAAAAAACATGTTACATATTCGAACTTAACACATAAAATTATTTTCAATAAAATTTATATTCAATAATTTTTATTTCATCATTAAATTGATTTATATATAATTCATAATAAATTGATAATTTATACGTTACATAATTCATTCATTAATTTATACGATAGGGTCTGATCCACCCGTACCCGCGATGACCAAAACCTCCGTCCGACCCGTCTCAATCCCTATTTAAACCAAATCAAACTAAGCTGAAGGGACAGGACAGGAGGACCGACTAACATTTCTTGCTAATCAATTAATCTCAGATCAAAGCTTTACTGAGCAAACAAAGACAGAAGAAGATGGAGAGATTGCAGAGGATATTCGGCGGAGGAATGGGAGGGATGGGTCAGCCACATCCGGATTCTCCGCTTCTCGATTCGTCGGAGCAAGTCTACATATCCTCGCTGGCGCTCCTCAAGATGCTGAAGCACGGGAGGGCCGGGGTTCCTATGGAGGTCATGGGCCTCATGCTTGGGGAGTTCGTCGACGAGTATACTGTCAGAGTCGTCGACGTCTTCGCCATGCCCCAGAGCGGTACCGGCGTTAGTGTCGAGGCCGTCGACCACGTCTTCCAAACCGACATGCTCGACATGCTCAAGCAGACTGGCAGGTCCGTCCTTTCCAATTTATTATGTGTGATATTGGGGTTGTAATTTGGGTTAATCCTATCCATCTTTCGATTATACTGCATCTTCCCACTCAAATCTCGTTAAGCTATTTATTTTTCTTCTCCTGTTGTGTTCCATATACTGATAGACTGAGAATCCTATAAATTGCAAAATCTATAGCTTTACCAAAGCTATACTTTATATATTTCTGGTAATGCGCTAGTTTAACAGAGTTGTCAATTAAATCTAGTGGGCTAGTGGGCTACGACATTATGAATTTATGATATGAAGTTAGGGCTCTTTGTTACTTTCTTCGAGTTGTAGTTCTACTTTTCATTCAAAGCTTTTCCCCGTATTCCGTTCTCTTGTAATTGTATGCTCATTAGTTAATGTGTGTGTAATTTCTCCTATGGCAGACCGGAGATGGTTGTTGGTTGGTACCATTCCCATCCCGGATTTGGTTGCTGGCTTTCTGGTGTTGATATAAACACTCAGCAGGTACTATACTCTTTGCTAATTTCCTCTGATTGTTAGCATGTGCCATATACTTGTTCTTTAATTTTGTTTTCGTGGTCCTCCCTGGTTGAGATGTTTTTTCTGAACTTTCCTGCCCAAGTTAAATAATGGGTTTGCGCAACCTTGGGGCCTGAATCTTCTTTGGCTACATGTGATGGTAGCCTGCTGGGATGTGCCGTGTCTTATTCCTGGACTAGAGTTAACAGAGCCTCTTAAATTCTATAAGTATTTGCACAACAATACTACTTTTGATACACTTCTTGGAGAATACTAAAATGGTGAGCACTATGAAGGCTTTGCGAGAGTGTTACAATAGTATTTACCTTCTTGTCTCGGAGTGAATCCCATGGATGCTGTGGTTGTGTCGATTATTAGGAAAATTATTTCCTTCATCTCTTTAGTCCACCTACAGCAGGGGTCAGGAGCCTGTCATGCCTTTAACGATATTTTTTTGGATGTGGCATTGCCATGGGGATTAGATATTAGGAATTCCAGACATCTATTTGCAATCCGTAGTGTTTACTCTCTGTCGGCTTTATCTCAATATTCCTTCCAATTGAAACATAGTGCAGTTCATTGTAATGACGTTATATTTTTACTGTTATCCTGATATCCATCCCAGATTCATTATGGATCTTTTAATCCTTGTAGAATGTTTTGCTTCTTGTTTCCTCATTATGGTGTTGTTTTCAGAGTTTTGAGGCATTGAATCAAAGGGCTGTTGCTGTAGTGGTCGATCCGATTCAGAGTGTTAAGGGGAAGGTAGTCATTGATGCATTCCGTCTCATTAACCCTCAAACAATGATGCTTGGCCAAGAGCCACGTCAAACAACATCTAATCTTGGGCATCTTAACAAACCATCGATTCAGGTTTGGGCGTCTGCAATAAATAAAAATAATATGTATATCTAATTATGTTTCATATTTCATGCCCTATGTATCTAATAATATGTCACTTTGTCAGGCTTTGATTCATGGGCTAAACAGGCATTACTATTCCATAGCCATAAACTATAGGAAAAATGAACTTGAGGAGAAGATGCTTCTGAACCTTCATAAGAAGAAGTGGACTGATGGCTTGACCCTGCGTCGGTTTGATACCCATTCTAAAACAAATGAACAAACTGTGCAGGTGAGTGGTTTATGGCTGTTTTTTTCTTACCATATTGATGCAACCGAATTGAATTGCTATTTTTTTTTATCAGCAATGTAACAGGTACTTATTCCAGTTCAATTTAGTTGTTCAAGCTACATGTAGCTATATATGACTGATGGCTCAAAGTCATTATATCCCTTAAGAAACAGCTCCCAATGTGGCAATGTTGAGCCTGATGCTGTCACTCTGTCTTGGTTGTCGTTTAATTAGAGGCTGAAGCATATACTGATATAGTGATATGTCTTAGTGGGGCATTGTTGAATATAGGGAGGCCGAGGAATTTTAATAAACCAATAATTGGTAAATATATCATGATTCTGTCGTAAGAACTCTTCTTCGATTTCTTCTCCTGGAGTATTGTTTGTGTAACACCATCAAAGCATCATATTTTTTAGCCAAGCCAACTTGTACTTTTGGTTCCCAATTCCACTAGTTTTCCATCCCAGCTTAGCATTTGGACCTTACATGTCGAACTATATGCTTTACTATGTTATTTTTTGCTTGGCTGGAATTCTGGTCAAGAGTTATTGGCCTTGCATGTAGTTTTGTACCACTAATGAGTTTTAGCAAGCTCATGTTAATGTACCTATGTAGTTCATGTAGTTGTGTTTTCTACCTCATAAGCTAGCTTCCATGAGAGATCCGAGACATCCTCAATACAGTTCCACTTGGTTTATATGTTTTTGACTATTGTTTGTTAGATCATAGCTCCATTTTCTCAACCTTTTCACTCTGGTTTCCATGAGTTTTATTTCTACTCGAGTAGAATCTTATTTCTAATTTTGTTGTTGATTGAAATCAGGACATGCTTAACTTGGCCATAAAATATAATAAGGCAGTTCAAGAAGAAGATGAATTGTCCCCAGAGAAACTTGCTATTGCAAATGTTGGGAGGCAAGATGCAAAGAAGCATCTGGAAGAGCATGTGTCGAACTTGATGTCTTCAAATATAGTTCAGACTCTTGGAACCATGCTTGATACTGTTGTATTCTAGAGTGATTTGAAGATGTTTCACATTAAAGCACTTCGATTTTCAAGCCTGATTTTGGCACATGGTTATGTTTGGAGAATGTCCTGTTAAACTCTTTTAAAGTTGCCCAGACATTGGACATGATTATGTAATGGTGGTGAAAGATCAGATTGTTCTTGCGTAACCCTTAACTAGGCAACAGTTTTATATTGGCTTGTGTCATGGCTATTTGTTTTACCTGTTCTTTGTCTGATATCAGCTTCATGTCTTATATTTGCTTTACTTGCCAATGAAAATTTGCACGTGGACGATCGAAAGGATAGGAAATATTGATGCAGTTTTGAATAAACCCGATGCATTCAACCATAGCATCCTCGAACAGACATTTTAGTGCGTCCAAACCTGGCATCTTCTCAATGAATTCAACGCTGGGCGAGACCAGTCATATCGCAATCATGTTAGAGGGTGTCTAAAACACAATCTTAACACCTCAACTACTAAGGCACATTACCATTGCATGTTGCGTCTCTTCCTGGTACAAGAAATTCCATAGATAATCAGAGCAACAACAACCATAGTGTTCGGAAAATAGAGTACCTAAAGAGAAGTCACATCCTCGAGGAACATGAAAATTCGCACATTGACCGCTCAGAACGATCCTACAGAATCTCTATTCTCATAAGATAGGTTCTTGTACATTACAATTTATAAGAGTGCCCATAAATTTTCATAGGGCATTAATCCACCCTTTTGGCAACGAAGAGTCAAATATTCGAATCAACAGTCGTCTATCTTTCCTGCCAAGCTTGTTTATGCCATATTTTCTATGAACATGAAGCTTAAGTGTTTCTAGTCCTTCTTCTGCAGCTTTTTTTCTAACAGCTGCCAATAGACCAGTCCCTTCCAAACCAACGTGGCTCTCGGCATCCTCTTTTCCAGAATTTTCTTCATCCATTTTTACTGAAGAGGCACCAGTATCCGCCTTGCCTTCATATTGAGGTTTTTCTAGCTCATCAGACTTCGCTTCCCCAGAGTCAATCCCCTCTTCACGCTGAGGACTGCCGCTGCCCCACCATTTATATGTAACACTTGATAACCCACTTGATGGGAATCCATGCTTGAATTCATCCAATGTTGACATCCCCTTAGTTAAAACCTGGGGGCTTCCAATTTGAGTTTCCTTGCTTCCTAGTTGTGGAAGTTTACGAGGTGGAGAAGATACACCCTGTAACTTGGAAACGTCATTGTTTTGGTACCCCGAGCCACTGTCCACAAATCACAAGCGTAAGAAGAGACAGTGAACAAAGGAGCCAGGTGTTGATTAAACTTCCATACTGAAAATTTATGCTGCCTAAAATACCATAATATCCCAAGCAAATTGAAAGAGAAATAAGAGAAGGGGGGCAAAAAGAAACAGAGCATAATGGATTACCAAAATAATCAACGACAAAGGTGCCATTTTTCACATGACAAACTTCCATAGTACTTAGTACAAAAAGTTTAACACCCACATTGAAAAACTACCATAACCAAAATCAACTGCACAAGGCATATGAGACAATATTGAGTATAATATAGTAGTAGAAGTCCAATGGTCAAAATCAAAAACCAACTCCCACTGGTGATCTGTGCCTCATGACCCTCTCTTTAACTTTCCTTTTCCCACTTACCTGTTCTTCAGTTGACACCAAGATGATGTCAGGTTGAAACTGGCATAACACGGAGCTATAAATCAATAGATTCAATTTTTGGTAGGGTTATCATACTTCTCTGTAAAGGCTGGATGAAATCTGAATGACTCTTAAATTAAACCATAAGTTCATCCAGTCCCCTCTATTTCTTCAAGAATGATTTGATATGAAATTATAAGT
Organism: Euonymus europaeus; assembly: GCA_963580455.1. Taxonomy (NCBI): domain Eukaryota; kingdom Viridiplantae; phylum Streptophyta; class Magnoliopsida; order Celastrales; family Celastraceae; genus Euonymus; species Euonymus europaeus. The sequence goes on along the minus strand of OY756963.1, from coordinate 27,717,973 downwards.
ACTTAAAACTGTAAGATAATAGAGGTAGATTCCATCATGGCATCATGTCTTGCTTCTTTAACTAAGTTGCTATTTTTATGACAGTTACCTGATCTTTTCAAATTCTGGTTACAGCAGCTCCATTAGTTCTTCGTTTTCCACCAGCCCTTTTATCTTCCGTAAGTCAAATATGCATCATACACCAAGACATTTCACCTACTTACAGGTTTAAAAGAAAACAGGTTTCTCCTACAGTGTATGAGAGTCTAGATAGAAAAAAACACAACCGTGCACAAGATCTAGTGCCCAGGCAACTGCGAGACATCATCTAAGTTACCCGAACCTAATAACACTGTACTTTTGAAAAAAGTATGCATTGACTACAAGATTTTCACCTACTTACAGGTTTAAAAGAAAACAGTCGAACTTTCAATACCTTTGTCTAAGGGCCTTTGCTAGTGTAACACGCTCCTTTGCTTTTTCTCTAGCAGCATGCCTTTTGATTTCTTCAATGCTCTTTCCAGCTAAAAACTGGAGTCGTAAAGAACCAATAACAAAAGGGCAAAATAAATATCGTTTCAGAATATTTACTTTTGAACGTCAAAAGATCCCAAAATAGTACATCTGGGCCGGGAGTGGGGTTCGTTTAAAGCCTACCTTCCGATAAGGCCACCTATCAAGACCATTGTCGCGACAGATTTTCTTCAGAACGCTTACACAGACACCTGCAATAAGGAACATTAAGCAACACACCAACACCAATGGCATCACCGCCTCGTTGGCTACTTCACCCAGAATACAAAATGATCCAGACGTGACCATGAGGCATGAAACAAGCAGTGCTTCGGAATTCACTGCTGATAACCCAGTCAAGTTGATTCTTTTTGTTAATTTTATTGAACAAGGCAGCAATTTAAATAGCTGTTGATAATACAGAAATCAAGTGAAACTAATTCATTATTAACTAAATTACAAATCACATATAATACTCTTAATTCCAAACTTATAAAGCACCAAGTAGCAGTTAAATAAACAACAAATTTTCAATAACCGTAACATCAACATCCATCAAAAATCGAAGGGAGAAGAAGGAAACAAGTTGGACACATAGAACATGCAAGCTGCTAAGCTATCTTCTAAACTATCAATGGGACATACGAGAAGGCATTAAAACATTAAGAAGAATAATAAGGAAAACCATATGGATAGCGTAGAATGAGCTGACCACTTAGCCATTTTATACAATTTCAATGGAGTATCGAACACCAAGATGCTATTTAAGTCGAATAAATGAAGTCGCGGGCTAAAACCGGCTAGGTAGTTCACAAAAAGAAGAAAGAAGACCCACTTAAGTAGAACATAAGAACACCACCACTGCCATATAATGTAATGACACAAGGCTGAAACTGAGATATTATATAAAGGCATCAATACTAAATTTGCATGCGCAAAAAGCCATCGGAAAACTTCGTCGAAGAGAAAGGAGAAGAAACAACTGGACCAAATAGAACGCAACACATCTTCATTCAATATCAACGACCCAGTATTGACACTGAGATACACAACAAAGTACCACCGCTGAATTTTCATGACAAGCAAGATAGATAATTCATCAGTTTCTGCTGGAGACCGGAAGGAGGAGGAAACTACGATCGTATGAAACTCGGTTGGATAATTCATCAGACAGGGAAGAACAATAAGAAGAAGCAAGAAAATTCAACTGGATGAAATCAAGAATTTACACATAAAATTGTCAATCTCTTGAATCACATATGTCGAGCGAGCGAGCGAGCGAGAGAGAGAGGGCCGAGGTTTACGTACCGAGATTGGAAGCGGCGTCAGAAAGGGGCAGAGAGAAATACTTTGAGATGTCATCGAAAGAGAGAGGTTTCGCATTCGATAGATTCTGCTGCTGCTGCTGTTGCGAATTCATTCTTCTTGGTCTCCAAAAGATCAAGAGAAGCTTCTGCCCTCAATACTTCCTTCGTTCCTTCCTGTTAGCCCCTCTTTGGGTTTTTCCTGTTACCCCCTCTTTGGGTGAGACACACGTATATTTGTCATCATATTCTATTATAAGGCATTCTCAATTTTTACTTATTATGATTGAGAGACTATATTCTACGAAACATATTCTCATCCAAACGGATTCTTAATATATGAAAATATGGATCATGAGTTGATGGGTCTTCCTATCGAATATGGGCTTCCACTTGGATTGGGCCCCCTTCCTTTTCCTTCTTCTTGGTGATGTTTCTTCGACTTTTTTCGGGTCATGAGGAAGGACGGATCTGATCTCACGATTTTAGAAAAATAAAATCCATTATTAAGGAACGATTTAGGCCCGGGCCATTGATTCAACTTCTGCTTCCAAACTTGAAAACATACATACATCAAACAAACTTTCGAATCATTTTTGGTAGGGGTCGCAATGGGTTGGTTTTTTTGTGAACTAGGTAAAATTTACATCTGACTCGCTCTTGATACCTCCTATCTGCGCCCTCGAGTCTTATTGTTTGTACCCATCTCCACTCCGCAGATATACCACCTCGAGTGTGTCTATTCCAATTCACAGTACAGTAGACAACATTCTAAATTAATTCAATACACAAACACCATCAATTCAAAATCTACAAAAATAATAATTGAGTTCAAACTTCAAATACAACAACAATGGAAAAACACTCTCTTTCTTCTTCAAATTAGTCTTCTTCAGGAATCGTAACCCCGCTTTCTTCTCAATCATCGCAGTCATCCAAAATAGTTTGAATTGTACACATTCCCTTGAATCTGCTAATGATGATCCTAATAATAAAGAGGCATGAAAATGGTTAAATTCAATCAAACATAAAGACAAATAGCAATTATAACTTGTAACTTGTAAGTACCTTTGAGTTCATTTCATAGCCAATTCTGAGCACACATGAATACTTTAACAGTCTTTGAATGAAGTCTACTACGATGTGGACTCAACAAGCGACCACTTGTGCTATATGCGAACTCTGAAGTAACAGTTGAAATTGGAATTGTTAGAACATCTCTTACAATACGTTGCAATGTAGTATATTTAGGCCCATTAGATTTCCACCATGCCAGAATATCAAAGTTATTAGACCTAGGTGATAGGTATGAATATACCTCTTGTTTTTGGTGATAATAACCTTCTATTATCTCATTGGTATTGTCAATTCGGTAGATTTATCTATTATCTTGGATTTTGATAGGCAATTGATGGTGCGGAACAAAAAGGTGGCAAATATGGGCAAGATGAGAGCAAGAATAAGTCTGAAAATTAACCTGGGCGTGATTTATACACGCCTAGGCGGTACGGGCCACTCACGGAACAGAGGCGAGTTGGAAAAATTCAGGAAAAATTGTTTTTCTAGAGCAGCGCCTAGGCTCATTTCCTACACGCCTAGGCGCCCCTGCACAAAAAATGACAACTTTTATTTCGCGAAAGCCTTAAAAACTGGACAGTTCTGACTTATCGAACGGTCGTTCCAGGAAGCGAAAAACAGAGGAAAGAAGGAGGATTCTTCATCTTGGCTTGTGTTTCTTCCAATTTTGGGTTCTACCAATATGTTTCTCTCTCTTTGCTTGTCTCTTTCTCTCTATGAGTAGCTAAACTCTTTATCACCAAGGCTAGGATGAAGCCTTAGGTTGAATGATAGTTGTATGAATTGATTTGTTCATATGTGAATCTTTTGGGTATAAATATTTGGTTTCTATGATTATTGTGGATTCTTCTTACTCTTTGTGCTTGATCACCACTTAGGATTTTGAATGGATTTGTTTGATGGATTTTGTAGATGGTGAAATATCTATTTAATCAGGCTTCTTGGGACCTTAGATTGCAATTGTTGTTTCCATTAGATTTGGAACAAGTTTGTATGAATCCTATTTCCATTGAGCTTTCATGAATTCTTATGCATGTATAGACCAATAAGATGGCTAGAATGTTGATAGGAACATCCAACCTAGACCAATAAGATGGCTAGTAATTGATATGAGGGAAATTGGCTTGAGTGCGCTAAAACCGACTTAGGTACGGATTCGTTATACCCGGATTGATAAATGTGTTAGTGAATTGGTTGTGTTTACACATCATTGACCCTTGGTGGATTTCGAAGTCTTTGTGCTTCATTCTTCTACTTGAATTCATTGCATTAGTATAACTTGCCTAGTGATAAATTGCATTAGCATTTGCATTCTTCAATATAAAAATTCCAAAAACACTTTACTTTTCTTGCTTGCATTCTTATTAAATTGTAAACTCAATCAACTTGAGCGGAACTTTAATTTCTTGCATTGTCCATAAATATATACAAATAAACATTTGGATCAATTATAACTCTGTCTCTGTGGATACAATCTCTACTGACTACTTGTGCTATCCCTTCGACTAGTGCACTTGCTAGTAGGGTATTTTAAACCCAACACTAGGCAACATATCATCCTCAAGATAGTGGTTTAACTCTAGTTTTGCATTTCCATGTCTCCTTTTTTCACACTATTGACAAACTGATCAAAGTGGGATAGAAAATCTTTGACACTACTTTGGGTAACCTACCTTTGATATAGTTTGAGACTCATTGCCATCACTTTTGTCAACACCTGCAACTTGAGTTCTAATTGATTAATTGGGTTGCGCTTATGTGACTGATGAGAGTTCGGGTTTATTCACATCAGAGACTCACACACACACATTTATACAATTATTTCAGTATATCCTAAATATATCGGGTCATAGGTCATCTATACCCGCATCAAACCCGGGACTGAGTTATAATTTTGAAACTCGAGTTTGACCCGATAAACTTGTCAGATTGGAAAAAATCTGACAAATTCAGATCGGATGCAAGTGAATCGGTTTAAAATTGTCATCCTCCCTAATTTTTGTGCCTCAATACTTCCTTAAACGACTACAACCACAAATTCATTGACATATTTATACATTTGAAAGATAGAATAACTAGTTAGTGCTTAACATTATCAAAATACTAAATTCGTAAGCCAGGCATAAATCATAAAATCATTAACCAGTCTAAGTTGGATTTGCACTTTATTAGTACCAAAACTAAACACAAGAAGATAGCAACCACTAAAACTCTTTGAAATCTGAACACCTTTTATTATAGACTACGATCAAGCAACGTTGGGATAAACCAAACTATGAGATTCCACTGCAAATCAAGTGGAACTGCTTCTAACTAGTATATTTTTACATGCAGCAGACATCTATGTAACTAAAATGCCCGCACAAAGAAGAGTCCACCGCTTCCTTGACAAAGCACCGTCTGGACTCTGACCCTGTGGTGTGACTGTGAACCCATATATTTGTCCCTTCTTCCATCCAACAACAAAGCACAGAAGATAGCCATCCTCCAAAACTCATATGGGACTTGCTCTTGACACCTGCGACTGCAACCAAAAAGGCCACTAGGTAACTTTTAGACCAACTCTTCCTAACAATACAACCACAATCGTCACGTTGATAAAGGTCTGCTGCATTTTGGAGTTGTATTACCAAAAGCATCAAGGATCACCGGTCAGTTTGTTTTCACAGGTTGGGCAAAATTAGGGAACCCCGGTCTAAATTGCAAGTTCCATCCAAGAAATCATCAGTTCACACCTATGAAAATTTATTTTGCAGTAAGTTTTAACTGGATGAGTCCAAAAACTTCAATAAAGTAAACACAACCATTTCTTTACCAGCACCCCCCCTCCCAAAACCCCAAAACATTTTTTGTCCACTGTAGTCGAGTAAATTTGGTCCAGGTCAAAATGAATGAATTTATTAAAGCAAATAAAATTTGAAAGTGATTTGCATCAAATAGAATAATGAAGTAACTAGAAATATATTGTACAAACCTGGTTCTTTGAACTTGTCGTAGCAGCCCACTGCCGAGGATAATGTGCTTCTGCTGTCCCATAGCTGATAAAAGTTACTTCTCTAGACTGTATTTCTCTATTAGTAGGAATTGGAGCAGGCAATTCTCTCATGACCCATAAGACAAAAGCTGAGGGCACAGATGAACCTGCAGTAGCATAAGAACCCATAATTATATAAAAGTTAAGTGACAAGTACATAAACACAGGTCTCAGCACTTGATGAAAGCTTAGTTAAGCTTCCATCATGATAGTGGTGATGATGAGAGAGAGAGAGAGAGAGAGAGAGAGAGAGAGAGAGAGAGAGCACTACTCATTCAAAATCGGCAGTCAAATAAAGAGCAAATCAAACCCTACAAAGCATAAACTAGATTAACAAAGGCCTTGCTCCTAAATAAAATCACAAATCACGTGGTTTTTGTCGTCATTCGGTCCTTCGACTAGTTAAACCCCACTCTGTCATTGGCAAATCCTTTGCGTTAGAAGTTCCTACTCCATTATGTGCATTATTTTACAACCAAGAAAAAGTAAACTATGCCGGCTCCAAATTCTGCAATGGAGATGGTCACTATAGACGAAGATGTAAGAAACATTAAGCAAGGCCACTCAGCAGAACACAATCATGGCAATAAACTCTCATCTTGTTTGGATATATCTGAGATGAGAAAACCTGTAAATGAGAAAGAAGATTATTTGAATTTCACAGAAACGATATTGCAACAGATGAGGTACCTATAAAATAATACAAAATCAGAAGAACTAATGCCTTCAGTCCATTTATTTTCTCGATATTCCAGTGGTAGAAAAGCTGCGAAAAGAAAATAAGGCATAGTAAGAAAGGAAATACCCATACTAGACCGAAAGAAACCTAGTCATATAGGGAATTAGAGAGTTCTACGGCCATTATCCATTCCACTTACAGGTACATTTGTAAGAAGAGCTACCAAAGCACTTGACATGAAACACAAAACAGAAACAATCGCTAAACCAGTAACCTACATTTGGTGGAAAAATTTCGTAAGTTTAAAAGTCATTGGGCGTAAAAATGACGATCATGAAGAAATACTCGTAAAAAACAGTAATATAATTTATTTTTTAAAAACAGTAATATAAATTATTTTTTAAAAAAATTACCAGGTAAATACCTTCCACTTCTCTGATGAACCTTTCTCAGATCTGACTTTCCTCAATTTAGAAAATAGCAGGAAACCTGAAAATTGAGTAAAAATTAGGGAGAAATAACAACATATAAAATATAAGCCACATTGTCGCATGGAAACGATACTTTTCTTGAAAAAAATAGAACTGCAAGAATGCATGACCCTGCCTTTTTTCACATACAAAGACTTAAAACATAATGCGATGCACAAAAGCCAAACCTCTTTGCCCCAAGAATTGCACATATAAACCACTAAAAGAATCAAGTAAACTCAAGCCTCTGGATTACACCAAAAAAATTCTAGCTCAATAGGGATATGTAATGCCAGTACAAGTGGTATAGATAATAGATTTTCATACATCGAGTTCTTCCACAACATTTAAACCAATTCTACATAAAAATAAGCTTAACATAAGATATTTTTGAGAATTTCACTGGAGCTGAAGCACAGGTCAGTTGCATAGAAAGATAGTAGAATCAAGAGGGACGAGAACAACTAATATGGGAACACAGTCTAACAGCACCAAGCAGCAGATTAAAAGACATAAATAACATGCTACAGAAACAACAAAAGAAAAAGCAGCCGCTCACCATAGCAACCTAGAGCTCCTCCCAATAAAAGCAATGCTGTGGCAAAAAAATCGACATATACCTGTGCGACAACAAAGTGAGGCTTGGATGAAAGCTGGTAATAGAGTTTCAGGGAGAGTCCCCCCTTTTTTAACAACTATTTAATCTTCAAAATTGTTAGAAAAATTATGTAAAGATGTTAACAAAAGGAGGGTTAGATAATGAAGGTATTTCGTTGGTATAGCAAAATTTTACGTAAGTGGGGTGAAGGAAGGAAAACATTCATACCAGAGCAACAAGTGAAGAATCAATGGGATTCTTCCCCGCTCCAATCCAGATAACGACAGCAAATGATATCATTAATGTGAAGATCAGCACAACAACCTAAGAACAAAAGAAATTAAAAATAACAAAATAAAATGATCATGACAGAGAATAGGGGTAAAAAACTATTTCTCATACAAAGCAAGTGCAAAAATAACAACTGTGAAAGAGAATCAACAAAATACTTCTATGTCTCGCACCACAATAACAAATTTTTGTCTGCTACCAACATGAATGCCTTGAAGTGAACAACATTTCCAACGACCATCTGCATTTGATGAGGCCAGTTGATTCTTGGAATTTTCCAACAGAGGGTGTTGCGTAGTATTTTCTTCATCATCATCCTCTTCATCATTTGTCTGATGGCAAAGATCGACCCTATATATTCATTGCCATAAATGCCACATATATTTTAAAAGAATTCTTGCACTATACAATATAAAATATCTTATATAAAATTAATGACGATTTTTAGGTACATTCAGCAGCGGCAATGAAAATTTCACAACACAAACTAACCCGGTCATCTTTTGGTTTCTCTTTTCTTTCAAAACTTAAGATCAATATGTTAATAAGTTAATTTAATTGAAGATTGACAACAGCTCGTTTTTATGAACTGTAAGATATGACTACATAATCATGATGGTTCAAACACAACAAATCAACAAAACTCTTAGGCACAACCATAAAACAGAAAGGGAGGGACAAAGAGGTGAGATTTCTATACTATTGAATTAGGAAGAGGAATAGTATAACATGGGAACACTTTCGAAATTTGGTTTTTTTGTGATACATATTTGATAATGTTATGGTTACTGTTTGATCGAATATAAAATACCACTTGAAACCTACTGGTAAGTAACCTAGAATATCTCTAGAAGAACACAGACAGGCACATTTAGTTCTGGGTAAACAAGTCAAAATTATCAGTAATATAGACACTAAGTGCCTGTTATCTTTTCTTGGAGCAAAGGTGCACTCAATCATGGCCACGTGTATTTACATTGCCACAGAGTCTACCCCAGCCAACTGCTATTTGTATACTGCTGGTAATTACTCAATAAACTGTTGGCTGATTCCATCATATGCTAAGGTTCATATTGGCATAACTACAGTATCAAATAAACTGGTACAGTTATAGGAGCATTAAACCAGTTTACAACTTCATTACTCAGCTAGTAAGAGGTTTAAGGTGTAAAATAGTATTGCACTGGGAATAAAAGAAATAAACAACCAAGAAATACAAATTAAGATTGAAAGCATGCCAGAACATACCAGAAAGACAGAAGCAGCAGAAATGCCGCAAGAAACAGAATTTCAGGGATGGCTGAAACAAAATCTCATAATTATGATCTTGATAGAAAAAACCTAGGAACTAGAACTGAAGTCACATATATTATCCTAGCTTGAGGAAACATACCCATTAGGATAAAGCCACATGCATTAGACCAGCAAAGCCACCCATTACAGGTGGCAACAAGAGTAGATAAAACATAAACAAAGTAACCTGTCAAAACAGTAATGATTTTAACTCCCATTATATGCAACTCAAGGGAAGTCTTTATAACAGGAGTCATCACACTTAGCATACCCAAATTGGAAGAGCCAATCATGAGATGAAGCACCTGAAATGATTTTCAATAGTCAGTGAGTATATTTAATAGGGGATGTACATACTAGTAACACTAATATTGATGAGAGCTGTACATATTAAAGCCACGAGAAACTCAAACCTCAATGCCGCAAAAAAGAAGAAGAAGATTATAATAGCAGCTTAAAGAGAAAAACCTTAAATATTCAACTTGTACATTAGTAATTATATGCATTTCTACCTTGATATATGAAACAGTCAAAGAAAGTTGAAAACAATAGTAAAAAATGTTAAAGATGAATATATAATGCGAATATCCAAGCCAACATCCTTGCACTCTATTCCCAAAGAGTTCGTAGAAACATCCAAGGAATTAGGAACACCGTAATACATAGACACGAATTTCCTGTCGTAAATTTAATTGCCAATACTATTACTCTTGAGATTCAATTTAATCTACTGTTAAAGATTTTCATAGTTTGGAAGAAAAAACTAATAATCACCAACGCGGAGATGCGACTTACTTTTTGGCGAGTCCATCCAATTTGCCGATTTACCATGTGAATCCTGAATAGCTGACAATAGCATTGTTGTAAGTGCAGCGAAATGGCGGAAATAAAGACATTTTCAAGAAACCACATTAAAATGTCATACTCTCTTCCAAAGCTTTGATCAGTTAAGCCAAAGGAACATGAAAAATAATATCTTTGTCAATAGAATATCAATACTAGCAAACAAAATGCTTAAATATGTTCTTTACATAGCAATCTTGTTTTTGCACTTCCCAAAAAAGTACAAATTATCAACTCTATTTTGGGGGTTGAGAATTTTGTATATTGTGCTGCATTTGAACTGCTCGATTGTGATACAAAATGAAGTGTAACTGATAAAGATAATATCATTGGTGAAACAATACCAGATCAACTTCTACACTAAATCTTAACAGAATCAACGGGCGCAACACCAGTACTCTGAATTATAATTAATTGATGCTCATCATTTCCTTTAATTGGTATCCTCAATTTTCTCAACACGGAGAAAGAAAAGGAACGAATCTTTCTGTACATTTACATGGAAACCAAACAAAGAACAAATGCCCCGCCACGATTCATAGATCCAATCCGATCATCATACTTCAATGCGCAACAACAGCGTCGAAATTCCCTCAAAAACCAAAAGGACTCACCAGTTGCGTCATGACGGAATCGTCAAATTCGAATCTAATTCACGAGCGAGCAGAATCGACGACCCACATACCAAAAAAAGAATAAATCGAATAAGGGTACCTGAAAACAAACCTGATAGAATGCAATTGAAGTAAGAAGAGCATCAATGCAAGCCAGAGATATATTCACAGCTAGCAAGTCCAAGGGATAGCAGCTGACTCCAAGACCCATCTTTTCGTTTCTCAACTAACAAATATCTATAAAATCTTCCTAATTATCTCAATAGAAACATGAAAGGAGAAGAAACCAAGACAGACATCAAGTCCTACAGAGGAAGGGGAATGAAGGCTCGTGTTTGTGTAATGTTCCTGTTTTTGTCTGACTGAGGTTTTTGGGTGTTTATATGTATGTGTGAAGGCGATTGCTTGATTATGGATGCCGGGACAAGGGAGACGGGAGAGGTAAATTGTATACTTATCACGGCTCACGAGGGTTTTCAATCTTTTAACAAAAAATTGACTTTTGGTCGTTGGTTGTATTTTCATAGTAGATGATAAGTAAGGAAAAGACCCTCGTAATTTTAAAAAATATCACTTGAGTTTCGACTTTATTTTTCTTCAAAATATCATTTTTAAATGATTAATTTGAGAAATAATAACAGTATTTTTTAAAACTCAAATAGCAATACACGTTATTGATAAGTATGATTAGCTTTCAATTATTACACTAATCACGCTGTTATGAATAACGTGATTATATTAGTTTTTTTTAAAAACACGATCCAACCCCCCTCCCTTTCTCTGCAACATTGTTTGTTTCCCCTCGTTTTTCGAAAAAATTCAAGCGTCTTCTTCTTCCTTCTCCCTTGAGTTCATCTACAGGTATCATTCATACCAGAAATGCTAGCTTTTTTGTTTGACAGCATGATATATGGTCCCCAACTTTTTTGGTGAAATTTCTTGCTTTTTTGGGTGTAATCTGACTGTATTTTGTGGTCCCCATCTATATATATTTCGATTTTTATGAAATCATAGTCAAATGTGTGGATTTATACTCAAAGATGCTCCTATTATAGTTGTACCAGAAAATCCACCAATTTTTTTTTGTTTTCTTGACTTGTTTTGAATGTGGTTGATTTGGTGTAGATTTGTATAGATTGAGTTGTAGGGAAATCGTAGATTGGTATTGTCGAAATTGTGTTTGGTAGATTATACAAAAATGATATATTGGCTCTATTGAAATGGTGGATTTGGAGTTTTTTTTCAAAATATAATGTTTTAAATAATTAATTTGAGAAAAAAACAACCTGTATTTTTTCCCACAAATATCAATACATGCTATTGTAAGTAGAGTGGATTTGCATTCTACAAAAATGGTAGTTTGATGTTATTTTTTTATATTACATATGATGCGTACTAGAGGCAGTCGCATTGACGGCACTTACCGATGCTCGTCGAGTATCTGCTGCACTTCGAGATGATGTACATGAGTCCACTACTATCGCACTATGAGCCTGGTTTTGCACTTGCCGTGACATCCTAAATGATGTTGGTGAAGGTCATCGACTACAACAGATTGAGGCTAGCAGCCAAGTACCACGTGGATGCCATGATGACGAGGCCGGTCCTTCATCCGCCCCACCTACTCGTATTAGAAGACGACGGACTGGTCTTTAGATTTTAGTTATGTTGTTTTATTGTCGTTTAGACGTGTATGTCATTCCCATTATTACTCTTATAACGTCATTTAGAAGTTGAATTTTTCCCGTTAAAAAATAAAATCCAAGTAGAAAATACACGTTGGCTTAAGAAAATACCAAATGAGTGTTTGTCCTTGAAAACCCTACCCTAAATCAACATACACACTATCGTCCCTCAGCTCTCATGCTCGCACACCTAATTCAGCGGTTCCTAGACCTCATTGAGTGTTTGATCCAACATATTTCTTCCTCTTCTATTTCAGCATGATTATAACATAATTTGATGGTTTCAATGATTGTATAGTTCAAGGGTATCGTACCTGGATTTCGTTTATGAATTTGAAGTATTGTTCTAGATTTAGGATTTTGTATGGTGTTTTGTGCCTTTTTTAGATAAATTTGGGTTAGATTTCAGTAGAGTCTAAGTTAGATTTAAGTTTAATTTGATTACTTACAACAATGATGTTTCAATTGAACTGTGTTATTACATTTAGGGCTAAGGATATGGTAAAACACAAGGCCAGAGCAGTGAGAACACCAGCTCCAAAGTATGAGGCGAGTCATATTTGGAGATTTTTTAGTTCCACGGTTATGATTCTAGGACAATGCTTGTAATGACCTTTTTCTTTTGTTTCTTTAGACAAATAATTTTATTTATGAATCTGATTGCAGCAGTGATGAGAATGGTGAGGAGATCATCCCTAAAGACAATTCACCAGAGGATGATTAAGAGGTAACTACTCCTATGAAAAATGTTAAAAACTACAAAAGAGGATGGCAATCTGTAGCATTTTTACAGGAGAGTGAGGAAGAGGATCATGCAGTTGATAAGGTGTTGTAATATATTGAGGATGGGTTGTAATATTGGAATTGTTAAAGACATGAATTTTTAATTTATTGGATGTCTAGATTTTGTTTTTGTTTGTTTAAGATAGGTCTTCATTTGAGCCATTTTTTAAAAAACGGGGGCTCATTTATCCCATTCAGTGAATAAGAAGAGCATGAATGACCCATAAAAACTTCCTACATGAAAGACATAACGCTTGACCCATGATTTTTTTAATGACAGGTGTTGCATTTTTTATTTCCCAACAAAATGTATTTCCACTTGAATTTTTTTTTTAACATAAAAAATCGAACTCAGTACTTAATTTTCACATCAACATAGAATATGTATCGTTAAAACCTTATTATAAAAAAACTCAGTGGGATAAAAACCTTAGTGAAGGAAAAGAGTACATCATTCTTGTATATAAACTTGGTAGAAGGTGTGAAGGGATAGTTTTGTTAAAACATTGCCAATGAAAAATCCTATAGGAAAAAACCTTTGGTCAAAGGAAAAAGAGTACAATTCATATTGATATTTTCACACCATTACTCCCTCTGATTTATAACTTCATGATAAATCTTTCACATGACGCATTCCAATCTGATATACAAACTTCTTGAATATTGTAGGTGGTAGCGCCTTTGTAAATAAATCTATCAAATTATCACTGGAGCGAATTTGCTGAACATCTATTTCAACACTCTTTTAGAGATCATGTGCACTGTAGAATTTTGGAGAAATGTGTTTAGTTATGACTCCTTTTATGTATCCACCTTTAAGTTACGCTATGCATGCGACATTGTCTCATATAATATAGTTGGTATATTTTTGACAAATTGACGTCCACATTTCTCTTGAATATGTGAATCACTGATCTCAACCACCATTCCCAACAAGCTTCGTAAATTGCTATTATCTCAGAATGATTAAAAGAAATTTTTGTAATTGTTTGCTTCACTAATTTCCAAGAAATAACAATTCCACCATACACGAACACATAGTCAGTTTGAGATTTAACATTGTGAGGATCAGATAGATATTCAGCATCTGCATATCCAACTAATTGAGACTTTGACTCAAATGAGTAAAATAATCCTAAATCGATTATTTGCCAAAGATATATGAGAATATGCTTTATTTCATTCTAGTATCGTTGAGTCGGTGCATACCTTGCCAATTGGCAAGGTACATTAGAGATTCAATTCCACTTAGATATGATATTTCTAGATCAAGTAATATCTCCTCCTCATCCTTGGGTCGAAATGGATTTTTCTTGATATCAAGTGAATGAACTACCATCGGAGAACCCAAATGACAAACTTTATCCATATAAAATTGCTTTAATACCTTTTCGGTATAAGTAGACTGATAGATAAAAATTCCCTTGATTGTGTACTCGATTTGCAGACCGAGACAATATTGCGCGATCTTGCGAGAATGCGTCATTATCTTTTTAAATAGTATGGCTAAAACGCATAGCTTTCAAATGAATCGCAATTTCCAACACCCAATTCAAATAATTCTTACCCGAAATATCAAGTACAAAAATTTGCAAATTTGTAAGCTTTTCCATGAAAATGATAATAATAAATATGAGTTTCAAGCTCACCACTAATCTTGAAATAGTAATATACCAACTCTCGGATGATGAATCAATCGTGCTGATAATGTGTTATAAAATAAGAAATCAAAGTATTTCCAAAATCAAGATTAAGAAACTAGTATTTGAGAATAATATTTAGAACAATATTTGGAGAGAAAATTTACAAGAGAGAAATTCGAAAAGTGGGAGAATGTTTTTATTCACTTGATGTATATTTTTATTTCATTAAACATCTATTTATATAACATTAGTATACAACAACCATATTATTCGTTTAACCACTACTTAAATAGTCTTCTACAGCTACTAATGATATAGGTTTAACCACCTCATAATTAATAGCCTTCAAATACACTAATAAAATGTTTTTAATTAACCTCCAAATATAGTAATAAATTGGGCATCCACTAATCGATAATTAATATCATAATATAAACTCTCTTTTTTTTGATACTAAGGAGGGGGAATACCCAACACAAACACGGAGGCCCAATGGCCCGATGGGCTACACAAAGGGAGGTAGCCATCTCCCTTTTACAACTCTCACCATAATGGTGATAAATCTCACTTAAATTGGTAGAAGAGGAGACTCGAACACAAGACCTCACACTCCCTACACAGTAGGAAGACCAACCAGGCTGTTATTAAATTTATGTATGGATTATGAATTATAAAAGCAGGCTCATGGAAGTATTTCATTATTTTTGATTTTTTGAATTACGTATATTTGTGGTCTCTACTATAAAGCTAAATATTTATTAATTTATCATGCATTATAGATTAGCGAGTCAATTTTCATCGTATCGTTTGAATATAAAAAATCACGGACCTTCAATTTTCATAGTTAGATACACAATTTAGTATTAAAAACTTTAGATTGTAGTGATTTCTTTATATCTATATTTTTATATAGTAATATTTAGTGAGGTTTTGGGGCTCCACTTGACATTGTTTTATATGATAGTCTGCGGTTTCATTTTTTTAATAAAACTTAAAATTAAGGATAGAGAGTTTATCTCAATTATTTAAATTTTTTATAACATTGATCTCACATTTAATTATTATAATAATTTTAATAAAATTGTGCATATTTTCACTACCACATATTCTCTCTCAAAGTTAATACATCGGGTCAAAAAAATTAGGAAAACTTGAATTTATGGTCAGAGAAAGTCTGAGCGTGATTGCTTAATACTTATCTCTTTATTATTTGAATATCTATCATTACTACAAACTAAAGCGGAGCTTTCAAAAGGAGACTCACATATTTATGACACGTGCCATCACCAATTGTGTTAAAAGAATTGGAACAAACAAACCGATAAATGCAACCCAAAAGTCATGACTCTTCAACCCCAAAGTTATGCCACTCCAATTTTTTGGTATAAAAAAAACGTCATCCTCCAATTTTTTTTATCCGTTCAAGTCTCTTCAGTTCAATATATTGTAATCGTCTTCAAAGCGTTTTAAATAATTTGTAATTTCTTTGTCAATACTTTGAACCTCTTAATTATTTGAATGTAATTGCAGGAAATTCAAATTGAAAATAAGGTTCTGGGTTGAATCAAAAGAGCTACATCCCATCACACCGACAACAGATGAGAACATTAGTGATTATGGTTACCTCTGCTCAAGTTAAAAGGATTTATGGTACGAAACATTGTCATTGCAAATTACAGAGGAAAACTCTCAATAACATTTATTACATATTAATAAACCCGAATTACTACAGATGAATATTGACTATCCTCTACCAGTGTGACCAAGGTCTATGTGAATGTCAATCTACCAATTATAAGGCACATCTACGAGAGGTATGACTCCACTACAAGACGCTGGCATAGCGTGAGTATATACCTAGTTAGGTCCTAACTTCTGAGATTTAATGTTTTGTTAGTCTAATTTTACCAAACAAAATAACAGACTAATTGTAATAAGTTGAGAACGAAAATCAATACAAAATCAAAGGGTCAAGAAATAACATCATATCACATTATCTTTTATACATGATACATAACCTGCAAAACTAAATGAAAGAGCATAAAGTAGAGCTTGTGTAATCTTGAATGGCTTATTACCACGTTGTTCTCATAACCGTCTTCAGCTTTATCTTGTGCAAAATGTAGGAACATGTCCAAGGGTTACTGATTAAATATTTTATCAAAGAGCGTGTTATTTGAGTAGAATGCTTAATCGTTCTTTCTCTTTCTACTTGTCAAGCGAAAACACGAAAACTTTTACGAAAGTGGGCGTCACAACACTTTGATTTTCAAACATTGTTGTTATTTCACATCATCCTTTCATGAAAAGACCAACTGGACCTTATTTGGAAATCTTTCAATTAGAAGTAAGGCCATAATTCAGATGTAAAACCTCAATAATAGAGGGCTTGTTGTAACAACACCTTTTGATGTTTTGATTGCGCTATTAAAGAGTTGCATTTTTTGTCCTCCGTGTTTTTCAATGCAAGTGACGAAGAAAAATAAGAAAGATGTGCATGTATCAGTTTCAACCCAAAACACTCTACAAACACAATACAATACAAAAATATGCAAGAAAAACTTACCCAAATAATAAGAGAAAGAAACCAAAGTACACTCTAATCCGTATTACATATATCTATTTATTTATTGATATAGAAAACAAAAAAGAATATTAAGATGCTTCTTATATTGAATGGCCATGAATTTTAAAATTTTCATATAATGATTAGTTTTTTATGTTAATTTTAATTATTTGCTTACATATCATGGCTCTTGAATCCTAAGTGGCCTATTAACATCTTTGTTATAACAAAAGAAATATGAAAGGATTTTCTTTATATTGAATGACCATGAATTGTAAATTTTTTATATAATTATTAATTTTGATTATTAGATTAGATTATATTTCTTCAATCATGCGTGACTTCCTATGAAACATTTGTGGTGCATTTTACATATATATAGATGGATAGATAGAGTCATAAATTTTAATTACGAATCAATGCATACGACCCAAATTTTAGTGTGGATCGAGACCTAGACACTAATGGTTTTCTCTGAGACTTAATGTACGATTTGAATTTCATATCATTTCTTGTGATTTTGAATTTCAAGAGTAGTACTATGTTAAAGAAAAGTCTTAATATACACGCTAATTTGGGAGTTATCGGGGTCAACGGATTCCACTTAAATATATTTTATATTTTAATTTTGGACAGAAAAAATATATTTTTATTTTTTAAAAATTACGAATATGATATTATCGGAATTACGAGTCCAACGGTAATAAACGAATTATGAAAATGACACGATAATTCCGAACCGTTAAATACAAATTTGAAACATTTACATCTTAGTTTTCACTGTACATTTGACTCGTAATTTCGATTGGAACATATTCATAACTTTTATAAAAAACAAAAGGAACTTTTTTTCACTGCCCTAAATTGCATTTGCAACGGGCCCGCTGCAAAAAATAAAAATAAATTACAGCAGATCCCTTTATCTCCTAATTTGGGATGAGAGTAGCCAAGAGTCAGGAGTATGGATTATTAGAAAATTCGATGGACATATATAATTAACCAGATATTCTTTTTGATAGCGAAGAAAAGCATCAAAGAAATTGGTGGGGTTTGGGATAAGAACTTGGATATTTCTAATATTCATGTCTTTATCATGCATCGCACAATTAAGACATGTATTAGAGCGTCAAGACGAAACGAGACTTGTGAGTGGTGATAGCTCTAACAACTTAATCAAGGGCCAAACTCGTCACATACTTAATTACTCATTTAATTCATAGTCGTTTGATGATAACATAAAAATGTGCATGAAGGAAGTTTTTATTAAGGATGTTGAATAATACTTTTCATGTCACTAAAAGAATATTCAAAGTAGATATTGTAATATTAATCAGAACGTGCAAGAATGAAAAGAGAAAGAGAGAGTTATTTCATGGACGCGGCGTTCGTGAAAATAATTTGATGGGAAACAACTCGAGAGAAGCTAAGGAGGACAATATTTTTTCGATAGCCCAATAATAAAGACAACGTTAATATATATAAAAAAAAAAAAAAATCATGTACGATGGATTTTGATGTGGGTCTTATATTTGTGCGACCCTCCAAGTGTCTCGTTGCACTACTTTCATTTATCAATAGGGTCCCATGCATGCCTATGGAATGTGACATGGCAATATTCTACATTCTAATTCGTCAGGACCGTCTCATAATCAAGAATAATATTTGAGATCCCAAAATTTCGTCCCCAATTCAACCTGCACAGTACTTCCCGTAGTTGGTCCATGCAAGAGCCAAATTTACGCGATGTCTATTGTTGACATCGGCCCAAAAATATGAAATGAGTGGTGTCAAACTTTGCTCGTTTGTTTATGCTGATAAGGCCAACCCACTCCAAAGTTATAAACCAAAGAATAAACAAGTGGACCAGTTCTAGTTGGTTGGGTGAAGTAAAAGTAAGACAAAAAACAGCCAGCAACGGACATATAGAATAGAGTATATTTACTTTACTACAATGGCATTTGTTGGAGAAATTGACTTTTTGTTCTTCAAGATCGAATTGGCAACAAGAGCCGTTGGAGAAATTGTTTTACTCGATCATCATCGGCCAGCAACCATTTATTTACACCCTCACAACTTTCTCGGAGAGACCAAAGCTCACTGCTTAATTTTCCCAACACCCACTCTTTATTAGTCTTTATTAATTCTTTAGATATATATAGATAGTTGCAGGGAGGGGGAGAGGTGGGTTTGGCTGTGATGGCAAAGAATAAGGCGCGGTCATTGAAGAAGGTGGTGGGCAAGGACTACTCGTGGAGGCTGATGCCACGGAGGTTCAAGATGAAGATAGTAGATGAGGTGGTGTTCAAGGTTCTGTATGTTGTAGAGGCCATAGTTCTTGTCTCCACGCTCTGCTTCTTCCTTCTATGTTGTGGATGCCACATATGATTAACTTATCAATAATTTCCTTCATTCTAGCTTTTTCTTTGTTGAGTGAGATCTATTTCTCCTTAGCTTCTGCTTCAGACATTGTATTGTATCGGGTCATTGAGGCTGTTGCGTTGATTAATCGGAGTTTAATTCCCGGTGTAATAGTCAGTGGTGAGATGAAAGCTAGTCAATTCTTTTGCTTCAAATTTTTCAGTATTATTACATCTTATATATGTTCATTTGATTAACTCTGATAAATTATTCGAGCATGTCCAACAATAATTCTTACTGATTCATTATTGCCGCTGTATATTAATATTATTATTTTTTGTAGTTTTCACTGCAGTCTTCAAGTGGAAGTGCTTATAAAAATGGCTCTACACTTTAAAGCTCAACTCTTGTAAATTGGTGTTTTGGGTGGGTCCCACAAATTAGCCATGTTAGCTAGCCATGCAAAGCTACTGGGACGCTGGAATTAATAATTGCTGGGACATATAGAGTTTTCTGTGAAGAGAATGCTAGGTCTCCAAAGCCCACTAGTGTTCAGCCCAGCTCCAAGATTGGCCCATCTCTAACGGATCCTTCTCTGGATTTAATAATTACTGGGACATATAGAGTTTTCTGTGAAGAGAATGCTAGGTCTCCAAAGCCCACTAGTGTTCAGCCCAGCTCCAAGATTGGCCCATCTCTAACGGGTCCTTCTCCACGCTCTGCTTAGCTTTTCCTTAATTGTTTTAGTTTCATCTGTCTTACTTTTTCAATTGTTACCGTTAAATTTGTCTTAGCTTTAACATATTTATATCTCTTATTGTATTCCTTTTTTAATTCAGTGAAACTATTATCTTCAAAATCTTTCATGGTATAAGAGAAGGGAGATTCACCAAAATGTCGAGAATCCTCTTCATCCATGGCCTCTAATTCAAGCACCAATCAAAGAGATGCCTCCACTCTAATTGCCTCAAATGGCAAACCTGTTTTTGCAATAAATGAAAACTCATAGCTTACCCAAAAGCTGAAACCTACTAATTTTTCTATGTGGAGGATGCAACTTGTTACTGTGCTAAAAGGCTATCAACTTATGAGATTCGTTAGTGGCAGCTTCCCATGTCCGCCCAAAACTTTTGTTGATGATTTTGACTACTGGGATCGCCAGGATAGTCTACTCTTGAATGCCATAATTGCTTCTCTTCACGAAAGCGTCACTCCTCTACTTGGGGAAGTCTCAACAAGCGAGGAAGCTTGGAATAAACTTCACCAGCTTTACGTCAACAAATCTAGGTCAAGAAAAATCCAATTGAGACAATAGCTTCACAATCTCCAGCGAACTAATAAAACCATCGAAGAGTATCTTCAATCTGCCAAACAGATCGCTGACGAACTTACACTGGTCAAGAATCCTGTAGACGATGATGATCTTGTGTTATACATATTGGATGTGTAACGCCCCGTCTCACGAAACCCTAATTTTCGAACTTGTAGTACAGAACGCTACCTATATCACATCTCAGTCCCTCAATAGTACCTAATTCTATATATAATAAGAACCCAATTAATGCTAGAATCAGTTTAGCTAAGCATCATCTATCTCTAATTAACTAAACTCATTAAATAACTCAAATCAAACATCCTAGTTCCGATGAGCATTTAACAATTATAACCTCATAATCGTAATTAAATCAATAATGTGCCATGCATATTTCTTGACATCATTTTTTTCGAACTTTAATTTAATCACGATAAATCTGAAATACTAGCGACAATCCCAAGGCTTAAATAAAATTTAATATTCTTGTCACGTACTATCAAAACCTAACTTCTGCACATGAGCATCCCTTTCATGGATCCGCGGCGCCATCAACTCCTATGCCAGCAAAATCATCACAGGACTGTTTACCTATATCACAGAACATAGTGAGCCGAGGCCCAGCAAGTAACACTTATGCATGAATGCACATGAACCTCATCTTTAGAAAAACAGTCAGCCATTTAAATACTTTTTCCAATACTTGGGCCCTTAGCCTAGGTAAACTGCTACAGAGCAACCAGTCGGAATTTTTCTTTAATTAGGTGTTCTACCAAAGAACACTTTCCAGTCAAATCAATTCTCTTTTCATTTCCATTTCCATTAAGCCTCAATCTCAATCTTTCAGTACACTCTCCCTGTAGCAGTTGTACCCGATTCGTAAAAACGTTTTCCCTTAATGTGTACGTCATGTATGTCATGATATGCCATGCCTCATACAGTGCAACCATAAAACGTTACCTCTATACGTCATCACATGTCATTTCACAGTTCACGAATACTCAAATCATCAAAAACTCAGTCTCGTATAATCATTCCATCAGTACAAACATTATCATCCACAATCGAATAACATCACAATCGACACAGATATCATACAACTCACAAATCATAAAGTTTCGTAACACAGTTGAGTATTACTTACAGCGATGTGCTCCCGTATTCCCGATAATTTAATTACAAACAAATGAGCTCCTGAAACCCGTACAATACCCACAATTATTTATTAATCTCATAATCTTTAACTCATTTATTAATACTATTATCTTTTAATCAATTTATTTTATTAATATCATTAACCTAATATAATCAACTTATTACAATTAACTAATTAAAGTAATATCTAACCGAGACAGCTCGACCTGGTGGTCACCCCTAACGAGTCTAACATATCCATACAACATACACAATTATTTATTAATCCCACAATCTTTAATTTATTTATTAATATTATTGTCTTTTATTCAACTTATCTATTAATAGCATTATCTTTATATAATCAACTTTATATTAACTTAAAACAACTAATTACATCAATTATTACTTAATTAAATTAGAAAAAAATCCAACCGGGTCAGCTCGACCCGGTTGTTCTTGTTCGCGGGTCTAACAGACCCTGTTCCTAGCATTCACGGGTCACCACCGGCCAAGGGCACGGTGGCGAGCACCGCTGGCATGGATCGGTAGAGCACGATAGAGGCGACATCGCGCCGTTGTACGTTACCTGTAACGGGGACGAATCTTGCCGGAATCCAGCTTCGAAGCCGACAGCTTCTCCTCCACGATTGGCAGCCAAGATCGCCTCTTTTCCATCCGAAATTGATTTCTATCAACTTCCCTCGCCGATCTCTTTCTTGCGGTGTCTTCCTCGTCGACGACCGTTGCCGGAAACGGCTAACCGCCTTCCGTTACCTCCTAGGGTTCAGCCCTAGTTTCCCTCGATTTGTGTGCCAAATACTATATATATATATTTAAATCTTTTACTTATTCAATTACTGTTTTGCCCATGCCCTCTTGTTTACAATTACCTGAAACCCCTATCTAATTTTAGAGCTTACAAACTAATTAATTTAATTAAATCCTATTCTACTTTAACTTCTAAATTTTCACAATAATTTTATTTTAATTCTGAGTCTGATAACTTATAATAATAATAATAATCGTTATGACATCACCTATCATAACTACAACAGGTATCTAAAGGTTCGGGGTATTACAGGATGGATTAGGCTCAGATTACAAGGGAATTATTGAAGCAATTAGAGGCAGAGAAACACCCATTACATTTGAGGATCTTCATGATCGCCTTTTGAGCCAGGAAAGTTGTTTACAAAAGCTGCAACAACAACAATTTGCCAGCATCGCTACTGCACACTATGCCCAGTTTCAACAATTCTCTCAACATGGAAACAATTCCAACTGGAACAAATATCCCCCTCATCAGTCTAATGGAAGTGGTCGTCAACGATCATAACTGTTGGAAACTAAACAATCAATATATATAAAACATGGAAAATAGAAATAGTTTATTTCATTAATAATCAAATATAAACAAAATATAAAAAATATATCATATGTACAAAATATATCATATATGTAGAATTGAAAGTGAAAACAATCAAAGTTACCAAAAACCGGATCGGAATGCAAACACGAGATTGAAGTGAGGGATGCCAACCGCAAATCTCCTTAAGGTGAAAATACCCCAGCCACCAGTGTCAATGCTAAAGTAGGCAAACACCTCCCAAGATACAACACTCCCTTCTACCGGTAGGTGACACAAGTATACCGGTAGGCTCGTTCGAACCAATAATATGAACAGAACTCTCAAAGAAGAAGAAGAAATTTGACTGGAAAGAAGGAAGAGAGTTTCGACACAAGCGTTAAGCTTTGGAGAAAATGGTGTCATCTTTTCCGTACCATTTGGGCTACTATTTATAGTAGAACCCAAGGAAAACGGATACCTAAAAAGTAGGGATCCATAAATAAATTCAAAATTAAACCAAATTAATATTGTAACGAAAATATTTTATTAAAATCGTAACGAACATTTTGAATTTTGAATAAGCCTCATGTCCACATTCAACGAACCTAGCAGTGGGCTAGTGCAAAATATTGAGTCCAAATGGGCTACGTAAGCCCGAGCCCTAACAAAAGCTTGGGTGTCTTTGGGCTCAAGTCTTACATCCAACAGTTGAGTCTATAAACTCAAGTCACAATTCTTCAATGTGGGATTCCCACATTTCTATTATTTTGCACTCAATATATCATGTATAACATGACCAATTTTGGAGTCAATTTCCATTCAACCAAAAAATGGTTTTGGAAAACTTTTAACTCCAATCTCTAGTCTTCATATTGAAGATTAGAACCCACTAAATTACATTCAACTAATACTCAATTAGTTGTAAATAATTATTAGTCAAATAGTGGTTGAACACCATTTTTCCAACAACAACAACAATATAATGGGGGATCTGGTTCACAACGGTTCAACTCCTCCAACAATGGAGGCTCAAGATAGAGGCCATACATGTTATGCCAAATTTGCGAGAAGCCTGGACACTCGGCTCGAGTATACAAAAAGCTCAAATATTTTGTGTCAAAGTATACCCCTATGCAAATTATGCCACAAGCTCAATCGGATCTACACTTTGCAACTCCAACATGCAACCTTGGTTAGTTGACTCCGGAGTGAGTCACAAAATGACGACAAATATGGGAAATTGGTACATACATTCAGAATATGACGACGCCAAGAAGGTTAAAATAGGTGACGACTCAGGTTTGTTAGTAACCTATCAAGGTTCTGGTCACTTACACACACCTAATCACACTTTTGCTTTTAATCATACAAATGAATTGGAGTATTCTGATTTCTGATTATTAGGGATATGTTTTTCTTAAGAAATTCTATATTTCTATGTTATGGACGATTATTTGTGATGTTTTCATGAACATTTTCAATGTTATGATTATTATGGATGCTTTTATATGTTGAGAATCCTTTTTTTTTTTTTGGTTTGGAATGAGGTGACTGCCTCGTTCGCCTTGAGACTACCACCTCGCCTCAACATAGCTTGACCGCCTCAAATCGCCTTTCGCTTTTTAAAACCTTGATCCTTGTTCTACAGTCCTTCGTTCACTCGTGCATCATGCCCAGCTTCTCCATGGGAAAATTGATGCATTCTAATGTTGATAAAATATGAGCACTTATAAATAATTAAGGTTTTACGTGATATATTTGCACATTAAATTACATATATTATTTTGAATATCACTTCATTGTTTTAAATGCATTTTCAGGCCTAAAACATCATATTTTGGTCAAACTCACTGATGTTCAACCCAAGTCCAATCAATCTCCAATTGTGAAGCCCATGGTGATCATCAAAGGCAATGTCATCAATGACATCAACACCATTACCATTTCAAAGTCATCAACCACCGTTTTTATTTTTGTCCATTATCTCCACTTATTTCAAAGAATAGGTTCATAAATTCAATAAATGGGGGGACAACCTTACCCACATTTGAAAATGTGACATTATCTCCTCCACTTGTTACCACCAATGTGCTCATTTCTTTTTATAAATAGAGAGCTTGAAGGAGGAGGAAAAGGGAAGCCAATAAAAAAGGAAGAAGAAAGAAGAAACCACGGGTTGTGTTCTCAATTATGTTTGTAATATGTTTAATGTTTGATTTCATTATGTACAACTAAATTTTTGTTAGTTAGGGTTTAATCTTGAAACCCTAAACATGATTTCAATTCTATAAGTTGTATGGATTTCATATTCTTACAAGCATGATGATTTTGATCTTTCCATGATATTTGAATTCTAATATTTTATTTCTTTGAGTAGCTAACTTTGAAACATGTATTCAAATTAATTGTTGTAGAACATGGCCAATTGCCTTGTTGAATATGTTCTTACTTGCAATATATAATTCGGTAAAAACGAATTATGAGAAATCAATTATTGAATACCTAAGTACAGACACCATGTATTAGGATTCTTGTGACATTCATATTCTTTTTTGTCTTATTGGGTTCTTGATTGTTAATTATTGATGCAGACTTCATGTTAGATTTCAATTAATAATACACTTACTGAGATACATACCATACACTTTACATGCACTAAAGAGAGAATCATACAACTTGAGTTTGATCATGACCTTGTTGTGAATATTGTCATCATATGCTTGTTGGAATTATCAATCTATCATTTTTTATAGATTGTTTGTGGTGGATAGCGAGTCCTAGCTAGTATTTTTACAACAAATCTCATTCTTGTTTTTATAGTTAATTTCTTCATCCTTATTGTTATCTCTTACACCACTTAAACGCCATTTTTACAATTGTATTAATTATATTCAAGTGTTATATTATATATTTATTAGCATCACTCCTTGTGGGATCGACTCTTGCTTATTCACTATATATTAATTGTAGACTTGTGAGATTATTTTCAATTGTTACCGTTAGATTTGTCTTAGCTTTAACATATTTATATCTCTTGTTGTATTCCTTTTTCAATTCAATGAAACCATTATCTTCAATATCTTTCAGATACCAGATAGTGGATATTTGGAACTCTCATTTATCAGGCATTTGAGTGCAAACCCAAAAGCAGAACTTCCCAATAATTAAAAAAGACTGGAAAGCTACATTTTGTGCAGCACCGCATGATTAAGCATTTCCGAATTAACAATTAACCAACTTAACCTGATGGGCTTAATACCTCTCACTCTCAAGAAGACAGCCAACTCCAAGACTCTAGTTACTTAATTTGATTTGAAAGGCGGACATGGAAAGTAACATGTTGGAATGTGATGGATTATATATTACCTAGCTACCCAATTAACATTACTCTCTCTATACTGTCATTTTCGCCTCGTTTCGTGCCTGGGAAATCCTCTCTCTTGTGAAAGGTCGAACTTGTAAGAGGGGTGAATATTCATTCTTTTTATCTTTCGTCTTACTAGTGAGTCTAATACTCTAACGTGAAGCTTGCAGGAAACAATCAAGTTATTTAATCTGCATATTATTTCTTTATGTTCTTTTTTCCCCTAATCGCAGTCTCTGTCTCTCTCTCTTTAATTCTTCTTCTTCTTTTCCTGTTTCTTTCCACACAAATGCGGAATGCCTTTAATTTCCCATTTATTCTTCAAGTTCCGTTCACTTTTCAAGAAGTTATTGGAAAGATGTGTGTGTATTTCACGGTAAGTAGTGTGCAGACACCCACTCTTTACAACTACTTCTTTCTTTAGGGTTTCCTTCTCAATGTCATGCAAACAAACAGAAGAAGACAGCATTTTCAATAGTAAAATCTACGTGCCTTGAAAACCCTCCTACCCAATACTATTTAATTTTTTTTATTATTCCTTAGACAGTAAGACCCATCTTGCATTAATTGACTAATTGTTAAGTAATTTCCACGTAAATACAAACCTCAGCATTTCCACTGTTTCACACCAATAAAATGAGATAAATGATACAGAGAAAAACAGAGATTTTAATAAACAATTTAGGTTGTTTGGAAGGCAAGGATTGCTGTGTAAACAGTTTAATATGTAGGAATAGACATCCATTTCAGCATCTTTTAAGAGTTTAGTCCATCGTTAACTAAAAAATAATTAATCACACGAGTAATCTGTCATTTCATCAGGCTCAATATATAAATAGGCTCTTGGGAGGCTAGCTTATTTCAAGCAGGTAAAAAGGGGAGATTGAATCCAAATCAAGAAAATGGGAAAGAAAGTAAATCAAAAATCGTTCAGAATATTCAAGAACAGTGATCAGAAGAAACAGCAGTTCAACAGTTTGATAAAGCTTTTGAAGCCAAAAGTTTATATTACAGACAGCTCAAGCTTCAAGAGGCTCGTTCAAGAGCTAACAGGCAATGGAGGAAGCACGACATCATCTCCACTATCGGAAAGATTGCCAGAGACTGTTCCAGTGCTAGTAGAGCCTGAAACTAGCATTGAGGGGTCAATTGATGCATCCACTGATTCCTTCGAGTTCTACAACCAAGTATCTTTCCACGGGGAAATACCAGGAGTTCTATCGATGAATCAACAGGCGAATCAAGAGACCATCAATTTAGAATATCAAGAAGAACCTGAGAGTAGCATGGAAGGTTCCCTTGATGCATTCTTTGATTCATTTGAGTTCTGCAATGAAAAATCAAATCATGGGTATGATCAGATATCAGGAATTCAATCAGTGAATCAACAGTTGAACTTGTTGGAGCTGGAGTCATGGCTATTAGACATGGACCCATCACATGTCTCAGACGATTTTTCTCAAATACAGCAAGGGCTCACCATTCATGATTATGGGTTTTCTGGCTTGATGTGAGGTTTGCTTTTCCCCCACGACATATAAAAAGAAGGAAAACCCAGGAGTGGTTTTGCTCTACTGTAAATATAATTATAGGAGAAAAAAGGGTTACATAGTCCCATGTAAATACTCTGTATAGAAATTAAAGACATATAATTTCTATTTGTTAGCCTCTATACTCTTGTATACTTTTCACTGGTGGAAATATGATTTTTGGGTTTTCTGATATGTGCTTGTCCTGTATATTAATTTTCTATCCCCCACATAAGAAAATGCATAAGACTGGTTTAGGAAAGTATTAATATAAGCTGAGGTAGCGAGGTAGCTAACTAGCTATTGCACTGAATTGCTAGCAACTTATGGGTTTACTTAAAATATTAATTATAATAAACTAGAAAGTTAGTTAAAGAAAGAAATCAAAGTGAATCAGGAAAGCAGAGTATTGCGGTATTGGGCAATCTCTTTGTCTCCATAACTTCCAATAATAATAATAGGTTTCTTCTAAAAATGGAACCTTGGCCAAATCTTTTAAATTGAGTCAAGCTATATAAATTCAATCCCTACACTGAAATATGAGTCAAATTCAAAAGTTGAGTATAATGAGAACAAAAAATGAAAAAACTGATAGCAGAGCAAACCCTGTTTCATACCAGGTTCATTTCAACTAACATAAATAAAAGATTCTTAAAGCTTATCCCAAAAAATTGGAAGTAAAGACTTTGATGACGATGAAACGCAGAACATCAAGAACTGTCAGTAGAAACAGGATGAACATTTGCCCAAAACAAGAGAACACATCTCCAACGCATGTCCGGTATTTTTAGCTCTTATGAATAATCGCTTCTACACCATGCCAGACAATATTTTATAGCCTAAAAAGATAAAAGTTGAAAGTCTACATAACCCAAAAAGTTGCATCTTGAGTTTAATATAAATTTTACATTTCTTCGTATAAAGATCTGCTAAAGCATCCTAACAATAAAATAACAATATTGATGTACTTCGAATTAAAAATTAATTTAACTTAATTAGAAGAGATAGGGAGATAAAGACAGGCAGGCATAATTTTGACCAGTTTCCACATTTTTCATGTAACTACGAGCCTTAGCATTTTCCAGTCAACGAGAGAGGGAGAGGAATTGAGAGAGCTGAAGAGGGATACCGCATGATAAGAAGATAGAATATTAAAGGTAAGCAATAGCATCTAATCTTATTGACTAAGCTAAGGAAATAAACTAAAGAAGAAAAAAAATCGACTCACAGACTTGATTGATTTTTTATTCCTTTTATTGCAGACACCAAGTATTCTAGGGCCAACCATATGATACACTTGCACTAAAAAACCCAATGAAATTTTAATTTCTCTTCTGCATACTGTTGTGTTTACATATAATATTATCACTATTTATTCACTAGGACGCATATCAGGCCAGATTTTTTTCATACAAGACAGAAAACGGAGATGGATTTTGGGATTGTTGAGATTCTCTAAAAAGCTAAGCCTATGAAGTTGAGGATCCTACAAGGCTCTATGATTCTCAGCATGACTTCAGAGTGATAATGCTCTTTTCCCTCATTGAACAATTACTTTTATGGTATAAAATATATTTTTATTCCTGAAAGTAACTCTAGAGCTTGACCAACTTAATGTGACAAAATCCATGTAACTACAAACCTTAGAATATTCTGCAAATGATCATGCATGCTTTAAAATTAAAAGAAGAGAGAGAGAGAGAGAGAGATATGCCATGGAAAGGTAGGGAGTTGGTGGGCATGGACTACTATTGGGAGCCTCATTGCCGAATCAACATCATTTTAAGCATCTTTATGTCTTTTTACTTGTTTCTTTTCTATCACCTTCACCCTCTGCTTATATAAACATGGAAAAATTTAATCAAGGGGACAACAAATTAACCAATTTAAGGATTTTGAAACAATGGTAAAGAAAGCAAGTCAAGCATCCCTGGAGATTTCTAAGAATGAGAAGAAACAATTCAATAGTTTGATCAAAGTTTTGAAGCCAAAGGTGTACATCACTGACAGCTGTAACTTCAAGAGACTTGTTCAAGAGCTTACCACCAACGGAAGCACGACTTCTTCAGCCCCACCTCAAACCATGCCATCCCAAATAATAGAGACATCAATCCCTGTCATAGACACTGAAGACCCTCAAAGTAGCACAGAGGAATCAGCGGATGCATATTTCAATCCATTTAATGCCTGCAACCAGGTGGATCCAAATGAAGGGATAAATGTAGTAAATCATCAAATGAATATTAACAACAAGACATGTGACTTATCATCAACAATGCAGCTAGAGAGTCTGTTCAACGATTGCGATCTGGAGGCATGGCTCTTAGAAACAGAACCAAATTCTTTCTATACCGGTTATGCAACCTTTTCTCAGGTTGAGCAGGAGGTCAGCTTATATGAGTACGAGTTATCAGGGCTGATATGAAATTATTCTCTCATTTCAAGCAAGCAATAGATGAAATTATTCTATCACTACAAGCAAGCCTTAGTGTATAACAACAGTATATGCATGGACATTGTTCATGTGGATTCAAAAAAGTAATGTGATTTAGAGGTACAGAAGAACATTCATTAACTGTATGTCTGTATGTATTGCTATCCTCTCACTCTATCATTTATCTGCAGGTGAACTGCAAAGTCTGACCTAGAGATTTGTAACTCAGCATAAACTCGCTTCTGACTTCTTAGACACTGTAGAAATTTGGTTCTTAGACTTTCACATTATTTAGCATTTTGAGTTTGTTTATTACAATACCACCTGATGATTCGTTGCTGAGCATGAATGTAATAGTTCCAAAAGAAGGGGAGTTTTCACATAATTTGTTAAAAGTTGTTGAGAAAATGCACTGATTGAATATAATATTCGTTTCCTGCCCCTTCAAAAGTGAGCAAAAGTGGACAGAAAGTGAGTAAAAATACTATATTTTGGTTTGACTACCGTGGACCGCTGAGATACTACCATATAACAATCCTAAGACTCAAAACCAGAAATCAAATTGATGATACTCGGAAGTCAGAAGAGAACAAGCAGATAAAAACAGGCAGATTAGCTAATACTATTTAGAATTCTCACTTTTATTGCTGAAAGCAGCCACCTTTTTGACCAACTTTTACACATCCCATACATAAATACAAGCCGTAGCATTCTCCCTTGAACAGTCAATGAGGTAGATTGAGAGAGATAAAAGGATATTTCTTCTTATGGGAAATGAGAAGGCTTATTAGTCTCTATATGAGGAGTTTGGTAAATAGGATATCTTAGAAAAGGAAAGGAACAGGTTTTTAGACACGTACAATATTATCATAAAGGCCATAGCATTCCAAAGCAACAACCTTCATCATTATTAGTTAACTCCAGAGTCCTACAAAATGAAATAATCAAATGTCAAAATACAGTCACTTAATATTTAATCAATTGCTTTACCTAGTACTCTTGGACCCTTGGTAATAAATATAAAAAGTGTAGATTTGATTTTCTGTAAGGATAAGCTTCCAAAGGCAAGCAAAGAGGAGGATGAGGTTGGAGTGGATAAAACGCTTGGAATATTTGTGATTTTCAATATGACTTTCATGTTTGACCATACCCCTCTAATGGTATAAAATGTATCGTTTTGTTCATTGAAGTAGCTTAGAAGATTGACAAACTATACTGTGACTTTCATCCCATGTAACTACAAGCATTAGTATATTCTTAAAATGATCATTCATGCATTAGAAAGTAAGAAAGTGAAATGAGAGAAAGCATAAATGATACCTGAATCTATAGAGTTGGTGGGCGTGGACTTCTTTTATGGAGCATAATTGTAGAATCAGCATAATTTTCAGCATCTTTTTGTAGCCAGATGTTTCTCTTCCACCGCCTTCAGACTCAGACCAATCAACCCCATCCTCTGCTTATATATGTACAAGAAATTTTTTGAGTCCAGCTAGCTCCAGCTTAAATCCATTTGAAGATTTTGGGACAATGGTGAAGAAAGCAAGTCCAGCATCCATTATCATGCCTGAGAGGCTGAGAAGAAGCAATTCAACAGTTTGATCAGAGTTTTGCGGCCAAAGGTACGACCCCCACCTCAAACATACCATCACATACAATGGAGAGATCAATTCATGTCATAGACATTGAAGATCCTGAAAGTAGCATCGAGGCATCACTTGATAAATCTTTCAATTCAATAGATATCTGCAACCAATCGAATCTCAAAGAAGAAGCAAATCTAGTAAACAATCAAATGAATGTAAATGACACAAAAATACAAAATATGACCTATCGTCAATAAGCCAGCTTGAGAACCTGTTTCCGGATTAGGATCTGGAGTCATGGCTTTTAGAAACCGAGCCACATTCTTGTGTTACCAGCTATGTATACTTTTCCCAGGTTAAGAAAAATGTCAGCCATGGGTTATCAGGGCTGATGTAAAATTATTCTTTCACTATAATCAGGCAAAATTAAAAATAAATAAAACTGTGCATATACATAATTCATGTGGATTCATGAAGAAATGTAATCTACAAGTACAGAAAACCGATTGTTGATATATTACATGAACATTCATTGACTGAATGTATTACCTTTCCAGATCTCCTTCACAATATATCGGCAGAACAAATGGAAATACTTTGTAATTTGGCAAGGAATAGGCCTTGTGATTACAATACATAGTAGCATTTTTCTGGAATGGGCAATGAAAAAGAGATAGATGGAGAGATAAAGGTAGATTTCATGTCATGGCCATGAGATGGTCTCATGAGGCTATATTCACAGCAACTTACTGAGGATTGTTGCTCTTATAAAATGCTGCATGATAATAATCAGCACGAACTTGAAAACTATTATATGATTTGTATCAATTTTTAACATGTCAAAAATTGAGAATGGAGAGGAGCTGGGTTCTTTAGGTTTAGGATGTAAAAATTTAGGACTTGTTGAAAGAACGATAAAAAATAAGATTTTCATTTGTGTAACGACAATTATTTTTATATTTAATTTAATTTACTTTTATCAGTGTTGAATACTTCATGAAGTGATGAAACAAAGTCAGGCAATTTAACTGACAAAATTATTTTTAGAAATGAGGAACAAAAGAAGCAGAAAAAACGACTTTATATATCCAAGCAAATCAGGAAATATTTGCTGATTAGCAAAACATGGAGAGCAGGGGAAAGCCAATGGTACAAGAAAATTCAGACATTATAAACAACAGAAAGGTAGTGAGAAATCCCAATTGGAAATGATTATTTGGTAAACAAAGAAAGCAACAACCTTTTGTCACTATGGCTTCCCCAGTATTTGTTGAGAAGCTGGGAGGCTATACAGGGACTTCAACTGCCTACTTATCACCTTACTATTATGGATAGCTAGTTGAAGTTCCAAGTCGTCCGACCACCACTGCTCTAATCCATGAGCCTCGAGAAACCTTTGTTTTCCCTTCGACTTCACAAAAAGCTTTGCTGCTACCACTCCCCTGTTTGAAGGACCCATATTCTTCTTCTCTACACTTTTGTCTTCTGGTTGATCGGAATCAGTATAAGAGCAACAGATATAGTCACTATTGTTCACATACAAATGAGGTACCCATTTATTTAATTGCACAGGAGACTTCTCCCCATAAAAATTCAATAACCAGTTCTTTAACCCAACAGCAGAATTCTCCTCCACCTCATCACTGATGCCCTGAGCTTCGCTAGTTGCAGGAAGCATCGATTTAATTTTCTTCCAAGCAGAGCCAGCTTTTTCCCCAATGTTCTTCATGCTCATAGACAGTGAAACAGAAGGAGGGTTAAATAAATGTGCATCTACATATAGCCCTTCCTTGGCTAATGCTTTTCCCACTTGTAGAGCAAACCCAGCACCCAGTGAATGACCGGCAACGCATATATTGCCGCTCCCATACCTTTCAGCCATGGATTTTAAGGCTTCAAATGCTCCTTTGAACCTAACTGAACCCTTCAGGCTTTCCCAGGCTAGAAACCGGAGGTCATCTTCAATATCTCTTCGGATGGTTGGGCTTTTGAGTAACGTGCCCCGAAGTGCCAAAACAGCCTTAGGTGCTCCACTGGGTCTGACAAGTACCAGATCAGCCAATGCTGCAGGTCTATCCCATTCTAGTACTGCACCAAATATGGATCCATCTCTTTCATCAATTAATGTTTGAACCAGCTTGTACCTGAAGATCATCCACCATGCTGGAGCCAAGGCATTTTCTGCTGTTCTGTTTTCTTGTTTGTCAAGTTCAAGTAAGTAAACTGCTTGTATGAAGCAGGACATAGCGGTTCTCTTGTAGTTTGCATCCTTCCTGTTGAACAGATTAATCATGAGAAATTACAGAGTTAAAAAAAAATTAGATTTTTGCCTAATTAGATTAAAAAAAAGTTCAAGATTATTATGAATTTAAAAAGCATACATAGGCCTGTAGGCCTCCATAACCAGCAACAGCAACTGATGTCTTAAAGAAACAATTAATCTAAGTATATCTTAGAAGTCCTAGGAGCAACAACTTTTGAACATCTAAAAAGAAGAAGGAAAAGGACAGAAAACGTGAAGGTCAAAACAAAAACAAACAGAGAAAGCATAATAGGGAAAAACATGAGAACCAATAAAGTTTTAATGAGGACTGACATAATCACTGACAGCAGAGTGCCACAGTGATTAATTGGTTTAAAACAGAAACCCAATTTATGTACTTAGAAAAGTCACCAAAATCACACTCCTAACATAAAGAGAAAGACCTAAATTTTGTTTGCAGTAGACATGGAAACTGATTTAGAATCCCATTTTAAGTTTATAAATGTGCCTATTTAAATTTTTCTGGTATAGTTTAAATTCTAAGGAAATTCCATTATTAAATTGTCACATGCAAGGAAGCCCTCACTAAACCCATGCAATCATAGATACATTCAAAGGCAAATTACCAAATATGACTAAAGCAAGAGAAGCCCATAAATTAATTTCCACAGAAAGACCACAAATTTTCCTTGCTTACTCCCTCTATTTTACAGATCACTCATTCCATTAACCGACTCCACAAAACAAATCACCAGTCTCTGGTCTCGTCCAAGCCACCAAGGCCTAATTTGTCATGCTTGTCATAAAACACAAATAAACCAATAAATAACTTCCCATAGAAACACCAAACTTCAAATCTAGTTCATGTCTCTGTTTACTAGATATTCGCTTGATTAATCACTCAAACCTCGGAGCACCGAACCGAGCCCAAGCACAAAACTTTAACAAAACAAGTTCATATCCCAAATAAATCTTTGCAGCCGTAGATGGGTACATCATTCTCAAGTCGAACAACAGTCCAGAAAAAGAAAAAGTGAAAAACCCTGATACCTAAAAACAGACACAAAACCTGGCACAAATTGAACGAATTGAAAACAGAACGATGAAATTAGAAGCCCAAGGCACTGACCAACTAGAATAGATGAGGTCTTTCCAAGTAGGAGAGGCAACATTTCGAGGACCGGAGACGTGAAATGCATATGGGTGAGCTGCCTCGTCCACCATCACCACTTCCGTTGTTATCTCCTCTGCCCGTTTGTTGCTTTGCCAATTTGCAAGCAAATCTTCTTCTCTTCTTAATATTCGCTTCTTCTTTGCATGGAAGAGCGAGAGCCAGAGCGAGAAATACCTTATCGAGTGGTTTTCTTAACTTCATCACTTTTTTGGTTGCTTTATTGGGGAAGCTTTTACACACAGTATCGGATTCGGTGTTCATTGGTACGAAAATTTTCTTCTTTCTATTTGAGGTCTTTGAAATTCGAATTAAGTTCATTAAAATAACAACAAATGATTTGAAAAGAAGAAAAAAAAACGTCTTGCTTTTTGTTAACGGTCATTTTGTTCAATGGTAACAATGCCCTTCCATTGTGCTTCGTGTTTCTTTGGTGTTAAAGGGTTAATTTTTTAACATTGAGTCATTTTAATTATTGAAAATCAAAATGTTTCAATTTGATACGAAAGTCAAAATTATTTCAATTTGCACCATCAATCAAAATGTTCTAATTTCATCCTCGAAAGTCAAAATTGTTGCAATTTGCACTCTCAATCAATTTCTCACAATTCGATCAAATAATCTGCCTACGTGGCAGTTGATTGTGAAGAAAGCATCTTTATTTGACGACATCGATAAAACGTACCTAAAATCTCCAAATCTCATCCCTTTCTTCGAAACACCAAAAAGTTTCACATTCTATCTTTAGGTCTCTTCTCAAACCCTAAACCAATTCACAATTCTCAAGTTTCTCGCATATAATGTTTCCGTGGACCCTTTTTAAAAAAAATACAAGGGTCAAAATGTTATTTATCCTCTTTGTTTTGATATGACGTCGCGTGGAAGATTTTAGTATTCAAAATTAACATAAAAAAAAGTTTGCATAGAAAGTGAACAGAAAAGCAAGAGTCTTTTAACCTTTTCATTGCAAATCCAATCGTTGTTTTACATGTTGTGATCAATAATGAGTTGAGCTTAAGAATGGCAACGGGGCGGGCGGGGGGCAAGGGTGGGTATGCCCTCTCTATGGTCTATTAATAATGAAATCATAGTCTTTTTCAAAAAAAAAATAATGAAATCATACATTGTATAAATACAATAGAATGAAAAAATGACCACATAAACATATCGATGATGAATGTTGTTGATAAGAGTTTCACGAGCTGATTTTGAATATGTATTTTTTTTTTGAAAATCTAACATGTATTTTTGGAGTTAAATCATTTGGAAATTTGGTTTTCAAAAAAAAAGAAGGAAAAATGAGAGCTGTAAGAAATAAAAACCCGTGAGAATGACTTGTGTTGTATTGATAGTCGTGCATGCCCTTGTTGGGGCAATTTTTCCAACAATCAATGTCAACGGTTGACCGTGTTGTAAGATGACGTCGAGATCCTGTTTAGAAAGAAAAATGGTCGCATGAACTAGTTCAACTGGGGACACCGGTATGGTGGCTGCCAAAGAAACTCGGGCGTGAGAATTAGTACGGAGTTTGTAGAAAAAATTATAAGATAAATGACATGTGGACGATATATGTGATGATGTAAGAGAGTGGTTTTTAGAGAGTGAAGTAGGTGGAACAGAAAAAGTCTCCCCTTAATGTGCATTTTTGGGATATTTATAGACAATTGCAAGTTATGTGAAAATACTAAATTACCCTAACTTAAGCCGCCTTATATTAAAAGAATTGATTAACTAAACCAATTATTACATTGATAAATAATGGTCGTATCAATTTATTTGTACCACTTACCACGGTATCAATAAAATGATTTATAATGTTAATTGTTAACTGTTGTACTATTAAAGTTGGTGACAGTCGTACCAATTATTATAGCATGAATGTATGCTAAAGTTAAACCAAAATAAATTTACTTGGACCACTCGTTAATGTTGAGCCGATTATGTC
The DNA here is from genome assembly GCA_963580455.1 of Euonymus europaeus. Taxonomy (NCBI): domain Eukaryota; kingdom Viridiplantae; phylum Streptophyta; class Magnoliopsida; order Celastrales; family Celastraceae; genus Euonymus; species Euonymus europaeus. The sequence goes on along the minus strand of OY756963.1, from coordinate 27,680,154 downwards.
GTACCGATGCCTTGTAGCCTGGACCTGTAAACTACTACATAATTTGTTAAAAACATGTAATGGGTCATGGCCCAATAGATGACGTAAACATAACTCGAAAGGTAACATCACAATTTTTAACCATAACAGCCCTTCAAAAATTCAAATACTACAAATAAACTTATGAAATGTCTCTCAAGTAATTTAAATTTTTCTAGTCAGTCTATTGAGTCAATATATCACATCATAAATATGTCACATCAAAATATCATTTATGATTTTTTAACTATAAGGGTGGGAGGTTTGCATTGGAGGTTCATTTAGTCCATTCCTTATAATTACATAAAAATGTCAATGACCACTCATTTTTATGCAAATAAAAAAGAAGCAAGATATGATTCCGATTCTTGTTATATTTAATATATATGAATATTTCATCAAAAAATATATAAAAATATATATGTTAACATATTTATTTATATATATTTACATAAAATATTATATATATAATTCCGGTCGGATATAACGTTATCATACCTTACTCCTCTCCGGACTTGAATTTTGGAATTGTCCGGTTCCCACAAACCCACTAGGATTTTTGTCATTCCTAATTGCGCCACATAATTTTGGGGAGTATTTGTGGAGGAGGTTTTTAAGCATATTTTCATCCAATTATTTTTTAGGCGGTTAGATTTCAACTTGATTAACAGGAGAAAAGAAAGCAATGAAAATTGAAACCTAAAAACGCACAGATTGTTGAATTATACTGCCATGGCATTGAATCTCAGTCCTCTTCCTCCATGTCTGATTCCAAAACACAAGCACCAGTCCAGGCTGTCTTCTTCTTCATTTAGACTACAGTCTGAGAGAACCCAAGGCGGAGTAACAGAGGAGGGGTCTTCTGCTGCTTTTTCTGGTATGCAATGCAAAATTGATCCTTTCGACTTGAAAAGCTTTCATTTTTGGCTTTGATTCCATGGGTTTGTTTAGTAGAATGATCTTCTCCTGGTTCTGATAGAAGTTTTTCAACACGACTCGGATAGTAAGGACGAACATATCAAATCGGTTTGTTTGAGTTGTACTTATTGATAAAAGAACAACCACACAAGAAAAGAAAACAAAAGAATCCAGAAATATGGTCTCCATTGAAGACTCTTGTTTCAGGCAGGACATAATTCAAATAGATTGTGGGTACCATTTAACAACAATTCTTTTGCCTCCATCACTCCTTTGAGCAAAGATAAACGAGAACTTTCTGCCTCAGTATGAGTCGTTTCAAACTTCTGAATCCTGTTTCCAGTAATCCTACCTTTCTGAATTGTGGAATAAGCTGAGTTTAAAGTTTCCTTGTTGAATATCAAACTTTCGTTTGACTTCACAATTCTCTCTTCACAGGGCCTCTCTCTTCCATGCGAACTCAGTTAGATCTCTTGGAGCAACTCACTTCTACTAGTTCATCAGTTGATGGTAAGTCAGGAGTAATCATATAATGACTGCACATGCACATTTCTTTCCTAGTATGACCTAAGAGAGATCAAGTTGAAAAGGGCAAACCACTTGCACATTGAAACCAAAATCTACTATTTGCATTAGCAGGTTATGAGACTAATGGCCTTTCTCGAAAACTTACAATTCGAGAACAGCTAGCGCAGCTAGTTGGAGACAGAGAAGGTGACTTCAGCATTCCATTGGGAAAGGATTTGAAGAAGGTTAGTGCCAAATTCTTGACTATATCACAAAAGAGAAATATCAGAAGACAAGCCTACCTAGATGAAGTGTCCCAAAGGAATGACTCGGTTTTCTTTGCTACCATTGGAGCATTTGTAATTCTTCCTCCGCTTATAATATTAGGAATAGCTATAATTACTGGTTATGTGCAGCTTTTTCCATGACATTTATTTAGTATATCATTATAGAGAATGGGACGAATATTACATCACTACAGGGCTTGTATAGATTATGTACAACTTAGTTACTTCTTAATATCTGTCATAAATCATTATCCTTTCCATCTTTTGAAGATATCTATTGGATTCAACTGCTGTGAAAGTCATTTTGTACAGAACCTTGATAAGTATATGCCACTATGTTTTACAAGCATATCTCAAAACTATGATTTGTTCTTTGAGAATTCTTCTTTTAGGAAGTTGCTTGAACAATGAAGTTTCATTCATAGGAATCAAAACTGCTTGCAGCAACACTTTTCTCTATCTAAGCGCTTACTGCTTACTGCTTACTGCTTACTGCTGCACTAACAAAGTAAGCTTAGCTCTCTAACGAAAGATTAAACCGAGTCATATATTACTCATCTTATTAATGAAGCTTGAATTCCAGACACCAATTCTCCTAAATGTATGATATAGTGAATACAAAAAAAATTAAAAAATGTAGCCATTAGTTTCTTGTGCTGTCTTAACAAGACGCCGTCACCAATTCCTTTCTGTTTTGTGGAGAAATCACATTATTGGATGGTCGAATTGGTTCATCACCCAAAATCACTCCTTGCTTCTGTATATACACCCATTTTTCCTGGAACAGATAAAAGAAGACAATGAGAGAGACTTCTGTAGTGAAAATTGCTGTCCATAGCCGTATGCTCTTTGATGTCTTCTCATGATACGCTTGCAATCCTGTGTATATGTTGATGATTCCTAGCAGAGATATTGCAGTTCCAAGTAGCCAGTGCACAAAAAACCATACACTTCTTCCTCTGGATCCCCTGTAGATATTGGAAATAGAGACCTTATGCTCATGAACAAACTTTATAATCTAAACCACAAAAGAGCTTTTAGTCTTTCGTGATTTTGATTCAGTTGGCTTGAAAAATGCTTTTTGTGTGATGAACTTTGACGCTTTACCTTCGTGGCCGTAAAAACCCAATCAGGGCTTGAAACCATATGATGCCATAGAGTGCAACCCCAATCCGCTGGTGATTATTATTGAATGAATTGTTGAAGTCTTTGATGGACATTACTGCTCCTGCTGTCGCAAGAAATACAGATAGCATCTGTTCAACAAGAAAAGTACTAATTAACAAGAAAAGTACTAATTATATACTACAAGTCATTTGGTAATTAAATTAGATCTGGTCAGTTACCCGGAGCTTTATTTTTACCTGTTTTAACTGTAATTTGTGATTGCAACACCTAACTTCATCATAATTATGTTCTATATATATATATATTTAATTTCTTACACTCGTTACTTTTCTTGCCTCTCAAGTATTCATGATAAGAAAGTGGGCCTCTTACTTCCCCTAATAAACAAATTTTAAAGCTTCAATGAAATCCTTTTTTTGACTCTGTAGAGATATTGTCTGTCATGTAGAAAAATAATACACAAAAAGAAAGAAATTCTCATTGGCCATCTTGATTCTTGAAAAACATTGAGATGTCACAGCAGAAGGAGGAGGAAGGAAAAAAATAGAGAAGAAAACACGCCTGTGAAATTGTATGAACATAGAACAGAAGCTTGAGCCTTCTTCCACATTCTTCTCTGTTTGACATTCTGATAATGAGTATCCCAACAGGCATCAGAAATCCCACTGAAGCCCAGAGGAGAAACCCATGAACTGTAATCTCAAATAGCAGCTTAGGACTCAACTGTAACCAAAATCCAGTTGCTTAGGATATCACATACTGTTAGGGAAAAGCTTGCAGAGATAAGAAAGTGTAAACAAAAACTCTCGAAATCTAATCGAAATCTGAATGATAAATTGAATTATATATACCTTATGGATATCGCTGTTGCTTGTCTGATTGCCTGCGGTTTTCAAATCTTCTTTAAAAGAATCAACCAATGGTGAAACAAACGTAATAAGACTCGCATAAATTGTAAAAGAAACCAACTTTAGCAGAACCTTCATTGTTCCTCTCTGAAGAAAACAAGCACAGAACCAACAGAAAGACGAGAATTTTGAAGTTTTTAACTTTCTAAAGGAAGATAACTTTATATAGTTTATAAGAACTCTCAACTACATGACATTCTCAAGAAAAAGAAATACCCATTTGGGTCCCTAATGCACACTGGAACAATCTCCATTATATGCTTAAGAATGTTCAAACGTGGCAGTTTAGTGTAGCATGAACTTTCTTAACTTAATTTAAAGAAGCCACACTTGCTATAAATATAAATGAGTGGATAACTTGATACAGTATGTGTGGTACTTAGGTGAGAAGATTTGAGTATGAATTGAAATGTAGTGGGGGATGGGCATAGATTGCCTTCCAACCAAGTGGGGTTCCCTGAAAAAAGCTTTTTGGGGTGAATGGAGGAGAAAGTGGAGTTCCGGAGCAAAAAGAGGTCAGATTTTCAATGGAGGAAGAAATTTGAAAGATTTTGTAAAATGGGTCTTGGCAGGTTACACTAGCTAAAACATTATCTTCTGCTTCCACTATCAGTCATGCACCATATGTATGATGTGTATGACTGTATCTATATATATAGACCAACACAAAAACAGATCTTACTCTAACGCAATAATATTATAGGATTAGATTCATTAGAAATATATCAGAATGGAATGATGGATTAATGTGATGGAACTCCTCAGTCATCATAATTTTTCCTTAATCACACACACACATACATATATATGATGGGTTTCTTCTCTTTTATATACCCATAACAGCCACAAACTAAACACAACCCCTGTTTTGTAGCAGTAGTAGTGCAAATACTGAAACAACAACAAAAAAGAAAGGAAAAAAAAAAAAAAGAGAACAATTTTGAAGAGTAGAAGACAGGTGGACCAAGACAAATAACCTCATTCCACTTTTTTAGTTGTAGGACAATCAAATACTATTTATTCAAACAAAAAGCTGCATGTGCATGTGGAGGTGGTCCTTTCTCTTTATCAAGCACTACACACTTTGATTCATTCAATGTTTTCCATGATTATTATTTGGAAAACCATTTATGTACTAATTTCACCTGTAATGTAATTAGATGTCTTCCGTATAATATAACCTTGAATCTTGATTGGAAATCTAATTCAGTATGCCAGGAGGAAGCTGCCCTAATTTTATCCTATGATGAAACTAAGAGTGAATTTTCAAATCTATTGATTGTTCGATTGACTAATTCTCATCAGTCACGAGAATTTCTATGAAAAAATTGACTTTAAACTGTAATCAATTAGTTAGGTGTGTTTAGAGAAGGTTCCTTTGGATTAAGACTCTCTAACTAAGCCTAATGTCTTCTCGATACTTGATTCAAATGCTGAAAAACATGCTGCCTAAAGTGCATGGAGATGGAGTAGCTCTGTTTCTTGCAATGGTGGGCTGGGCTCGAAACGGGGAGGGACGGGCGGGGCTTAGCCTTACTATCTATTAGTCGCCCATGTTGTTTTGGGCTTGACTCTAGCAACAACAAGATAGATTGGATCTGGAAACAGAAGGATCAAGGATCCAAATTCGACTGCAGCTGCTAGTTTAGTCGTCACTTCCTTCTAATCTATAGATCATGAATCCATGATTACTTACCAACTGTAATGACTATGGTCATACTTACACGTGTCTTTCTATTATCTGTAGATCGTTACTGCGTAACCACCTCGCTAAGTTAGCAAGTGTTAGTTAGACATTAGCTATTAAGTGTAACAACCATTAATGCATTCAATAAATCAGTGCCTGGAGTATTCTTGAATTCTCTATAGATCAGGAGTTCATTGGCTGTTGTTTTCCAAAATTATTCTGTAGAGCAGAACATTTTGTATCGAAGCGGTTGCAGTTATGTGATTGGCGATGGCGAAGGGAACTCGATTGAAAATAATGGAGGAATTCTTGAAGAAACACGAAAGAGATCTTAGTCAAATCAACTCGCGTATGACTGATCTTGATGAAAAGATCGATCTAAAATTCGAGCAACTCTGCAAGGTGATGAGTGAGCGAATCGTTGGAGAAAGTTCCGGCGCAGAGGTTGGAAGGCAGATCTGCTGTTGCGGAAGGCAGCGATATCAATCTTGAGGTGAGGAAGGATGGTTTGCAAGGCGGTGCTGCAAATCTTGATCTTGATCCTGTTCCAGTTAGTTCGATCCAGATTCCAAAAGCAAAGATTGAGTTTCCATCTTTGATGGTAGCGTACCTCGAAGTCCTACTGTTTCCTTTTCTTTGAACCACACAAACTATAGGAAACCTTTCCGTGGACCTTCCTCAGGGTCTAAGCCACCACAAAATTTCAGGCAACATGCTGGCTTTTCTAAACCTACAAATGTTACACCTCCCATTAGGAAACTTACTTATGCTGAGATGAGAGCTAGAAGAGAGTGGCCTTTGCTATAATTGTGATGAAGTTTATAAGCCTGGCCATGAGTGTGTTACTCAGCAGTTATTCATGATTCAAGAGGATGAGGATGAATATGAGGAGGAGTTAAATTCTGATGAGGCTGATTTTCAAGTGGAAGAAACTGATATGGAGATTTGTGTTCATGCATTGGCTGGAAATGTGACTCATAACACCATTAAAATTAGAGGGTTGGTTAAAAGAAGATCACTAATCATTCCCATTGATAGTGGTAGCACTCACAGTTTTTTGGATCCGGATGCAAGCCGATTGAGTGTTAGTACTATTTTTCCTACTTCAAATATGATTATGACCGTGGCAAATCGAAGTAAATTAGTGAGCAATGCTAAATGTCCAAATTTTATATGGGCAATGCAAGGGCTGAAATTCAAGGCTGACAAAAGGTTGCTACCTTTAGAAGGCTGTGACATGGTGTTAGGTGTGGATTGGTTTAGAAATTTTAATCCTATTTTATTTGACTTCCAAAAGCTACAACTTACTTTCTACAAAGATGGGAATAGGTGGTTTTACATGGTGGTCAAGAGAAATCTTCTCTGAAGCAAATTTCTGGAACAACCTTGTCTAAATTTTTAAAGAAAACTTCTCATGGGTTGTTGGGGCAACTCTTCTCAATTTTTGCAGTGGAAACTCCCCAAAAAAAGTTTACTCATTGAGGAGAAGGTACATCCCTTGATTTCTCAACTTTTTGACAAGCATCGAACTATTTTGCAGAGCCTAAGAGCTTACCTCCTATTCGACTCCACGATCATGCTATTCCCCTCAAGCATGATTCAATTTCTACAAATCAAAGACCGTATACAATTACTTATGCTCAAAAGACGGTTGTGGAAAAACTAGTATAGTTGGATAGTGGGATTATTCAGTCTAGCCAGAATCTATTTTCTTCTCCCATATTATTGGTTAAGAAAAAAGATGGAGATTGGAGGTTTTGTGTGGATTATATGAAGCTTAATGATGCAACCATAAAAAATAGTTTCTTATACCGATTATAGATGAATTACTGGATGAGTTATTCGGTGCTCAGTGGTTTTCCAAACTTGACTTACAAGCAGGATATCACCAAATCAGAGTTAAAACAAAGGATATACCTAAGACTGCTTTTCGCACTCATCATGGCCATTATGAATTTGTGGTGATGCCTTTTGGTCTCCCTAATGCTTCAGCCACATTCCAATCCCTCATGAATTTGATTTTTCAACCTCATTTACGGCATTTCGTTTTGGTATTTTTTGATGACATTGGTTTCCAGTCCTTCCTTGGAGTCCCATTTGGAACATTTTGAATTGGTGTTGTCTACTCTTTCACAACATACTCTTTTTGCGAAAAGTCTAAATGTGCATTTGGTCAGAGACAAATTGATTACTTGGGTAATCTCAAGCTTTTTGCGAAATTTTATGCTCCATTTCTCATCTTGGAGAAAATTGGCTCGGTCCTGTACAGATTACAGCTTCCTACTGGTTCTCAAATTCATCCAGTATTCCACGTATCCCAACTGAAGAAGTCATTGGGTAATCATCAAGTTCCTCACTCTTAGCCTCCCTTGGTGGATCAGATTCGAGTGGAGCCTACCCAAATCTTGGATCTCAGAATGGTAATGAAGTCCAATCATGTCGTTGCCCAAGCTCAGGTTCAATGGTCCAACTTTTCTTTAGAGGACGCTACATGGGAGACTACTACGCCTTAAAAGCTCAATTTCTCTCCTTTGATCCTTGAGGACAAGGATTTCTTGAGGAGAGGCCATTATTATAACTATGGTCATAGCCGTTACTGGATAACCACCTAGCTGAGTTAGCATGTGTTAGTTAGACATTAGCTATTAATAGTAAGTGTAACAACGATTAATGCATTCAATAAATCAATACCTAGAGTATTCTTGAATTCTTTGTAGATCAAGAGTTCATTGGCTATTGAATTCCAGAATTGTTCTATAGAGTATAACACTAATCATTACTATCGAACCCTAGTCTACATCAGGCAAGACGACACCGTTTTCCGATACAACATTTGATATACCCAAGATGACCCCGCCAGTTATAAGATGACACGAGTTTTTCGAGATTACATATCCCAGTATAGACAAAACTGCAGCGACATGGATCAAGCATGATTGCCACTCACTTGGTGGGGTCAATACATAACTAGGTACGTGTCGTGGCCCGACTTCATTTTCACGACCTGGATTGTTTATGGTTTGTCATGGTGATGTCATGAACAGTCTTGACAGAGTACATAGGAACATCCGTGTCTTAATCAGTGTCCTTCCCCCATCAGGAGACTGATTACTAACGGGTCAAACTTTGACCAGGATGAGGAGTCCTAAAAGAACTAAACCTCCAAAAGATACGGTCAACCAACGGATGGTAGAATTTTACCGCGAGTAAAACTCATACCTATATAAAAGGGAACCTCATTCTCAAGTAAAAGGTTAATCACAACTCACTGTATTGACTTACAGAAGAGCTCTGCATACCGAGCACTTCTGCTCTTCGAGTCCTTACTAACTTGAGTATTGGAGCGCCTACGCTAGAGAACAACCTCAGGTAGGCCTTTAACTCACGTTTGTTCATATCTCTTTCAGGATATTCACCTGCAGTGGCACGGACATGACCAACTAATCGTTATAACGGTTTTGACACCTTTTTAATGTCATCAACATTTATGCGGAGCTCATCAAGCCAAAGTTCACTCTGGGGAAGGAATGTTTCAAAGAGAATGTGGTGGAGTTTAATGCATGCTGACGTTTGTTTGAAAGAAAAAAAAATTATATCACTGAAGAAAGGAAAAACAAAATTTCAATATTTTACTAGTTACTATAGTGATTTTGTAGCTTAAAATCTCTTCATTTATTATTCTCACATCAACAGTGATGTGGAAAAATTCCACTTGAACCCCTCCTATGTGTAGTTTTTGTTTTCTATTTTCTGCTTTATGAATGACCTTGTTCAAACCCCGTGTCTCCTTTTGAGCAGGCTGATGCTCTGATCGGCATGTTGAAGAAAATTGCGTTTGAGAAAGAAATTATGCCTAGAAACGTGTAGAAATTCTACACTGTCCTTAAGACAATATTTGCCCCCACTATTTTGCTGCAGGACTAATGGCAAACTGTCCCCAGGATTAATTCTAAGCACCCAGAGATTGACTAGCAGCAATTCTAGAAAATCTCTCTTCAAGAACTCTTAAGAAGATACATAGTGATTATGTAGGGAGAGAGTATATTTTTTTATTACCCTTCTAACAAGAATCAAGGCATGCTTATATAGCAATATTTGAAACAACATAACTGCTCATATAACTGCTCACATGAAACAGTATAATTTTTCAATATAACTGCGCATATGAAACAACATGAGTTTCCAGAAAATTGTTTTACAAACTAGATCAACAATCCCCCACTTAGTTTGTAAAACTAAGTAAAATCTCCTCCAACTGATAGAATAATGCATAGAGAATAGTATCTTTCGACTTAAACTATCCTTTAGTGTAAATATTTCAAAGTACTAACAAAATTAATGGTGGCAAAAGCTTTAAACCATAATTCTTGAGTTAAAACCGGAAATATCACACACAAGATTCTATCTATCTGCAAAAGAAGTTCACCGAAAATTTTTAGCACTCATAAGGCCATGTGCTACATCCCGGTTTTCATGAACATGTCCAAATGTCAACCCAAAAAACTTTTGTTAGGAGCAGCACCACTTCTTATGTTCATATAGGTGAAATCCTTTTAAGGCCTTTATTTCAATAAACCTACTTGAATTTCATTAAGAGTTTTACTCACCCTCCAAAACTTTATGTTGTACACTAGACTTGGAATCATAATATACATTCTAGTGTCCCACAGTCACATATCAGTAATTTGTTTTTACCCATTAAACCTTCTAACTAGATTTAGTATAGAGAAAAGGTTGGGTTCCTATTACTGGTGACTTTAGTTAATGGATTTTAATCCCATTCCAATTGAGGTTTTCCTCACCATTTCCTTAGTAAGCCCTTTAGTAAATGGATCTGCCAAATTACTTTTAGATCTTACATATTGAATTGTGATTATTCCATCACAAATCAATTGCCGAACATAATCATGTCTTAAGCTAATATGTCTAGATTTTCCATTATAGACTTTACTAAATGCCCTAGACATAGTAGCTTCACTATCGCAGTTCAAAGAGATAGCTGGCATTGGTTGTGGCCACAACACTATTTCCAACAATAAATTTCTTAGCCATTCTGCCTCTTTGCCTGCGACTGCTAATGCAACAAACTCCGATTCCATAGTAAAATGAGTTATGCACGTCTGTTTCTCAGAGGCCCATGAGACAGCTCCTCCCCCAAGGGTAAAAACCCAACCAGACGTCGACTTATTGTCACTTGCACTAGTTATCCAACTAGCATAAGTATATCCTTCCAATACTGCTGGAAAACAGTTATAGAATAATCCTAGATTCATGGTTCTTTTTAGATATCCTAGAATTCTTCCAATGCCCTTCCAATGATCAACACTTGGATTGTTTGTGTATCTTGAAAGTTTGCAAACTACAAATGATATATCCGGTCTTGTACAATGCATAGCATACATAAGACTACCAATGGCACTTGCATATTCTAGTTGAGCAACCGATCTATCAGTATTGTCTCTTATTTTGTGTGAGACATCATAGGGGGTACTTACCTCTTTAATATCCAAGTGATTAAATTTTTTAATCACTTTCTCAATGGAATGAGATTGATTCAAGGCAAAGCCCCCACTATGTTTACATACTTTAATGCCTAAGATAGTATCCACCTCTCCAAGATCTTTCATCTTGAATTTTGAGGATAGATACTTCTTAGTCTTATTCACACCATGCATATTCGTCCCAATAATGAGCATATCATCCACATACAAACAAATGATAACACCATATTCTTTTAAAAATTTAGTGTAAATACATTTGTCTGCATTATTATGCTTAAAACCATGAGACAAAATTATAGAATCAAACTTTTCATGCCATTGTTTTGGAGCTTGTTTTAAACCATACAATGACCTAACCAATTTACACACTTTCTTTTCATTTTTAGGTAGTACAAAACCTTCTGGTTGTTCCATATATATCTCTTCCTCTAATTCATCATTTAAAAATGCAGTTTTAACATCCATTTGATGGACATACAAATTATAAATTGATGCCAATGCTAGTAGTACTCTTATAGATGTTATTCTAGCTACAGGTGCATACGTATCAAAATAATCAATGCCGTCCTTTTGTCTAAAACCTTTAGCAACTAACCTGGCCTTAAAAGTTTGAATAAACCCATTAGTATTATATTTTCGTCTAGATACCCACTTACAACCTATTGATTTAGAACCTGGAGGTAAATCCACCAACACCCAAGTGTTATTTGATAATATGGAATCCATTTCGTCATTAATAGCTTCCCTCCAAAAACTGGCATCTCTAGATGTCATTGCTTCACTATAAGTTTTAGGATCTTCTTCAATATTGAAAAGTACAGGTATTTGACTAAGAACAGAATTTCTATCACCCTCAACTAAAAAAATGATAGATTGAGATGAAAAAAAATCAGAATCCAAATGCTTTTCTTTTCTAGCTCTTTGACTTCTCCTAGGTTCACTTGGAGCTTCTAGACTCTTCCTCTTATTGCTAGAAGATGGATCAGTAACATTTTCATCAATAGATTGTTGTATAGGTGTTGCATTGATATTGGAATCAGTGATAAATTTATTCTCAAGGAATTCAACATCTCTAGATTCCACTATCACATTAGACTCTAAATCAAGAAATCTGTATGCTTTTGAATTTTCTGCATAGCCTACAAACACACTTTTCAAAGCTCTTGGACCCAATTTAGTTCTCTTATTATCTGGAACTCTATAAAAGGATAGACATCCCCAAACTCTAAGATGACTAAGATTTGGTTTTCTACTGTTCCACAACTCATATGGTGAATATTTAGTTTTCCTAGAAGGAATTCTATTATGTCTATAACATGCTGCCAATAAAGCTTCTCCCCATAAATTAATAGGCGATTTTGCATTTAAAATCATGGCATTTATCATATCAACTAGTGTCCTATTCTTCCTTTCAGCCAATCCATTTTGTTGTGGGGTATAAGGTGCACTAGTTTGATGTATGATACCATTTTCTTCGCAAAAATTTGAAAAATCAGTAGACAAATATTCTCCACCTCTATCACTTCTAAGAATTTTAATCTTTTTTTTCTTTTTGATTTTCTACGACAGATTTGTAACTTTTAAACATATCAAAAGCTTGATCTTTTGTTTTCATAAGATATACATATGTATATCTTGAATAATCATCAATGAAAGTTATGAAATACCTATTTCCTCCACGAGTTAACATACCATTTAGTTCACAAATATCAGAATGCACTAACTCTAATATTCCAGAATTTCTTTCTCCCGAAGGAAAAGGGTTCTTAGTTATTTTTGCTTGAATACATATTTCACACTTGTCATTAATGTTATCTTTACATGCAATCAAATTGTGTTTTCACATATACTTCGAAGATTTATAGCCAACATGTCCTAATCTATTATGCCATAAAGAAATAGAAGGCTCAACAATATAAACAGAATCAGACTTATTATTATTAGTACTCAGTTTAAACATTCCATAGCAAGAGTACCCTTTGCCCACAAATACTCCATTTTTGGAGATTACAATTTTATCAGACTCTAAAACAACCTTCAAACCTTTCTTACATAATTGATTTGCAGAAACAAGGTTCTTCCTAATCTCAGGAACATGAAGCACATTCATCAGCACTAACTTCTTTCCAGAAGTAAGCTGTAATTCCACACTGCCTTTGCCAAGTACTTTTGTTGTGTTGCCATTTCCCATAAGGACTTCTTGTCCTTCAGTGTCAGCATCATAACTCTTGAATTGCTCTTTATCATGACAAACATGTATAGTAGCACCAGAATCATACCACCAATCAAAAGACTTGGTTGCCGCAGCCATATTCAATTCCAAAATCATACTAATATGCAAATCAGAAATCATTGCGACAATCTCATTGGTTTCAATTTCAACCAAATTTGCAGTATTAGTATTTTCCCTCTTCTGCTTCTTCCTGAATCTGCAATCTCGTTTTAAATGTCCTTTCTTTCCACAAAAGTAACAAGTTTTTCCATTTTTCTTTTGATTTCCAAAATTGGAACTGAACTCTGGGTTCTTTCTCTTGTTACCACCCATGTTATATTGGGCACTTTTTCCTGCATCCACATGATTCACTTTTGACAAAGAATCAAAATGTTTACTTTGCAAATTTCGAGTTTGCTCTTCAATTCGCAAATGCTTTAAAATCTGATCAACAGTGAAAGTTTCAGTAGTATGCAGTAATTTCTTTCTATAATTAGGCCAATTTGGAGGCAGTTTGGCAATAATTGCTCCCACTTGCATGGAATCAGAAATTTCTATCTTTAAATCCTTTAACTTAGAGACTAAAACTTGCAGATCATGTACTTGGTCCATAATAGAAATTCCATCAGACATAGTAAATTCAAAGTACTTCAAAATTAGAAACTTATCTGCCCCTTGCTTTTCTGTGTTGTACTTGAACTCTAGTGCTTGCCAAATCTCCCTTGGTGATTGGATAGAAGTGAACAGATCATATAGTCGATCAGATAAAGTATTCAATATATGTCCTCTGCATAGTGTTTCATCTTCTATCCTCTTCATTTTGGCGGTCTTCACTTCATCTGTGTCATCATCCTTTGGTTCTGGGATTGTAGGCAATACTGGATCAAGAACATATGAGATCTTCATTGCTGTTAGTAGAAAATGCATCTTATCCTTCCATCGATTGAAATTGGTTCCATCAAAACGATTGAGTTTGATGAAATCTTGATTCGGGCAGATTCTTGTGCGGACTCCATCTTCCTCAAACTTCAAAAAGAAATAACTAAAATATTGTCTTAAGATTGTTGAAGAAAATTGTGTTTGAGAAAGAAATTATGCCTAGAAACGTGTAGAAATTCTACACTGTCCTTAAGACAATATTTTCCCCTACTATTTTGCTGCAGGACTAATGGCAAACTGTCCCCGGGATTAATTCTAAGCACCCAGAGATTGACTAGCAGCAATTCTAGAAAATCTCTCTTCAAGAACTCTTAAGAAGATACAGAGTGATTATGTAGGGAGAGAGTATATTTTTTATTACCCTTTTGACAAGAATCAAGGCATGCTTATATAGCAATATCTGAAACAACATAACTGCTCACATGAAACAGTATAATTTTTCAATACAACTGCGCATATGAAACAACATGAGTTTTCAGAAAGTTGTTTTACAAACTAGACCAACACGGCATGGCCAAGGAAGCTACAAATGCTGCTTCTCAGGCAAAAGATGGTGAATTGCTTGGTCGTTTGAAATCGACTTTTGCACGAAATGCAGCCGCTTCATCAATATTTGACACTCTTCGTGACAGAATTTCCTTTCAAGGTGGTTCATAGTCCTCAGACAATTCATATTTCTGGCATTTTAAATTATGCTGTATGATATCTAGTCTAGATATTCATAAAAGTTGGTCCACAATTCTATGTGACAATCACCATAACCACTCATTTGACTCCAAATTTAATTTTAAAATTCAAAATCACATCCTCACTCACTCGCAAATGTATATTATGTATATAACAAATTATGAATACATATCATTTTATTGCTTAAAGTTGTGCCAATTATATCCTGTGCATACCCTTTGGCGAGTGAATGCTTTGAAAAATCATACAAAATTTACTATATAGAAGCTTTTGTTTTCCAAACATTTTTCTTTGATCGTGACATAATCATGCTCTGTATACCTGGTGGCTTGTGCAATAATTACAAGAGTTTTTACACGTTTTTAGCCCCCTTTTCTATTTGAATTATTTTATTAGAAAGTTTAGTTATATAAATAATTGAGGTCTCACCCGTCACCGGAAATGACAATTACACTACCTGAAAGTCTTTCCAGGATGTGGAAATGGTTGCCATATTTTTTTTATTTAGTTTAAACCCTTTTGCGGCCATATAACTAGATTTTAATTAATAAGTTGGGGGTTGAGGATTAATCCAGTAATTTTATTAGCAAACACCAACTCGACTAAATACGTGAAGGAAAATAATAATAGCACATTGCTGCTGCATAGAGCTACAACGTTCAGGTTCATAAGAAAGATTCATCTCCAACAAAGAAGCAGCCTGAAAAGTTTACTTTTCTTCGTCTGTCACCATAGTTGCATAAGGGGAGTACTCATACTTTCCATCCCACCTGCAAATTGGTTCAACAAAACAAGAAAAAGAAAAAGTAATAACCTAGTTATATGGAGCATCCAACTATGAAAATACAACTTTCAAACCTAAACTAACCTGCAGTCCTCTTTTTCTGGTATCTGGAGCTCCAGATCCTCTCCAAATGGCTGAAATACCGAGTCCACCTTTCCCTCTTCAGCTTGGTCGAACGTCGGTGGATCCCACTGCATCAGAAGCAGATAACGCATAGAGAAGAACAATTATAGAATATGAAAAACAATATTTTTTCCCAGTATGCACCAAAAAAAGAGAATAAAAATTGGCAGAAACATTGCTTATATCTTGTTTGAGAACTAAAGTTCTCTCTCAATTACATTGGAAAAGCATGTAGTCAAACCATGCCCTGATGCCAGAGACAAAGCTTTGAAGTAATCCCATTCACCACACACTATCAGATTTCATTATGACATATAAAAAGATAATATAAGACACTCAACTTGACCTAACCAAACTTCAATATGATATGAGAGGCGTTCCACACATATGCACCCACACAGGAAGTAGAGAGAGTACCTTAGGACCAGTGCCCTTATCAATAGTGAGTGCTCTAATACCCTTCATCAGAAAACAAAACTTCATTCAATATGCGAGAAAATTGTGCCACTCGCTATTTCCTATTAGTAACTCGAACTTTACCTCATAGACATCTGCCGATACTGTGGTTCGTAATATGTTCATCGCTAGCCTGAATTCTTTCTTCAGACATGCAGCCAGCGTTTGCCTCCTTCCATCACGAATCTGTAAATGCGTAGAAAGTCCAAATAAGAGGCAGCATACGCAGTCACCAGATCTAGTAAACTATGGAAACTGTTGCGCTAATAAAATAACAATTCTATACCGATCTTAGCGTAATTTTCAGGGAAATAGGAGATGAACTTTTGAATCCCTTGAGAACTGGTCTTATCCATTCATTTCCTTCTTTCCTTGCCTCGGTATCCTGTAGAGTAGATTAAGCATTCATTCATCCAACTTGTGGTCTGAAGACAAAAATACATGCTATATACAACAAACAAAACAAGTAAGGACTCACAAATGATTTGATAATATCCTCCACATTATCCTTGGAAAAGCACTCATCAATTATCGACTTCCTGAAAGATAAGCATGTACGGTCTTAATGTTATGAAGTATGATGGAGCTAATGGAAAAGTCAATAGGTATCCTAGTTCAGATTGTTACTTGTTTAGAACACTGTCTTCATCAGGCTGAACTTCACAGGAGAATTCTTCGATTGCCGACTTGACTGCATTCTCATCACCAGAGTTCAATTTAATCAGATGATTCTCCAGCTCAGCCATTTTCTGATAAATAGAAGACAATGAATATGTAATTGTGTCAGACTTGTAACCTATTCAATAGAGCAATCGACTTTTGCGGCTCCAGTATTGAGCTACAAAATTGCAATTTTTACAACTAGCACCAACCAGCAGTTCAGCTCGTCTTGTATATAGATAACAGTGGGATATAAAACTTGCAGCACGTTGTCATCCTCACGAGATTATGTAAGTTAGCAAGGGAACTATAAGCAAGCAAGAGTTCAAGAATTCAAGCTCACCTCAGAAGGGACAAAATGGGTTGCCAGTCCAGTTGCAACCAGTTCCTTACCATTAAGCCTTGATCCAGTCAAGGCTAAGTATTCCCCTGCACGAAAATGCATCTCATATCAATTTAATGCTTAGAATCATGAAGAGTATTCTCTACATTCTCATACTTCATCTTGTATTGAACAAGACTAAATTTAAATTGAAACGATTTCAATCTAACATATACACATGCAAAAGTAAATAAGATATAAGGCAAATCATACTCAGCTAAAGCCTAAAGCCAAACAAGTCTTGATTCCAAACTATGGGGAATCTGCTACATGAATTATTTTCTTTAGTTCAATTCAAAGCAGGACAATGATTTCTGGTTAAGATTACTATAGATTTGATGTTTTCAACAACTTCAGTTGTTCTTTTGGTCTTCCTTTTCTTTTCTTCATTTGTTCCAATTTTATGAAATCATGTTTCCTACCCATCAGCTATTGTATGCTTACCCAAACAACCAGGTAGATGGGAAAGGATGTATGAAAAGCCACAATCAACATGAAACCCGATACTTGCTTCTGGAGTTGCAAAAACCTATAAGATACATTAGTTAAAGACATACGACTAGTAAGTATATGCCAGATAAACCTGCCAGAACAAATGATAGTGCTGAGAACTAGCAGAATAAGAATTGAATAGTCACAGTTTTCTCAGTGACAACTGAAAATTTCATTGGAGTCATCAACGACGCTCCTCCTCCCATTGCAATTCCATTAACCAGGGCAACCTGTTAATCAAACGGCCAATTGTAAATGTCTACTACAGAAAACATTTTGTAAAAAGCAGAAACTTGTAATCTACTAAGATTGTGTATTGATGGGGCTTTGCCTGGGTTTTCTTGTATGTATGGATGTGATAGCACAGCCAATACATTCTGTAGACCGTTTCAAGGCAAGAATCCTCTGCAAAAAAAGGTAATTCATATACAAATTGTAGCCCTGCTACTAACCAATAAAGCGATGCCTCGAATCATAATGTCTCAGAAAGGTGATCAACATGTGCATTGTGGTTTGTGGATGCAAAGATCATAATGAACACCGCACGCGTAACAGAAATTCAAAATTTCTATTTTAGGGTAGAGCAATTACTTATCGTTTTTCCATCATAGAACATTTTCAAATCCCCCCCAGCAGAAAAGGCTCGGCCAGCTCCCTGCACAAGACCATCAAATTGATACTTATATAACATCATCTATAAGTCAATCAATTCAACCCATATCAAGAAAAAGAGAAGCAAAAAACCTAAATCACCAATAACAATTTGAAATTCCAAAGAATTGTTGAAAACTAACTTTGATTAATATAAGCTTAGCTTTGTCATCCCTCTCCCATTTTTCCAAGTAGTCAGCTAGCAGATAAACCTGATTGCAAAGAAAAGGAAAAGTTAGTTGCATATCCAAAATGATTCGAGGTACTTGAACTAAGCGGCAAGATAGAAAACCCAGTTTGATATCATCCAGACATACCACTTTTGAATTGATCACATTCAGTTGACGAGACCGGTTCAAAGTAATTACCCTCACATGGCCTATTTCTTCCCCAAGAACAACCTAAACAGTATTCACAGAAGAGCCCATATTGTAATAAAAGGTTTATTTTTTTCTGTACCCATTTGGGAAGATAACTGATCTAGTTGGCAGAAAAAATAAAAGAAGCGTAGGAGGGTAAACAAAGAAAGGAGAACAACAAAAGTAGCACATGAAGATCAGGTTACCTGTTCTTCTGGGTGCACAACTTTTTGAGCCATTGAATTGATAAACAAGTAAATCAATCCTTAACCTATTATCTGCGCAAAGAAAGAGCTCTATGTAATTAAACTAAAGTGCAGTTCATTCAATCTCTCAGAGATCAGAACCAAAAGTTACAAGCTTGATGGTCAAAGCAGTAGTAAAGATCTTTTAAAACAAAGATATATCCCCAACAATGAAGAAATGCCACCGATTCCAACAAAATTGAAAAGAAAAGGAACAACTGAACTTCCAGGAGAAATGTAAGTTGAAGTACCAAGTATGAAGACTAGGCGGATCTGGTCTTATGAAGACCAGTAATGGACAGGTAGCTCCGGGGGTTGTCGGGTTGGTGAGATCGAGTAATACGTGTGAAACTCACGTTTATTGTTGGTAAAATCAATTTCTAGGCACATTAATGTGGCTGGAAAGTTTGGTGGGCTTGTTGATATGGGGGGCTAGTTGGTAAGACCGTGAGAAAGGTGATTTGAATGGTGCGATACAGTATCTAAGGCATCAATTGATTGAAGATTTGGCGAAAATAATTAGCAGGACTGTTGTACGCCTTTTCTCTGACTCTCTCTCAACCTCCCTCTTCTCTGGTTTTAATCGAAGCTGCTCGTGGGGGAGGAGGACCTCTTCCCGTCCTCTTTCCTCCCCCTCCTCCACCCCACCGTCTCATTCATCTTTCATTTTCCTTGTATTTTTTGTTTTCTTTTGCAGGAGTTTCGAAATTTTGTGAACTTATAGACATGATTTCTCTGAAGATCATATAATAGAATTGGTTTGCAGATTTGCTTATTTTTTCACAGATCTAGTTGATATGCGTTCTCAAATTTTTATCGATTCTCTGTTCGATTATCAATTTCTTGATCTGGAATGTCGTCCGCCAAGTGCTTGCTGTGTGAGGTGTTATTGGCGCTCCAATTTACTTGGTGGTCACCTCTGTTTCTATTAGTGTATCATTTTATTTGGTATATACTATTTTTTTGGTTGCTTGAATTTTATTTCCAGCATATCTCTCGTTATCAATCATTGTGTCAATTATCTTCTGGGCTGTTTTTAAGTGTGCCCTCTATAACGGGCTGAATATCCTAATTCACTGTCATCCAATTTGTATTTGTATTTGATGGTTTACTTTTTAATGAAATCTGTTACTTTCTCAAACAAACAAGAAAGAGAGAAAAATTTGGCGGAAATAAAATTTACTAGACGGGAAAGTTAATGCCACCTACCAATGACACTTTCACTTTATAGTCTATGAATATGGACTCAAATGTTTTCTCAAGAGATTGCACAACAACAGCAACAAGTGAGAGCCAAAAAAATATAAGATAGAGGTTTCTCATATTTGTATTCTCCTATGTTTTAGAAAGAGTTATTATTGTTGTTTCCTAAAATTAGAGAGGTATTGTAATTTTCACATTTAAATCCTCCCATATTTACTCGTGGGCGTAATATATTTTTGGTGAACCAACTAAAATACTTATTATTTATTTTATATTTTCTCAATTTTACTTTAGTCATGCATCTGCTTTGACCTATCATTTCCTAACAATGGTACCATAGCCCTTAGGTTTTGGGCTACTGCTTCAATATCCTAATTTAAGTGAGAATTAGATTGTTATCAACACTATGGCAACAAAGGTCGACATTAAGAAGTTCAACAAGAGTAATTTTTCACTGTGAAAAATGAAGATTAAGACAATTTTGAGCAACGAAAATTACTTAGTAGAAATTTGAGAAAGGCCCAAGGAGATCACAAACGATGGCAAGTGGAATGAGATGGATGGTAATGCCATCTCCGATCTGCATCTATGACTAGCTAATGGAGTGTTATCTAGTGTAGTTGAGAAGAAGACGACAAAAGAGATATGAGATACTTTGACGGAGCTGTACAAGTCCAAATAACTTCTAGGGGTGTCCAAACGTGGTTATTCAATTTTTTTGTTAGCAGTTTCAGATTATGTTATGAATTTAGATTTTTTTCAAATATTTTTTCGAATTCAATTTCGGATTTCATAGAAAAAATAAAATAAAATATTATGTTTTATATATTTAGTTATTCAAATAATTAAGGCCTAAAAATCCAAGATTTAAGCCCAAATATAATTTTCAATTTCTTCATTAGGGCTTAAAATAATACCTCTACTCATTCTCCCTTTTACTATTCCACCAACTTCATTCTACGAAAGTCGATCCACAATAACTAATAGGGAATGAGTTTAGGAAAAGAGTGAGCTGTCAAAGAAGGTAGCTGATCGGGAATGAGTTTGAGATAATAAAAAAATCTCCTATTCAGAATACCTTTTTTGTTCTATGGTTGTTGGATTAATGAGCCATCCTCTCTTGAGCCAACAACAAATTATGCCTAAGAAAGTATAGCATTTTATCCCTTTCCAGTAGTACTTTTTATAACAAATCCAACATTGCAGTGCCAAGCTCATAACAAATAACCCAAGGTAGTCTATAACCATACACCAATTCTAATGGTATGGCTTTAGTTGAGGTGGATAAGATGTGTTGTAGCTCCATTCTACCTAAGGAAGCCACTAAATCAAATGCTTGGGTTGAAGACTAGTGAAGCACCTCAAATAGGTTTTAAGATACCTATTGACTACCTCTGTCTGACCATCACTCGATGGATAATATCCAGTGCTCATACAAATATTTGATCCTTGACTTTTTAAAAAGTATTTCTTCCAAAAATGACTAAAAAATAAGGGATCCCTAGCACTCAAAATGGATATTGGCATCCCACACAGCTTGAAAATGTTTTTAATGAATAGTTGGGCAACTATTCTAGCTATATAAGGATGAGACAAAGACACAAAATGGTTGTACTTAGTCAAATGGTTTACGACAACCATAATCACGGTCTTCCTTCTGCAATTAGAAAGAGAGACTATAAAGTCCTCCTTTACATCCTTCTAAACCTATTGTGTAATGGGCAAAAATTGTAATAAACCAGCTGGTGAAGTGGTCTTATACTTGTTTTATTGGCAAGTATGAAAGATTGCAACCATTGCTTAGACATTCTTCTTCATTTCATGCCAAAAGACACTTCTTTTAAGTCTCTAGTAAGTTTTAGTACTTCTGAATGACTAGATGGAGTAGCATGACTCAAACAATCCTACCTTATAGGAAGATGTGGGACTTAAAACTATTACTTCAAAAATCGATTGTCAAAAGTCCATTTGGATTAAACAGAAATATCATTCTTTGTGCTTATTTCCTGAAGCATAAACTTGATCCACTCATCTTGTTCCAAATGCCTCCTTAAGTCATCCATCCAATCAAAATATGGATAGAATATTGCAGTGCACTCTTTAACTGGAAGCAATGGTTACTCATGTAAAGTAGGAGAACCTAATACCCTTGACAAAGCATATGCGACTACATTATGAGTGCCCTTTTTTATATTGAATTTCATGATTGAAGCCCAACAACTTGGACACCCATTTGTTGAAATGAAGTGTTAGCTTTTTGATCTAAAAAATATTTCAAAATGTTGTTGTTTGTCCTAATAATGAAATGTCTATCCTGAAGATAATTTTGCCATTTCCTTAGACATATACCACAACAATGAGCTCTTTCTCGTGTAGAAGTGTATGGTTCCTAGGCCTAAGAGCCTGACTAGTAAATGCAATAGGTCTCCCATTTTGCTATAGTACTGCTCCAATACTAGTACCTGAACTAATGAATCACATTCTATGACAAAAGGCACTGGAAAAGTCTGGCAAAACAAAAACCTATGGTGAAGTCGTAAGTTTCTTAAGCTTATCAAAAGCATTTGTAGTAGCATCAGTCCATGCAAAAACATTTTTTTAGTCATTTGATACAGTGGCTAGCATATTTTTCCAAATTCAGCAACAAAAATCATGTAATAACTTGTCAAACCTATGGACCCTCTTAATCCCTTCATCATTTTTGGAATAGGCCAGTCAACTATTGCTTGTATTTTTTAAGGATTAACTATTAGCATGATACTCCTTCTCTCAACAAAATGGGTCCCAAATACTCCACTTTGTCCAAAAGTATATTTCTGCTTTTTGACAAAGAGTTGATGTTTCAGTAAAACCTCAAATGTTTGTTTCATATGTAGCTCCCAACTCGTACTGTAGACAAGGATGTCATCAAAGAAAATGAAAATTCATTTCCTGAGAAATTGTTTAAAAATATCATTCATAAGCCCTTGGAATATGGCTAGTGCATTGGTTAAATCAAAGGGCATGACAAGGAACTCATAGTGGCGTGCGTTCATGAGTTCTAAAAGTTTTATTTTCCACATCATCCACATCCAGACCTAAGATCCAAATTTGAAAAGTATTAGGCTCCACACAACTCATCCAATAAATCATCTATAAGTGGTATGAGATATTTATCCTTGACTAGTTGACTATGAGTTGGTGAAGCTTTTTGTAGTCCATGCACATCCTCCTTGTTCCTTCATTTTTCTTGACAAAGAGGTCTGGAGAAGAAGAAGGGCTATGACTGGCTCTGATAAAATTTGCCTCCAACAACTCATACACAACTTTCTTTATTTCAATTTTCTAGATTGGACCATAGTGATAAGGTATTTTACTTGTTGCTTTGGCATTTGAGATTAAAGGTATTATGATATTGTGACCTTGCTAGTGGTAACTTGGAATAAGGATTCATATGAATCCAACAAAAATTCCAGTTTTGTAACTTGAGGAGTAGTTAATTGATTATTATTATTTGATGCAATCAACTCATGAGAATATAATAACAAAACCAAACTGGATCGATTCAATTGTTTTTCCATACTTTTTAATGGTACTTCTTAATTTGATTAAAGAATGATTTGATGATCACTACTCAACATATGCTTATGTCCATTCTTAGTAAATTCCATGGTGAGATTTTGAAAATACCAGCTCAGGACTTACTATAGAAAGTCATTGGATTCCTAAGACAACATCACAACATCTCAAAGGCAGTATTAGAAGACTTGTATCACAGATGTACTTTCCCATATTCAGAGAAATGGACCTATAACATCTCATGCTCTTAACCCGTCCCCCATCTGCAATCATGACCTTAAACTCCTTAGTACTTTCATAAGGCCATCCTAAATGTTTAACCAATCATGAGTCAACAAATTTGTGTGTGCTCCCAAAATCTACCAAAATAACAACATGTTGATTTTTTTTATAAATCCTTTAATCTTCATAATTTTATGGAATGTGTGTTTGCAATCCCATAAAAAAAACACTTACACTCAACTCTAACTATCGAAACTCAATTGCAACATATTGCATTAGTTGTATCCTCCATTTTCTCCTTTATTTATGTCAATTCATCCTCAAAATTAACCTCTAATATTAGCAATTGTTTCTAGGAGCACTTATGACCTCTGTCCTTTTTTTTTTATCAAAATAAAACCAAATTCCCTTTAACCTTTTCTCATGAATTTCTTCTGGTGTTATTCTCCTAATAATAGTTTCAGGTTTCTTAATTGAAATTTTTGAGAATCTATTCAATGGTGCTATTGGTATAGAATTTCCAATAGACTTGGGTATAAAAGCAGACTTGGGTATAAAAGATGGCTTGTGTGCGGTGGTTCTAAGATGATACTGTTTCTCATCCAATTGAATAGCAATTCCAATTGCACCATGTATATCAGTTAGTCTGAGAGGTTTACCATCATTTCTCGATTCAGGTTTTAGTCCTTCCAAGAAGCATGATTTAAGTTGTCCAACATTAACACCACTAGATCTGTTGGCTAGCCTCCTGAATTCAGTAATGAATTCGTTCAAGCGGCCATTATGCTTCAGTTTATATAATGCTTTAGTACTGTCCTCATATTGTGAAAGATCAAATTCCTTACATAATGCTCTTGAAAAATCTTCCCATCTTGCTATGGTTTAGAGACAATCTCTTCGTCTAAACCATCCTAAGGCCTAATTATCCTGTAGGTTTAATGAAACTTTTACAACCTTTTTTTTGGTGTTCAGGTGTGCCATAGAAGGAAAAATACTGCTCCACCTTGTGGATCCAAGCAAATGGACCTGATCCATCAATATGTCGAGGAAATTAAATCTTCTACCAAGGTGCTCGTTGATTCACTTCTCTATTGTTTTGTCCTTCCATTCTGTGATGAACATGATTGTAACCTAATTCATTTATGTCATCTTCTTCTATAGGATCTTGACGTGCAATGCACGTCCCAGTCTCTCAAATCCAACATTTAATTTGGAATCATATGTGGATTCTATTTTGACATTCGATTGTGTCTTGTTCGAACACATGAAAGAATAAAAAGCATTGTAAAGCTTTTCCGTGGAAGCTTCAATGGCGGTAACTCTGATTTCCATTGCTTTAGCTCTAGTATGGTGGGTAATGCACAGGGAAGGATCAAATGGTTCACTATTGGATCAAAGCCATATGATACTAAATGTTAACCTTGTTCAACCTGAACCCCTCAATCAAAGAGAACACTAAAAAGAAAAGTAAAGGAGTTAGAAGGAGTTCTTCATTTCATTCAACTGAGAAATAAAAGGGAGGACTTCTCTATTTATATGAGAATGAGAAGCAATGAAACAGTTACTTGACTTGCTCAATACGATCAAAGAAGTGCTCAGGTGCAGAACAAGTTGTAACAAGCACGCAGTAAGACACTCACAATGATGCAATTTTAATGGGGAATAAATAATGTATGAGAATGGGTGTTTTTGTTGATGTGATTATATTGGAAGATATGTTTTCTTGATGTGACTATATTTAGAGATGTGTTTTAGTGATGTAAATAAGTATGTGGCTTGATTTTTTGTAAAAGATATGAGATCAGTATTGATTTTGATATAGTTTTATTGAAAAATGGATGGATGAACTAAATAGTAGGTGCTCTATTTTTATTGACAAAAAAAAAATCAATTTGTGTTTTGCTAATGTGGTTAGATTTTTTGTGTTTTACTGGCCAGCAAATTTTTGCTATTCTGATTGTTCATGTAATAGAATAACAAAAAGTTTGCCGACTAAACAGTCTGTTAACTTTGACTGAATAGTTAACAGACATTTGACGGACTTAAACCAACTAAACATACACTTGTGACCCTAATTCATACCAGAAAGCATCCATCTTCATGATCTGACAGAGCTGCCGGTGACTACCATCCTCGATCTCCTTTTCTAGTTGAAAATGAAGTGTTGGTCTCTAAATCCTAACACTCACTTTAGCTCATTGGGCCATAACATGCGGCCGACGAACATTTTTAGGCCTTGGATGGTCCAAGGCCACTAATTTAGCTTGTTGGGCCATAACATGCATCCAATGAACACATTTAGGTCCAAGGCCCACTAATTTAGGTTGTTGGGCCATAACATTGCGTCCAATGAGCATTTTAATTTAGTATGCGTTCGTTTGAGAGTACATTAGCTTATACGCTGAACTTATAAGTTAGGTCGCTTATAAGCTCAATTCTATTCCCATCAGTCACATACCAAATTTTATCCTCAATTTTCCATTTTGCACCCGTTCTTTAATACATTTGTCCTTTTATCTCTTAAAACAAAAATGTTATAAAACCCAATTTTTAGTAGTCCAACTCAACCTAAGTCTATATAGCACTTCATGTAGGTGGGTCATGTTGAATTTTTTTTCAAAAATTAGTTAAGCACTTTCTTATTTATTTTTTAATAAACGAAATTTTAAAACTGTTTTTTTCTCTAAAAACACATGATAGATTTCAAAAAATTACATATTCGAACTTAGCGCGTAAAAATATTTATAATAAGACACATTGTCAATACTTTTTATTGCATTTTTTCAATTACATTGTTTTTAAAAACAATGTAATTCATATATATGATGTGTAAACTGTCTATTCGAGTTAAAATTTTATTACACTATGATAGTAGAATATATATTTGTTATTTTTTGTATTTTTATTGAAATTATGTTGGATACTCGAATCCTTTAAGTTTTAGTAGTTAGGGTTTAGCACTTGGGACATTTAAGATTTTAGTAGCAAATCCGAGTATTTTAGGTTACAACATGGAAATCCGATACACGAGTCCGTTAGGGTTTAGCCAATTCGTTCCCCTTGGGGTTTATAACACTTATTGTTTATGTTACAACATGAAAATCCGATACACGAACACATATCAATTCCTATAAATAAACACTGGAACCTACGTAATTCACATATTAATACAAAAAATAATAATTAAAAATAGTGTAATTAAAAATGACTTAATAAAACCTATCGATGATGAATATTGTTGGGTAAATATTTACTTGTTGATTCTAGATATGTAATTTTTTTCGAAATCTAATATGTATTTTAAGAGATAAAGTATTTTGAAATTTCGTTTAAGAAAAAAATTATAAAAAAATGTGCTCGTATATTTTCAAATAAGATATTTTATTTTTTAAAATTTTAATTTTTTTATGTCATACGCTTACAACGAAAACTTGAGTTATTTATGTACCACTCTCTCAAAATATATGTTAGATTTTGAAAAAAATTATCTATTCGAATTCAATGCATAAAACTCTTTTTAACATTACCCATATTTGATAGCTTTTATTTCATTATTAAATTAATTTACATACCCTTAATAATAAATCGACAGCTTTTATGTTATTAAAATTTACATTTTATTGAATAACACGCAACTTATTTGACAGTTTATACATTACACAATTTATCCCACAACTTATACGTTATAAAAAGTACTCTGAAACGAAGGCACACTTAGCTTATTCATAACACACGTGTCCAGTGAATCATATATAATTAAGCATTGGTCCTAAAAATGTATTTAGCTCGACCATGTGACCAAAACAGTGTCCCATTGACTCTTGACTCTTCCCCAGGACCGGCTAACTTGTTAAGAGAAAACCCTGCACCACCCATTAATCCACTTGCACCCACGATACATTAATTAATTAATACTTGCTGTAATTGCAGTCACCATGAATTTGCCTGCAATCTCTATCATCAAATGCAAAGTATCAATCCCTCCACCAGAGCTAATTAATGGCTATTTTATCAAGATCGACTTAACCCGAAAAGATGTGTTGACATAACATCAAGGAGGTGCCCATTAAGAAAAATCAAATCTTGGGTCCTAATACAGTGTGTCCTTGCGATTTTAGAGAAATTTACAAAACATGTAACTCTCCTGTCTACTAAAATAGCAGAGACAGACTTTCTGCAGTTTTAAGATGAAGAAGATGTTGAGAGAGCCTTTTGCAGTGACTTTAAATGGATGCAGTATTCGGAAGATGATGATTGAATGCTCTTAATTGATTCACAAACTCAGACACTAGCTTAGAATACTATCACAGATAAATGAGAATGCTGAGAGAGCCTTTTGCTCTTGCTAATGTCACCTCTTGCATCAATACCAAGAGTCCAAATGATAATGATAATGATAATGATAAAGATAATGATGCTGTAATCGATTCAACTCTGCTGGCATTGCTGAAACAACAATCTGTTATTTCAAGGATGAAAAAAGGACAATGAAAGGACTCTGTTCCTTTAATCACACAAAAAATGGGGAACGCTTTACATGTTTTTTATTTGCAGCAATAAGGAAATGAAAACATCAAGCAGAATGTCATTTTCAATAACAATCGCTATGGAACACATTAGGACTTCGTGAAAATGGTGAACTTAGCAAGGCTACAGACCAAGAAAAAGATGATCAATGTAGGAAACCCAGATCAATGCCTGGTTGAAAAGACTTCCCTAGGACAATGATGTAGAGGATGCACATATAGCTCTTGCTTTTTGCTAGTTTGATCAATGTAGAAGTTACAATAATACCATATTGAACAACGAAGGCAAAGCAATGCATTGAACTATTGAAGAGCTGGGATTTATAATATTTAACCTTGTTTTCTTTGGCAGTAACTAAATGAACATGCATAGAAATGCAGTTCAAAATTGCTGGCACCATTTGTGAAACAAACTATATATAATTATGTTTGTCAATACACGAGTCATTAACCTCAAAAGAAAGAAAAACAATGAATCTAATCTGTGTATTTCGCCTCTTATCTTAAAAGAAAAACCAAAAAATATATATCCCTACTGAAAAACACAATGTGTTCATCACTTTTGGAGCCCCTCGACAATATGTCAAATGTCAGCACAATTTGCTGGTGCATACCCCAGCCTCGACTTCTTAGTGTCATACAAGATGTGAAAGTTTTGCTGCTGATAATTACCAATTATCGAAAGAGGAGATTGGGGAGTTGCCATAATCGCCAAGCAAACAACGTCCCTGTCCAGCCGGATAAAGTAGTTTTCAACTGGAAAATTCCACTCTGCTCCATCAGCGAACTGTATCCCAAAATCGGGCACCTCCATCTTCTCAACTCCTGATACGTTGTAACAAGGTTCAAGAATAGGAAAGTCTTTTAACAATGGATAGCCTTTCACCTTCTTCAAGAAGGCCTCCTTGATTGTCTCATAAGCTGGTTTTGCAAAATAACTTAGTGTAGTACCCGAATCAATGATAGTTCCACCACTACCATCAGCCAATAACTGCCAAGTCTCCTCTGGTATCTTGAGAGCCTCTCCACCAACCATGATTGATTTTATCTGGACATAATAGAATGTATCAGCCGGGTTTTCTTTCCCGGCAACCAATGAAGTGAAATTCAATTCTGGGTGGTTCAATAGGTCCTTGTCCTCTCCAAAAATCAGCTTACTAGTGACATTGGCATCACTATTTCTATCAACCAAACAATATGAGAAGGACTGACCATACAGTGACTGAAGCTGAGAGGAAAATGAGAGAGGCCCTCTCCCAAGTCCTAACAAACCAGCAGCTCCATGAAATAGGCCTCTATTCCAATGACCACAACCAAACATCACATTTTTGACACTCGTGAACTTGGATTTCCCGGTAGAAGATGTGAGATTAACTGTAAACGTCTCCAGAGCAAATTCCCCAGTTGTATTAGAACTATCACCATACCAATAAAAATAAGGACAAGTTTGATTCTCAGCTTTGCAAGGCTGAGGAGGATCAGGTGATGAAACCAAATGACACCTTGAATCATTGCAGCCTATGTTCCTGAATGAATTGGAATCCTTAGGATCATAATAAGGTCCGTTCTGCTGAAAGCAATCATAACAAGGCACGCATTGAATCCAATTAAGGTCACTACCAGTATCAAGAATCAGAGAGAAGTGCTTAGGAGGTGTACCCACAAAGACATCCATGAAGTACTCTCCAGAGCCAAGGCTCACACCTGACCCCAAAGTAGCCATGAGCTGCCCAGAGAATTCACTACGTTCTGGTGAGGCTGCTGGAACCACTCGCTTCGTATCCTTCTTTGGTTGCTTCATACCCTTTTTTAGCCTTGAAATTGTGTTTTGGTTCTTCTTCTCTGTGATCCTTGTATGAAGAGTCTCAATTCTAGTCAGGTCTCTTACTGTAGACTCAGACACAGAACCTTCAGCCTCTGATTTTTTCCCAATTGGTCGGTGCTTCAAGTGCAGTTTCACTGTTTGTTTATTGCTTTCCTCTGATAGTGCATCCTCTCCAGTTTCTTCATTGACATTATCTTCTTTAGATAGGTTAGCAGTTTCTAATATCTTGGATTTCTTCGAGGACTTGAGACTGCAACCAGTGCTTGTTGAACAAGAAACTGCATTGAAACTCATCTGATCAGGCAACTCAATTCCAGCAAGAGAGGAGAAATTGGAATCGAGATTGCTTGGATGGTCATGGACGCAGCCAATGGCTTCAAAGGTTCCAGAGGCAACAAAAAGAAGAACCAAAAGGAGATAAACCTTGTAACACATAGCAGTGATCTCGACTTGCTTGGCTTTAAAGAAAATCCTACACAAACCAAGAGAAAAAGGATATAAAAGACTTTGGAAAACAAAAATCAAGAACTCCCCACGTCCAAAAGAACTTGTGAAGGGAAAAAGCCCAGAAATAAAACAATCAATCTAATTCGTTCAAAATAAAGGTATACACAAAAACCCCAGAATCAAAACAAACCAATTATACGCTTCGAGAGGTAGATTGTCTGGGAAGTGAGGGGGGAATGAGAGAGAGAAGCGTCTTTAGAAACAAATAACAAATGAATGCTGATAAGGATAAACGGGGGAGAAGGAGATGAAAGAAGGATATCACGAGACGAACCCAGAAACAGAAAAAGCAATCCAACTGCTATCACCAAGATGAGAGAGAGAGAGAGAGAGAGAGAGAGAAACCCAAGAAAGCTTAAGAAAAATAGAGAAGTTCAGTTCTTGTTCTTGTTCTTGATGCGAAACACGAGTCTTTCTCAAGAGAGATCGAAAGCAGGAAGCGAAACCATGGTAAAGAAGAAGCCTTTGATTTGGGTACTGCGTTTTTTCTCTCGTTGGAATCAAAGTCTTCGATTTTGAAGTTTGAACGCCAGTGATTCAAAGAAAAGTCGCCGTTCACACGCGGTTTCATGAGAGAAGATAAAATAGTAATAATGCAGTCGAGAGTAAAAGAATGCAATTGTTGAAGGCAGGCTGAGAAGGAAAGTTGACTTCAAATTTAATTTTGCAAGTCACAGGACAGCATGTGCGCCAGGGCGGTGGATATTTACCTGGTCTTTCGTCTCTGTTTCCTGTTCCATTCCCACCCTAGTCCTCCTAGTGGGTTTTCTTTACTCGGTAAAGCTAATCTGAGCTGGTCTTTATATGTTTTTCCTCGGTCAATTCTATTGACTATGAAAATATGAATAGACACAGCTGTTATGGGTTTTTTTTTTAATAAGTATAAATACACACAGGACAGAGACAGGACACGCCATTATAAAATGGTCAACCAATTGTAACGCGAAATCCTATATATCCTACACACAAGTGAGATTCTATGGATGTGGGATACCTTTTTGGTAGCTGTTATGGATTCGAGTGGAGGAGGCACCATAATTTCTTTGCATGTAAAAAATACTACACAATAGTTTAGTTGGATTGAAACCTCGAGCCACATCATTTTTTTTTATGAAAGCACTATTTTTTTTCTCTGTCTAAGCAAAAATTAATTTTGGTACATTTAATTGGAATTAGGGATGTCAACGGGTCGCGTACCCTTCTATTTAAGAAATACCAAAACTGTTATCGCTTAATGCACCTTATACCAAAACCGTTTAAAAATTCATTTAGATTTTCAAAACCGGAACCTTTCCATAATTGTTTATCGCTGGGTACCCATTTACCGTTTAACTTTTTCAATTTCTTTCATAATTGATTGAATAATGTTTCCAAACACTCAATATATATTTATAAACTATAAAAATCTATAACAAAAAATCAAACAATTGGATTAGTGATTAAGTGATTTAGTTTTGTATACATATGTAAGGTTCAAATCCCTTCTCTAACATATATACTATATTTTTAAGAATTTACTTGAAATTAAGGGTTGGGTCAGGCCGGGTTGGTTATGGTTTCGGTTCGGGTACCCTAACCATTTATTAATCGGTTCAGGTATCCTAAATCCAGCATCAAATACCAAAACTGACCCGAAACCGTGACAGATTTGAAAATAAAAACCAAAACCGTTTCCAAACCCTATAGGATCGATTTTTGGATTTTAAACGGATCGGATATCCTATGAATAGTGCACGAATCGAGTTTTTTTCCATCCCTAACTGGCATCATTGTACAATATATAGATATATCGATCATAGCAGTTCTATTGTAGAAAATTAATTTAACACCAGTTTATAAATTAATAAAAAAAGAAGCAGCTGAAATTATGTAGCACCTAATTTTGAAGAAAAAAGGTATGCTAGCGATGAAAAGTGATATGAGGTGGATATTACAAATTAAATTTGCTTAATTTACTTGATTGACCAAAGGGCAAAAAAATAAATTGGATTTTTTGCATGACTTCTTCAAGTCATTTATCTTATTAAAAAAAAGTCATTTATCTTATTAAAACTTTGTTAATCCCGAGTTTGACTCGTTAAAATCTCTGTGTTACCTTCTTTAGTGCTACTCGTCGATAATAAATTTGAAGGAACAGATAGTGGCCACTTTAAAAAGAAATTTGTAGTGTATCCTGATTCCTGTCTATTTTATTACAATATATATATATATATAGATATATATTGTTTATACTCATTTTTCTTGTGGGTGTGCACACAAAACAGCTTCTATGATACACATACTAGTGTCCACTGGTAAACTTGCATATTATTAATTTGGTTGAAGTTGCCAGTTCAAAAGTTCAAACTTAACAAGGGGAGCTTGAAAAAACAATATATATATATATATATTTACAAAATTTGTTTTGAAAGAAAAAACAATATAATACTAATTTGGTCTCTGCATTAATTGGAGACAGGTGTTGTTGATATAATGCTTAAAAAAATATGTGAAGAGTGACGATGGTTTGACTCGGAGGTCTCTTCCAAATAATGGCGTTCAACTACAAATATATATATGATATATGGTTTGATAGGAATATAGATATCGTTTTCACCACCTAACCGCAAGAAAGATGGTTTAGGACATTTTCAAATCCAGAAATAGTGTATTTATTACACACATATCTCAATACCAACACAAATGTGTAGTGTGTACATAAAAATAACAAATTCAAAGGCATTGGTAGAGATTTAGCCAATTAGCCTTGGGCAGACAAACATTGCCCATTAACTTTGTAGTTATTCGTTTATCCCTTTGAATTTTGTTTGGTGTTTCGCTGACCACCCCAAGAAATCACGGCAGTAAAATATGGACTAAATATCAGGCTTTGGAAGTGGAACTCAAAATGGCCGCATCCAAATAGGGTTAATGGGAACATGAATTCTGGGTTTATGTTAAATACCGTCTCCATATTTGACATTATTGAGAATTGCGACAGAAAGATGAGACGATTTAGCAGAGAGAAGAGAGGAGAAGGAGAGGTTTTTTTCTTCTTCTTCAATGGAACTGTTCAGGTCTTGCACACAAAAGACGGAAGTAGGTGGCATTCCCAACACGCAACAAACAAGTGCTAGTTTCATGGGAGAAGCAAAAGATTTTCCCAAGGAAAAATATTGGATTGGTTTGGTTTGGTTTTGAGAATTTCAATTACAACTCTTGTCTTCTTGCATTTGGATCTTACAAAGACAGATACACCTCAATACATACATGCCAATATGCCATAGTCGTCTCTGGAAATCCAATCCAATACATTTATTTATTTGGTTGGATCTATTAAACTATTCGATCTTCACAATTCACATATTGTTTTCAACTCCTTGTCTTGAATCAATCAAAGTCTGCATTGAATTGTATGCAAGATTGAGATCTAAGGAAGATCTTGGGTTTGCTCCTATTGCTACCTGAACAAACAAAGAATTCAATATGGTCAGGTCAAACTAACAATAGTATAATGAAACCTGAAAGGTCAATGTTTTCCTGAAACGCACAAGAAGATGAGATTCTCACAATTCACATAGGGTCGTCCCTCTAATCCTTGAATATCAATTCCCATCCACATGTTACACAGCATAGACAAGCCTCACACTCCAGTTCACCCCAAAATCTCTTTTCGACTTTATTATAACAAGAGAGCAGCGTTAAGTATTCAAATCAAATGTTTCCCAAGAAATTTCCATGCTACCCCATCTATAATTGATCAAATGATCAGGATCCCTTATTGACCAAGCTCAAATTTATTGGATTCAAACTCATGTATAATGCACTCAGAGGCCCCCTGGGCAGGCAGTCTTCCTTACATGCTACATTATTGTGTATGTCGAGTTTAATTGGGATGAAATTTTTATTGTTAATTGTAGATGGAGGATAGCTCAATTCTTCTCTTCTTCCACAACTGGTCTTATTTTCTTCTATCCGTTGAGCAAGGTAACGACACACAAAATAACACGAGAGAAATTGGCAGTGAGTGAAATGGGTGCCTCCGCCTGCAAATGAGAAAGGCCATTAGATGATACAGACTATACGCACTTCGATTTAAATTGTAAGATACCACCCAATATGCAATATCATTGGTTCAAATACTATGTAGGGTCACTGGGTATATAGGACTTCTTTCTATTCACGTTGTGTGGCTCAATGCCCAAGAAAAACAAGTAGATTTACAAAGACAATCTAGCTAACTATTTGAGCAAGTAACACCCGATAACTATTACACATCCTAGCAGCTTCCAACAACTAAGATACTCAAATAAACTCGCGATACTTCTAATACCTAGAATCAGAAAATATGTAACGCAACATCAGAACGAAAAATAGCTAATCGGAAACAAATCACATCCATGTTTGAGCAATCAATATATATCATGTATGTTAAATACTTTGTAATCTAGGCAAGTTGACCATCCCTCCTTCAAAATGCCATGAAGACTGACCTTTCCATATCTAATTTGCCATAGCATCAACATTCTTAGGAGACAAATCTTGCAGCCCACAAACCAAATTTGCAGGAACAGCTACGTCAATCATTTTTGGATACGGGAGGTTTAGATCTGTAAACAATAACGATAATTAGTACACATCTAAAACTTCATAGAAACATATAAAAACTCAGTCCTCACTAAGACAGTTCTCATTAAAGATTTCAAGTTGCATAAAAGTATACTTACTTTCCATGATAT
The DNA here is from genome assembly GCA_963580455.1 of Euonymus europaeus. Classification (NCBI taxonomy): domain Eukaryota; kingdom Viridiplantae; phylum Streptophyta; class Magnoliopsida; order Celastrales; family Celastraceae; genus Euonymus; species Euonymus europaeus. The sequence continues at coordinate 27,644,651 of OY756963.1, read as the reverse complement.
TCTTGAATGTGTCCTGCATAAAATAGTTCAGATATAGATTCACATCAGAGTTATATTAAAAAAAAAGGGATAAGTTCAAAATGGCCGCTCTACTTTCACTTTCGTACCACTTAAGCCCTTGTACTTTGTTTCGGGCCAAAATAGCCCTTGTACTTGCAAAAACATGCCACGTTAACCCTTGATGTGTTTTCCGTCCAAAAACTGCTGACATGACAGTTAAGTGCTGACATGGATTTTTCTTTGTAAAAAATACATAATGACATGGTGAAACTGAACAATAAAATTACAACACATGTTTTTTTTAATTTTTATGTATCTTAAAAGTTATATTTACTTCAAAAAAAAAATTTAAAAAGATTGAAAAAAAAAGTAGGTCATCTTCCCTGTCGACGCCTGCTCGAAGACAACACCAAAGTAGAAATCGAGAATGTGTTGCCATGGCCTGGCGGACATGAAGGATTGGGGTTGTTCTGGTTTTGCCGGAGAGACCGTTCTTCCTTTGTGAGGATTGCAGAGATTGAAAGATTCCACTTTAGTTTTGGGTATTTGAGAAGAATGGACCCAGATCATGGTGGGTCATCTCCACGGTCGATCTTGGAAGAGAGAGAGATTCAAAGTCAAATCTGGAATAATTTCTTACCGATCTTTGCCATTTGATAGAGATTTGACAAAATGTTTGTTACGGTTGGTCGAGCACCTACCCCTTTCGATAGGCCGGCCACTCCCGTAACAGGCTTGCAGGCCATACACCCCAACCCATCACGCAGCCCGGAGCCCAAGCTAGGCCAGGGCTCGTGGCCCTACCTGGCCCTTACTGCGTAGGTTGTTGAGGCGCCCTCACCTCCTTTAACAAGTGGCCTGCAGACCAACTTGCCAACCTGCCAACCGTAACAATGTATGGGACGACCAAAAAAGATGAGGTGTTCTCGTTCCTTCGGCTCTCCCCTTCTTCTTCGGCGATAGCCGCACGTATGTTTTATAGAAATACCGATTACGATACTAGATGCTCTCTTCTCTAGATTGTAATATATTGTCTCTATGCCTACATTCACTAGTTGAACGTAGTTTGGCCAAGTGAATCCTTTATTTCAATCCAATCTTGGTTCAATTCCATGAAGAAATTTAAATTAAAGGATTAAGTTACAATACGACGTCAACAATGGCGAACACTTTTGCAGGGAAAAGAGATAGAGACAAATTAGATTTTTTGTTTTTTTTTTAAAAAAGTTAAAACCATGTAACATTTGATATTTGTTTTTCATTTTTTAAATAAATGTCATGTCATTATATGACGGCCACGTCAGCAAAAATTAACGAAAAGTTAACGGAAGGGCCAACATGATCCATTGTCTTCAGTAGAGGAGCTTCTTTGATCCGAAACAAAATAGAGGGGCTTAAGTGGTTCATTCTTGAAAATACAGGGGCCATTTTGAAACTTGTCCAAAAAAAAAACATAAAACAACGAGCAGAATCCCAACCATCAATTTATGAGTATGATCATCACATGTAAGGTGAAAAGACAATTACCTCGTCCTTTGTTAGCCTTGGATTATACAGCATCTCCTCACCTATGGTGCTAACCTGGGTCTCACATAGAAAAGGCATTAGCAGCTGATTGAATCAAATTCACAATATTACGAAATAAAACAAATTAGACCATACAGTGAATCCCTTGTAATCATGAGCAGGAAAGATCAAAGTATCCTTGGGCAGCGTGAAAATCTGAGTACATGATAGAGAGAATAAATGTCTGGAGATCAGAATGAACAAATTCTATCTTCTACTAGAAAGTATAGCATGGTATTGTTCTTGCCTGCGAATGCACTGATTTATAGAGTTGCTCTGAACTTCCCCCCTGCAAGCAAATTAATGAGATATAATCTCCAATGATTCTCATAATATAAATAAAATCTGTTTTGAACAATATCAAGATATAATCTGCAATCCAAATTTTTTTGAAGAAAAATTGAGTCTACAGCTTTGCATATGCTAAACCTGAAAATCAGTTCTCCCGCATCCACGTATCAGTAAGGCATCACCCGTGAAAGCCATCCTTGGTTGGGGCTGATCAGGGCCATCTCCAGTAACATATGTTACACAACCTAAAGTATGTCCAGGAGTAGAACGAACCTTACAAACAAACAAACAAAAAATCATCGAATTCAAAAGTTCTAAACAATACATAAAACAACTGCTGAATTGCTAATACAGCTTAAAGACATGAACAAAAAGTACACATACTTTCTCTGTTCCATTCTAAAGGAAAATGACACATACCTCAAGAAACAGACCACCAAAATATATTTTATCACCAGCTTCAATATGAAGATCAGCTTTTGAATTGCTAGCTCTTGATATCACAGATTTTACACCAGGAAACTTAGTCTGCAACAAAGCCATTTATGGTCATATGACATCGAAGGGGCTAGCCAGGACCAGTGACATGGTCAGCATGAACATGAAAATTTGGAAACATATACGGAAGAAATTCCAAACCTTTAACAGACCAGTACCAGTGACATGGTCAGCATGAACATGAGTGTTTATAGCATAAATTAGCTTCAATCCTAGCTCTTTCACGAGGAAGAGGTCCCTCTCTACAGTCTTGTCAACCGGATCAATCAACTTCACAACCAAATAAAGCAATAATTGTTAATGATACCAAAAAAATAAAAATAAAGCAGACTCTTTCAGCACAACCTCAATTCCAATTCTTTCCATTTTCCCAGAATTCTAAGGAACAAATGAACAGATAAAACGATCACAATGAATTTTCAACTGTGATCAATCAATTTTTCAATAAAGATCAGAAAACAAAGAAAAAGCACGACAATTTCCACTTTTTCTTGCGTCAAGAAATTGATTTCCAGTTTGGTTCCATAATCAAAGCCATTAAAAGCATTAAGCGAAAGATTACAAGTGCAATTTCGGTTGCAATTCAATAGACCCTAACCAGAGCAGGCTTATCGGGGTGAGCCACGTCTGCCAGCAAGTACGTGTAAGTAGACGATTCCTTCTCGAACAGTTGACGAAACAGGAGCTTATTATCCTTGAAAGGCAACGCGCCCGCTGAAGACGTCGTATAGGCAGCAACAGATGGAGAAGAATACGCCATTCGCGATGGTGATTCCAGGTAGCCTGTCTTTGCCGCTAGAGAGCTAATAGTCCAAGAAGCAATTCTCGGCGAGAGCGAGCGAGAGTAGATGCAGAGTCGAATCAAATTCATTCGAAGTATCATCTGTTGCCTTTGTCGTTGGATGTGGCGATGGAGCCGATTTTTTTGCACTGGAATTGTTTATTCAGGAATGGAGGAGGAAACAAGAAAAGAAGACAATGGCGGAAACACCAAGAGGTAAGGCAGATAGGCAACAGCCAATGGCTATGGGCTTCTACTTCCTCAATCAAGGTTGAGAATATGGGCCCGGAACTTCCATAGAAGCCCAATTAATTACAAAAATTGCAGTTGAAAGGACAGTAGTGTGAGGTCTCTGTTTATGCATTGCAGGCCTGCTACTTCGTTAACAAAACTTCCCAGCTAGTGCGCATCACGATGTACAGTCCAGAAGTTAGAGATGTTTTTCTGATAAAAGAACTAAAGGCAATAAGCCTTATTATTATATAAGATTAGACATCATATATATATATAGACTAGTGAAGTTCTGGATTAATAATACAACTAAACACCATCATCTCTGACACCATAAGAGTGCAAATCCCTAGTACTGCCACAAGCAGCAGTAACTAGTATTTGAATCAGCAGAAACACCACTGCACAACTCTGTACTATCTCCTTCTCCTACAAAAGCAGATTCAATCATCTCAACCATTTCGTCTATATACATGTAAGCCATTGATTCATTGCTTGGTAGTGTTGGGTTCATCATCTCCATCAAATCAAACAAGCTATCTTCTTCCAAGCCGAACAAGTCCTGCTCATCTGTTGTTGTCATCTTCATCATCACTTCCAGCGAATAAGGTCCTTCATCTTCCTCTTCTAGTAAGTCTCTCAGAAGTGCACCATCAATTTCTGTGAGTTCTAGGTCCTCCGGTTCATCAATTTGATAGCTTGAACTACCCTCTAAGGAATCCACAGACATTGGAACTAGCTGTAGAAGAGGAAAAAGGTAGAAGCTCACTAGATAGAAGGATAAAGGGATACGGAGCTGTATATATAGTGCATCTGGAGTAGGGATGGTCCATTTGGTCTATTCTTGTGTTTTGTACGCCCATACAATTAACCTAGTGATACTTGGATGGTAGCTATTTGGTCACGAGGATGCATGACCATCAAGTTGGACAATTACAGGTACCTAATTTCGCTGAAAGAAAATGAAGAACACAAACCCCATAAGAGTCCAGTCTCCATGAAAAATCACATAAAGCTTATCAGGGTTTAGAAAGGATGAGAAGGTTCCTGCTTATCCCATTTTCACACGGCATTGCACTTGATGAGCAAGAGATTCACCTTTTTTGGTTACAAAATTGATGGCTCGAGACTTATATGGTGGAGTCTACTCCAGTCCAATCTTTAAACCTAATGAGGACAGGAAAAAAAAATCAGAGATTTGCATCTCTGGGTATTTTGGGTCTTGATCATCTCTTTTCTTTTTTGTCCATCAAACAAATGTCTGGTGCAGATCAATCGACATACTTAGTGGCAACATCAGCCTCTGGTGGATGGTGGTTTATCGTTAATGGGTGGAGGTGAATTACTATAAAAAGTAACACAGGCCCACGTACGTTGTCCATTTAAAGCCCAAATCAACTTCACTCACTTCACTTATGACTCAGATTGAAAATAACATGTACCAAATGTTGTTGATATTGATTTGATACCAAAAAACAAGGAATACCTTGAAAAGAATGACAAATAAAACTTAGAAAAAACTGGGATCATATGGAATTTTTTAGCAATCCTTGTTGTGGACTGGATACCCAAAACTTTGTACGTTTTATCTAATGATTGACAAACACAGCAACAAAAGGCAAACAAGTCAACACCTATAGACAAGACTTCCGCTAGTGATCGGACGAACAAAATATACACATCCCACATTAACCGTCCATTTCTAAAAATGGTGGAGGTATCTATACCTCAATAATTATATCGATCTCATCCTATTATTAGGAAAATCCAAATAAAAATAGAACAAAACTAAAGACACTCATTTTTAATTTTTTAAATTGAAAACCGATGGCACCCCAACCAACTTTAGGGTTCCGATGTCGACAAGTTCATAGCCTCTGATACAGTTCATGGCATGTCAGAATTCTGAGCTTGAGCACACATAACCGGCAACGTCAACATTATGAGCCTTGCACACAATTCGTCCCTTGAGCTCGGTTTCTAACATCCTGAGCCTTGCATCACTCTTGGATCCTAGTTTCACGCAAGCCATCTTTATTGAGGTGCAGATAGCCCAACCTTCTAGAAATTGAAGGTTTCGGCCATGCCCTCATAACGAGGTGACAAGCACCCCACTAGGCGATACTAAAGTTTGACTACACAATCAAGGAGAGGTTATAGAGAATAGTAAGAATCTACCATACTTGTCACAGCATGTGGAGAGAGAGTGAGAAAAGCAACCGAGATTAGGAAAACAATTCATATAGCCATCAACTAGTTTCAACTGTATCATTGTACTTTAAATAAGCAAAAGTTAACAAAGCTCATGAGAGGCACTATGACTTCCCATCTATCACAATGATCATTCGGTGCTTTATTATCACTTGTATGTATTCACTGAATCTTTAAGCATTTAAACTTAGCCGGTTCCAGTACCTACCTTATTTTAAGCACAGCAGCAATAGAAATGATCCACTCGTCACATAGTTGTTGGTTGGGAAACTCGTTTGAGTTCAAGTGTCTTCTCATATTCTTCGATAGCCTTGAAGAGCTCTGAGAAGTTTCCCTTTCCAAACCCTCCACATCCACCCTTCTGGTATACCTCGCCTTGTTCGTCTCTGAGCATGCAACCTATTCTCTGGATAATCTCTATAAAAATAGTTGGCCTGCCCAAAACACAAGTGAAACCCATAAATCCAATGACAGCAACATGGGGATCTCAAAGATATTTTCATGTCAATAAATATCTTCTCATGAAAGGTGACCCCAGTAATCAACAAAGCTGTAACACAATCAATAACGTTCACAAACTTTATTATGAAGCCTTGTCTGCAAGACAACAAGCTTCAATCTCAAAATAAGGATGAGCTTCCAGAATCTTTAAACAAAACTAATTTCTTAAGAATTCCAATTTCATCTGATGTCCCTGAAGAAACAAAAACTTTCTTAAAGGACAAGAAATTTTTATTGCATAGGCACCAAAGAAGGTGCAAACAATCCACCTATACTACGAGCTCCCCTTAAAATATTTTATCCATCAAGTAATAAAGTACCTTCTTCACACAGGTAGCATCTTATATATCTTTGCTTCCTAACCTGCCTCTCTTGTTTTGCCAAACATCCACCTTAAAATCCTAAATTACATCGAAACTAATAGGCTCTGTTTTATGGCATTAAAAGTCGGATCTCAAGATGTAATGTAACAGGTTGAAAAGATAGTTAAACGACGGCACATTAGTAAACGTCAAATTATACAAATCCGGTGAAACAGCCATGACAATCCCAATGATTAAAACAAGTTCAAAGCCAAAATATTTCATCCTACATCAACAAGGAGTGCATGAATATACACGTCAAATATGGAATAAGCAAATCATTAAAAACCCCAAAAAATAAATTTATAAAAGGACAAATCATTAGAAGTGTAAGCTTACCTATCTCCCGCTGGCTTGGTGAATATCTGCAACAAGGTTCCCTGGTCATCCCTATCCACCAAAATCCCCAACTCTTCACATTCCTTTATCTGCTCGTCACTCAACGTGTCCCCTGCTCGATTCTTCAGATTCTTGTAGTAAGTAGGTGGGGGAGAGGGCATGAACTCGAACCCACCTACAAAGCTGCGCTTTCTCATCTCCTTCAAGGTCCTGAAGATGTCCTCGCTCACCAGCGCCAAGTGCTGCAGCCCTGGACCCTCATTGTGCTCCAAGTACGTCTGTATCTGACTCTTTCTTTTAGTCCCGAACACGGGCTCATTCATCGGTAGCAAAACCATGTCGTCATTATTTGCTAACACCACAGAATTCAGCCCGCTATCGCTGGTCCCAACATCATCCGCCGTAAATTCAGCAAATTCGTGAAATCCAGTGAATTGCTTCACATAGGAGACAACAGGAGCCAACTCCGGCACGTTCCCAACCGCGTGGTCTAATCGGCGGATACCATAATCTAGCGGAAACAATGACGAATCATTCATGGCTTCAAAACGAGGAAGAAACCACGAATCAGGACTATCAGCTGTAACGTTGCTAGTACTTTTGTAGCTAACATAGCGCAGGACGACATCACCGTAGAGTTGAACCTCAGCGATGACTGCGCGATTCTCAAGAAGTACAGGTTCTGCAATAGGATTCGCGCCATGCGAGACGCTGGTGCGGAAGGCAGTCTCGGCGTCCTCGACCTCAATTGCAACGGCACGGACGGCGAGGCCGTGAGTGGCCGAGAAGGCGCAGCAGGAGTTGCGATCGAAGGTAGGGATGGTGGCAGTGGCTGAAGGGGGCAGATTCTCAGCAGCGGAGATGGAAGGAGAGTAAGGGGCAGTGAAGAGGAAGCAGAGGTCGCCGGAGCGAAGGAGGTAGGAGGCGTGGGTGAGGTTACCAGTGGAAAGGTCGGACTTGGCGACAATCGGCATGCCCAGGCCCCACGAGAAGCGACGAGATGTGTTGGTGGCATCCGAGCACCAGAACTCCACGTGGTGGAACCTTTTGACCTTGAAACGGTCCGATCGAAGATTCGTGCGCACAAAGTTTGAGAATCCGACAAGCTTGAACCCCGACGCAGGCGACACGGTATTGGCTACTGTGCCCATCGTCTCCCTTAATCTTTCAGCGTTCTCTTCGTGCAATGGAAGATAAGAGCGACTCCAATGGTCTCATATATAATATTTTAGCACGGTCGCCCTTGTGTAGGTGGACCCTGCCCGCACTTGCGCACCACAATCAATGGTGATCAATGGATCCCGCACGGTAAAATCCGTGCGGGATCCCTCACTTGAACCTAACTGCGCCCTTGTATTACATCAAAACACAGTTAAATCAACAAAATATATTTTTTAATATAATTTTTTTCAATTTTCATTCACGAACACTCTAAATATCAAGCATCAACGTCATTTTTCTCATATTTTTTTATTATATTTCATTTTTTCTATCATTTTATACTTTTTTTAATACATTTTTTTAAATCACCCTCTCTACCCACTTCAAAATTTTCAAATTTTCTAGAGATACATTTGAGTTGCTCTAAACCGGTACATTTGAGTTGCTCTAAACCAAGAGATACAGAGAAGAGGAGAGCTAAATGGATTACTCTTTCATCAGCCACCACGTGGCGAAGATCACATCGGAGGGAAATACGTACGTAGCAGACAAAACTTTAGAAGGCGAACACGTAACCTTACCTATGATTCGTAATGTTTATCATAATAATCATACACACATCAGAAGTAGTAAAAAACAACAAATAACGATCAGAAGAAGACTAGTATACAAATCACAACTTCTAGACTAGTACAACATCGCATTTGAAAATTTATACGTTTGTATCATAAGTTACCTTGCCAATGCAAGGGTAGTCGAGCTCCAATCCTACCGCTTGATTCTCGATAATTAAACATATCATTATGGGACATGGACAAGGACAACGACTGAAGAATTCGAGATCTAGTTATTTACATCCAACCACACCCACCGTTCCATAACATGCAAAAGAAAATGCAACTTGAATCGTATTCATAACGTATTGAGGAGACCATCTTCATCATTCTCTGGATTCTCCAGAGCCGTTATGTGTTTCCGGAATGATGCAGCAGCTTCTTCTCTTTTCTCAAGTTGTCCCAATTTATCATATATAATGGCCATTAGATAGAAGGCTTCGGCAGCCAATTCATGATACTGTCAAACAGAACACCAATATAATTCATCCACAACATCTGAGATCAACTATTCCCCAGATAAAACTCTTTTACATAGGAATAGAGTACCAAGTGAAAAAAGCCACTTGGATTAGTGCTTACCTCCAAAACCTCAAGATCCTCTGAAGCTTGCTGTAAAGGATCCAACACAATCTCAAACTCTTCACAAACTGAAAAGAAAATTCAGGCTCAATCTGGTAAAACCTTCATTCATGTTTCCATATGAAAAAGGTATATATATACACGGGTAAACAAGAATAAATGCATAAACATAAGAGGGCGTCAATAAAATAAATGCTTGGGCAGAACAGAACAGAACATAATATAAACTATCCTAATTACAATGCCTTCAATTAAAAATGTCCAAGAGGATAATGACAATGATAAACTATTAAAACCATAACTTTGCTAGTCCCAAACTGAGTCCAAGAGCTGCCAACAACGCATGCTCTTTGTAGGCCGTAACATTCATCTTCATGACCATAAAACCAAGGATATAGCAGAAGTCCAAGTCAGATTAAATACACATAACCAAAACAAAACAAAAAAAAAAGGTAATCCCCAACTAACCTGAGTATACCTAAAAGCCTAACAAGTAATGCCACCCCTTCGAACAAAAACAGAATTGTGCTTGTGAGAATAGGTAAATATAAATCTTGGTGAAGGGGTTGTACCTGAAAAGCTTGGATCTGAAATATAACATTTTACTTCGACAATAAATGCCCTTGCACGAAGTTCAAGACCTCCATGACCAAGAATCAATGGCAGAGCCTCATGTACAAGGGTTAGACCCCTTTTTGCATGGTTCGATCCAAGCGAAAGCCACAACTCAGAAAGGGTAAGGGTGGCTGACGCTTTTAGAAGATCCAGGTTTAATGATTGACAAAATGAGAGGCAGGCCAAAGCATACGGAAGGCCTAAAACAGCATTGCCGGATTTCTGGTGACAAAATATAGAAAATCTTTAGCTAGCAGCACCTTTTTTCATTTTTACCTTTTTTAATTATAATGAAGATTATATAATTCACAGCCACATAGCCAAAAGATCTAATTCTACACTAATTAAGCATAAAATTACGGGATTCACAAGCACTCCCACTTCTTAAAGGGGGTAACTTATAATCTCCAAGCATGGTAAACAAAGTGTTACTTATACCTTATGCAATGACAATCAAACATAAAGTGTTACATTATACCTTATGAATTTCAGCGAGCAGAAGAAGCACAGTGGCATTCTCAACCTGCAGATTGTATTTGTAACACATACAAAAGAGAGATTGTGCAACAGCCGCAGCCTGTAAATAATGTAGCAACAAATTAAATAGGAAATGCTGGGCAATAGAACACAGCATACTGAGCCCAATGCCACTAGCAATAAATTAGGCTGTTAATGCATGAAAATTGAAAAATTCATGACTTGTGGAATGCAATTTAATGTCTTTAAGCCGACATACTCTTTTAGCAAATGAAGTCAAATACTCATACTTTAACAGCCACAACAAATATGACATTTGTTTAAGAAGAAATGCTTTATCCCAATCTTTTGACATTCTTATACTTCTGATTCACACATCGATTGAGTTTACACACACCAAGACCCACTGAGCATGTTTCACACAAGAAAACTCCCTACTGGTAATAAACAACCTATCAAGATTTCCAATAGGCTGTGCCAAATTTTGAAAGTTTATCATTATTAGCCAGGATCATCAAGTGAACAGAAGTGTCATAAGTAATTAATAAGATTTGATCCAAATTTTGATCTTAAAACATGCATCTAAATTCTCCTTGTATCTGAGCATCATAATTAGTAGAAGTCCAACCTAGCTTTCTCTCTACAGTTGCCAATATCCACCATGTTATGAACTTATGATACTTGCGAGCTCATTCATACTAAACCCAAAAAAACCCCAATTGTGGACGTATTGACGTAAGCCATGATAGTTTGCACGTTATTCTCATAATCTTACCTAATGACATGCCTATCTTCACATCAGAGTATCTAAGTATACATAATAACACAGCTGAGGAAAATAAGCAACTTCTATCGCATAACAGATCAATTACGACCAATCGGTTGTTTATTTATCACAAATGAGTATCTTTAATTATTTCTCAATTCCAACTAGTATGAAGGAACCAAAACGTTATTCCAGATAGCAAATGGAGAAAATTAACTTGACAGAAAAGGTTTGGCATATAAAAAAAAAACCTGGCTGAATTGGTTTGCTGCAAGCAATGTGCGAGCATGGCGAAGGCTGGCTTCTGTCTTCAGTTCCATGTCGACACCAGTAACAGGGGATGCTAAAACTCCAAGCTCCTCACATAATTGTTGGGCTAGCTTTAAATGCCCTCTATATGACACGAAAAAGAAGAAGCTACTTTCAAAGATCAACAGTATTCTAAAAATGATGAATGAAGGGAGATATAAATACTTCTTCAGCAACCTAACCTATGTAAAGCACATTCATGGAGCAGCTGCAGTTTTAGAAGCAACATTCTTGATTTTGAGACAGATAAAAACTTCTCTTCTGCTACTTTAAAAGCTGTAAAAGCCTCTGGAAGTAGAATAATAAAAATAGAAAAAGAAGAAAAAACACAAGACAAGTAAGAATCATTGGATCTCAGCATTTGCGGATTCATGACAAGATCAACACTGGATATTTTAAAGAAAAGTAAAGCTAGAGCATCATCAACCAATGTTAATTATCAAAAGATATATAACTATGGCATTTCTTTTGTTTGTTGATATTTAACATAAAGCAATCTTTGAAGAATACAGTGTAAGGCTAAGAAAGTTCATCAAGCATTTGTCTGAACTTCACCTCTATAACCTTTAAATACTGCCAAATGTTGGATGAGCTTCATGTGCACCAATGCAGCATCTGATGAACTAATAAGAACAAGAAGAGTTCAATTTCATTTTACATTGAGCAAAATACTGCATGTGAAATTCATAGTGAAAATAGTAGGACAGTGTTTTTGAGTAATGTAGTTAACAATTACCTTGAAGCATCAGCAAAGCAAGTTGCATAAAGCAGTGCATTTATTCGAGCAAGAGGGGCACTGATAGAGAATAGGAAGGAAAAAAATCAATAAGACAAGTCTGAAAAAGAAAATACAGAACTTAAGTGCAAAGTTAAACACAAATGCTATAGATATTCATTAGAAGGAGAAAAAATAATATCAGACAGCAATGCATGATGCTGTTTGAGCATAAAATAATACAAGCAGCAACAGAAAGTTGCAAGGGTTAAATTCACCAACTAAAAAACAAACAAAACTACAGATCCTTGTTAAAGGTCACCTTCCATATATCTCCCAAGCAGTGGCACGAAGTAAATATGAAGAACCTACTAATTGCAACACAGATCCAGGAATTGAACTTTGCTGCCCACAGAACTGGAAAGAATTATAATTGATTCCAGATCCATTCTCTTGAGTTAAAACTAGTGAACCCACTGGTTTCTGCAGATTCTTAAGCCATACAGCACTCAGAGCCCCTTCAGTTGTCATCAATCCGCTTTCAGAGTCAAAGTCACCAATTAAACGAGAACATAATCTTATTTCCTGCCAAAAGCATAGTTTGCAGGAAACAAAAAGAATTAGCAGCAAACAATAAAATAATTCCAAAGCCATTTTCATTTTTATGAGAAGGAAGTGTACCATAGAATCATCAAGACACAGACTAACCTTACAAACATTGATGGGACATGTTCTAAGCTTCATGGAAGCTTTGGGGCCAAAAGATAGCAGGGGTCTTTGCACATGCTGCACAAAAACAAAATAATAAAACAAATTCAACTTTTCTACAACAGGGAAAAAAACATTGCAAAAAAAATTGTGTTCCTGCCCTCTCTCAATATGACCAACAAAGCCAACTCAGCTAACCAGGACTTGACCCCCTCATTGCACCCAAACTCTTCAAAGAGTCGATTGACAAAATCTTGGTGATTTACATGACTTGTAGACATAGGAAAGTCTAGTGGTAAATTTGCAAAATAGTATGTTAGTCCAACACTCCCCACTTGTGGAACTTGACAGAGTAATACACCAAAGAAAATCCAACTGAAGGATAGATGCAGGGTCAAAATTTGAGCACTACACTGGCCTCATAAGTCCATATTCCTCAGATCTTAAAAAGTCAAACAAATTCACTAGTCCATTTAATAAATTATTTACCAAAATGAAAATAGATGGAAAAATGGGAGCACTGCTGGATCAAAAAATGATGCCCTTTAAGATAAATCCATTTCCATCGAGAAGGGAATAAATACACTGCCAGTTTAGTCTTCAATAGAAGAAATAATCAATGAAAATTTAAAAATAAATTTTACTTTTCCCACCTTACCCTTAAATTAAATTTGGCCATGGCAAGATGATTTGAAGCCACCAAGCGTTTCAACTTTAAATTTTCAGCTCTCTTTAGGGAGCCTTTTAATAGAACAAACAATTGTTGTTGTACAGAGAGAGATATGCCTATGTTGGTCACAGGAGAGTATGATCTTCCAAGTATTCCAGTTGTACTTGAGATACCCATCTCAGACAACAAGTGGCAGATAGCTGCTAGAGTGTATGCAAGGCAAGTGTCATTACTGTGCTGCAAAATGGAAAGAGCAGGCATTGGGTAAATAAATAAGAACCAATCATTACAATAAGTAAGCAAAAAATAAGACTGAGGATATCAAGAAAGACATCTACATCACTACAAAAAGGATATGGAGCACGAGAGCTCTCTTCCAATCAGTAATTCAAGCATAATACATGCTTCTTATTTAACTTCGTTGAAATAACCATGAAAACAACATTCCCCCCATAACCATAAGCCTGGTATTCGGAAGAATGAAGATGTGCAAGAGTATGAAAATTCAAAATTTTTGCAAAAAAAAAAATGATAAAATAAGGAAATTACCTGTTGACAGACACGAACTGCTTCAGTTAAAACCTGAACACAATAAAAAACATTACATTTTTGGTAAATGAAAGCATAGATAGAATAAGGTAGCACGTGTTACAAGCATGGATGCTATATGTGTTACAAGCATCGAGTGTCATACCCAACCAAAGCCTATAAAGCTCGGCCAAGGTTTGACTCATCAAGTACCCTACCCACAAAGCCGAGCTTAAGACTATGGGCCAACTCAAAGCAATAGAAGATATTAGTATGTAGTAGAAACATATCTTGTTCTGACATCACATTTTCTTTTCCTTTTTGTGTGTAGGAAGGGGAAGAGAGACAGACCTAACAGGATTACCTCCAAAGCTTGTCTAGGATGACCAAAGTGGAAATGCAACGTTCCCAAACAAAGTAAAGCAATCTCATATCTTCCAAAACTATTGCATCCCGAAGCAGGTGGAATAAAATCAAATCCCTCTGTCCCTGCACTTTTATGCCAAAATTCATCCAATCAGTTACAGTAATTTCTTCTCATATCATACGGTTTCATCTTCAGAGAATATTTTTGAAAGCTAAGACCCAAAAAAAGAAACATGAATCACAGAGTTGAAATGGTGAATTCATTTTAATCGAAATATTACACTTTTTTTTGTGATATCCAAAGATAAGAGAAGAAATGAAACAAAAACCTCAAATAATGTGAATGATCATGTAACAACATTGTTTGGTTTTGATAATATAAACAAAAGACATCAAGACCAGTGGAAAGAATCCTATAATGTGAGTGATCGTGTAACAATATCACTTGGTTTTGATAGTATAAACAAAACATATCAAGACCGATAGACGGAATCCAAGCTTTTCATGGCTCAACAAATTTCTTCAGCTTGAGATGACACACAATCGATGAAATTTGTTCAAGTTTTCAACTTAATTGTGATTTGGGGAGCATGAATAGCAACTAGAGCGGAAAGTTTTAGCTTGTAGACTCCGGGTGGAAATTGCTCACAAAGCATGATCATTCTGAGATGCAAGTCCCAGTGCAAAATAATTGCACTGTACCCATCCCAAGCATATTATATCTCAGTTATTAAGAGGAACTTTTCAAAAAACAAGGAAGTGACTAACAACATCAGTTCATTGAGAGAAACAATCAGGAATCAAACATAGACCTAGAGTTTTTATTTACCAGTAATCAAAATAGCAGTGAAGATTCTCCAAAGCAGAGAAATAATCATCGTGATGAAGGCTATTCAGATACCGTAAGTAGTGAACCTGCATAGTGAAAGAACACGTCAGAAAGGAAAAGGTACACTGGTACAGATGTCAAGACTAGTCACATTTCTAATGCAAACAGGGAGTGCAGAAAGGTGGTGGGGATGGACAGATTTGGACAGGAGGATAACTAGAAAAAGCACGTCTAACCTACCCGATGTAGTTCAGGGGCCAACTTTTGAAGCTGCTTTAGAATAAGTTCAAAGGCATTTAGGGAGAAAGAACTGCCATGCCTGGCACAAAATTATTCGAGATTCAGTTTCACAGATACAAAAATTCTGCCAAGCCAAGAAAAAAGTACAAGAGTGATTACAAACAATGAAACAAGTCTATGAAACTTACCTTTCTATTGCATCGGCTTGCTCCATTAAATAGCCTTGTACCTGCCAAATTGTGCGCAAGAATACCCCACTTTCGAGGTCAATATCTCTCAATACATCACAAGGGGGATTTGAATGAAGTTCTCTGCCTTTGTCACCAAGTCTGGATTGTGGGTCAGCAGGAACCCCTAATTCTGCAGGTTTAATTGGCATTCCACAACACAGCCAGTTTGTCATTGTAACAATATTTTGACTGACATTCAAACAATATGTTTATGATCCCATCATATAATTCACCATCAGAAGGAGAAGTTCACTAGTAGTTTAAGACCAAATAAATTGTAACTACACAATAACACCTGGAACAACCATAATTAATTCCAAATTTAATCGATGAAAACACCGTCAAAGGAATTTCGGAGAAAGATTACAATAACGATAAATCAACATTATAATGTAAGAAATAGAGACCTAAAATGGCATGAATGGTAATCTAAACAATTTATAGTGGTATAATTTGAGAAGCCAAAACATAAATAAAAGAGTAACGTTGTCAAAAAGAGAGCTTAGAGACCAAACTATGCAGTTATGCCTATTTCGGCTGTCAATAGAATCCCAAGAAAACTAGAGACATTGAATGACAGCTTCCAAATCCCACAGAATGATAAAGCATAAACACATAAATTACACATTTGACATCGGATGAACTTCACAAGCCGTAGTCAACCAATATTCACAATGGCTTTAATGGTTCTGGCACATATTCTGAAACAATATTGCAAAAGGCGTCTGCTCAGTCATGAATAAAATAGCATGAAGAGATTACAAATATCTATTATCTGGCCCATATTCTGAAACAATATTGCAAAACGGGGTCTGCTGAGTCTAAATAACAGAGCTTGAAGAGATTCCAGATATCTATTATCTGACCCATATTCTGAAACAATAGGGCAACAGGGGTCTTCTGGGTCATGAATAACAGAGCATGAAGAGAATCCAGGTATCAATTACTGGCTTACAAGAATAGAATAATCATACCTTCAACCAAACCAGAAAGGGTTTTGGGCGCATGAAGGTGAAAAGTAACTT
The DNA here is from genome assembly GCA_963580455.1 of Euonymus europaeus. Classification (NCBI taxonomy): domain Eukaryota; kingdom Viridiplantae; phylum Streptophyta; class Magnoliopsida; order Celastrales; family Celastraceae; genus Euonymus; species Euonymus europaeus. Next base: position 27,628,036 of record OY756963.1, on the reverse strand, counting down.
TTTCATTGGCCCTTTTTCTTGCTTCAATTTCTTCAGTAACTCTCTCAAAGACGAAATTCTCCAGATCCATATTCTCATACTCTGTTAATGTCTCCATATTGTGAGTAGAATCATCTAAACGACGCAACTCATAAGGTGAGCAACTCGAGAGAGCATCTTTACAATAGATCCCTATATTTGTTAAAAGATGGCACACACCCTGCATTAAAGTTTAGAAGCCAATGTAGCAAATACATCATCTACTTCAATTTTCAATCATCAACTTTGTGCTGTGGAGCTCAACGCTCCTTTTAGGTGACCAGAAAAAAAAGGAGGTATTAACAGATAAGCAATTACTCATTGACCAAATACAAAAGGTACAACTCATAGATCAGATTGTAACTTTGAGAACAAAGGGAGAGTACAATACCTCAAACGATAATATGTTAAAAGCAAGTACACATCGACGGAGAAACATCCCAAGGTTGCTGTTTGGGTCCAAAATAACTTGGTCCTCATCCACAACACCAGAATCAGAGCCTCCAAGAATTCCTGAACAAATTTTGCCAAAAGAAGATCATTAAGACAGAATTATAAATGAGAAGTGTAACTAAACAGGGCAGAAGCGGCATGTACAATTAATTAACTACTCACCGCGCATCTCACTAAAGAAATTGAACAAATCATCAGGTGAAGATAAAGCCGATAGCCTGCTCGTTAAGTGATCCATCAACCAATGATCTAAAGAACCCCCAATATCCCTAAGTTGATTTAAGAGATCTTCGAGCTTCGGCTCCAAAATATCATCACACGACTGCCACAACAAATAACTGTCACCGGAAAACTAAGAAGAAACGCAGAATCAAAGGTCGGAAAGTAATTGAGTACCTTAGTGAGAACCAACAAGTAGAGGCCGAGGCGGTTATGCTGAGCTACGGAGGAGAAAGGGAATGGCACAGTGATCTGCGCCGGCGTGGCGTAAATCTGCAACATTATACACACCGACACCTTGTGTGGCGTCATCACGAACGCCCCTGTCGCTCCCTTGAAAATCCCAGCCATTCCAAATCCCTCGAAGTCCTAATGTCTAGGGTTTTTCAAATTTGTATACCGCGAAGTGCGAACGGGGAATATTAATATAACAGAGTCCAGCACTTAGTACCTGCGGGGCGGGTCGGGTCGGGTGCCATATTAAGGTGAATATGAATTTGGGTAAAACTAATTGCTAAAACAAAAAAAAAAAAACAAAAAAACAAAGGAAAAGTCGTGATGAAGCCTCTGCCTCGGCAACATCATCAACACCTACGAGTCCACATGTAACAAACAGCCTTCGAGCTTCACATAAAACCCAAGTACTCTCCAGCATTTCCTGAAGAAGAAGAAGAAGAAGAAGCTCTAATTCGATCGATCATGGCCTCCAATGGTTCTTCCACAGTTAGTCACCACTGATTTTCGTGCATTTACATAGTTCTCCTCCTTTATTCAAATTTAACGAAAAAGGTTTTGATTTCATGATGAGTCAATTGAACTCTGGTGATTTGTGTATCAATAGAGAGTTGCGGGTACGGAAAATAGCTTGGAGAAGATCAAACGGCAGCTTGCGTCAGGTTCTGGTCGGAACTTGTTGCAGGGCCCACTTCTTAAGAGATCTGAAACGGTATGATTCTAAAATTTTCTCTTTATCCCTTCCTTTCTTTCAAAATTTGATGTTCGAATTGGTTGATTTCGGGATTAATTTTTCCTTTAATTGTAGCTTTCTTAGCACTCGAACGGGTTTTGTGCAACTTGTTATTGTTATTGAGAAATAAAGATCAAACATTATGATCTGGTCATGTGCAAGAGAGATTTTTATTTGTATTTAGCAGAAACTTCACTATGAATCTAGATTTACACCTCAAGAACGTAGGAAATGGGAAAAAAAACCATTACCCTATGTGCAATACCTTTATGGAACATGGTTCAAGGGAATTGAAACTTTAAAAGAGAACTTTGGGCAAGAAAATATCAAAAAATTTCGGACTGTTTGCAAATGACGCATGATTATGTTTATATGTTGTATGCCACTTTCTTAATTCACTTCTTGAATCAATACTGCTTACGAGCCATATTTTCACATTTTAACAGCTGAGGAAATGGAATGAACGATGGGTGATATTAGACCCGACAACAGGGAAGATGGAATACAAGTGAGCAGATTATCGAAATTATGGATAATTTAATCTTCATTTTTTTCTCAGTGTCAATCTCTAAATATCAGAAGACATGGCTAGAACACATAATATTCCCACTTTTAACTTGTTTCAGGACTAGAAGAAATGAGCCAACTATCAAGGGATCTATTATATTTGATGAAAATAGCACAATTGCATTATCTCCTGTCAATTTTCAGTAAGATCGATGTTTACTTCAAACCTACTTTACATTTTCGTCCAGAAGTTTTTCTTGTTTATACTTGGTTTGAATGACGACTGACGTTATTATCAAATTTATTGTTTTTCCAGTGGACTTCCAAAGTATGATGGATGCTGTTTCTGTATCCTTATTTAGCCCTTCTATTATATTCATTTGGCATTGTGAGAACCTCTTAAGTTTTTCCTGTTAGGCAATATTGTTCCTTTGTTATTAGTGTGAATGCTTCTTAACTGCATACCCTTAGATATTGGTACTCCTCTGAAAAAAGACTACTTTCTCTGTGCGGAGACTCCTGGAGCGGCTAGAGCATGGGTAGCAACTTTACAGTAAGTATCTGCTACTTCTTACATGTGCTGCAGGATATTTGACGGCCTGACGATTCCAAATATCGTGTTTGAATGTCATTCAAGATCATATACTGAATTTGAAAATTAATTTGTTAAAATGAATTAATAGTAATGGAAAAACAAGTTAGCAAAACATTTGTTAACACGTTATGCAATCCATAATTTCACAGTGTATTAATTAATAACCTTACTAGTCTAATCATATAAATTAAATGAGAACATTCATAGTACGCACATACACTATTAGAACAGGTACTAATTGGTAGAACTCTTGTTCTCTCATGCAATGCATTCATTTATTGGGGAATCATGACCATTTGTTCTGATGCTTGTTTTGGTTTTTCCTTTTAAAAACCAGTGCAACGCAATTGGTTCTAAAGGCCCACAAAGAGGCTGTGAATTCCCTCAGTGGAAATGGTTCCACAAAACTAGGAACCATTGCAACTGTAGTTGCTGCTGCCAATTCGACAGCCCTCGAATGTTCTAAAGAAATTGAAGCAGCGATGCAAATTTCTTTAAGAAATGCCCTGGGAATGATTCCGAATAGAACAAATGATGGTCCGATGGATGACTTGACAATTATGAAGGTACACCAACTGCTGCTTTGTCTTTTAGTGAATTTATTGTTTTATTTTTACACCACTCCAGAAGCCATTGTCCTTGTTGTTACAATGTGGCTGACATTGTTATTTGTTTCTACTGGTGCAGTGTAGATTTTTGATAGTCAAGACCTACGATTTCATGATTTAGTGTGGCTTAATACTTATAGTGTCAAATATACTGATATCTCCTTCAGATATTTGGTTGTTTTCCATGTTAAATGATATTCTTGTGCTGAGGTTCAGAGGTTGTTAATATCCATCTGTGTATTGTGGCTGCCCATGCTGCTTGTGTCAATTTAAAGTCTATTTTTGTGAGCATTGCAAATCTCCTTAGTTTTATGAGTAACCTACTTGCAGGAAACACTCAGAGTAAAGGATGAGGAACTGCAGAATTTGGCTCGGGATCTCCGTGCTCGTGATTCAACAATAAGAGAGATCGCAGAAAAACTATCAGAGACAGCCGAAGCTGCTGAGGCTGCAGCATCTGCAACTCATACAATGGATGAACAAAGGAGGATTGCTTGTGCTGAGATTCAGCGCTTGACAAAAGAAGCTGAGAAACTGATGGAGTCATACAGGATGAAGGTAATGATAAATTGTCACCCTCTCAAGGGGTCTTTGTTTCTATCTGCAACATTTTATATTTCAATTTATGATGTTTTATTAAAAATATCTTTCATTCACATTATAGATTTAATTTCATACTTCCAGTATATATGTTTTCATTATGTTCACTCATTATATGTTGCCATTCTTTATCAAATGTAATTTACTTAACAGATTAGGAAGTTTAGTTTAGTGAACTTATGCTTTATCAATAGTTTTGTGCTTGTTTATTTGAGGTATTTATTTTTTCAGCTAAAAGAGTGTGAAGAGGTGGTCATGGCTCTAAGTAAAGAAAAAGAACAACTTATTAAGCAGAGAGATTCCGCTTTCCAAGAGGCACATTTATGGCGTTCTGAGCTTGCAAAAGCTAGAGAACGTGTTGTCATATTAGAAGCTGCTGTTGTGAGAGCAGAGGAGAAGGTCAGGGTAGTGGAGGCAGATGCTGAAGCTAGAACCAAAGAGGCTTCACAGAAAGAGGCAGCCGCAGTGAAGGACAAGCAAGAGCTTCTGGCCTATGTGAATCTGCTACAAGCACAGCTTCAAAGGTTTAACTCTTGCCCCACTTAGGAAATACAGGGATGTTTATGCCTTTTTAATTCTTGCAACTTTTGTTCTAGATCATAGTGCTTTGGGGCGCAAGTATCCCTTTGCAAGGAGGACATGCACTAGAATTATTATGATGTAAATTGAGTATTGTGAGAATGTTTTAAATAGAAATATGGAGAAAAAGTGAGCCTTCATATTTGAATATGTGTTAAGTATCTAGCCGCTGACCTTTCCTGTTTGAGGTTGGCGGTGAACAATTTTCCGAGGTACCCTCATTCAATGAATAGGGAAAATAGAAGACTTCTAGAAGAGAACAAATATTTTTCTTCATAAATCGAAGGAACAGTACGTCCTTGTGACTTGTGGGATTTGACACATGTTCTGACTTAATTTTGCAGACAGCAGATTGACACAAAACAAGTTTTTGAGGAGAAGAGTGAGTCGTCAAATGTTGGTGTCAATCTTCCCCAGACGAAGGATGTAGACTTGTCAGAAGAGAATGTTGATAAAGCTTGTCTTAGTGTATCTAAAGAAGTCCCAGTTTCTGGAGAGAGTGTAGTCCATATGGCAACAGATCAGGTGAACCTCCGGACGATAAACGATGGTGATTGGAGTGATATTCAGGCCACAGATGCTAGAATAGCTGATGTAAGAGAAGTTGCCCCAGAGACAGAGGGAAGCAGCCTGGATATTCCTGTTGTTAGCTCACCAGTAAATAGTCACCAGGACCAAGGAGGTAATGCCTTTCATCAGCCCTAATATGAAACTTGATACTTTAGAGCACAAAGGAAATCATTTGTTGGGAGTGGCACACTATTAAAAGTGTTCTTTTATTTGGCCAAATTAGAGGAGATTTATATACTTACTTTGGTTTTTTTCCCCTCATAAAGTAATTAACAGGTTGATTTGGAACCAATGTTGCTGGTATGTCATTCCATGTTGAATGGAAATTCGATTACCTTTTCGAGTGTATTTTGATAGGCTCATAATAAACTCTTTATGATACTTGTTCAGAGTGTAATTAGATGTTATCTGACATAAATTGTAAAAGCAATTCACACAATTTGATATATATGATTTGATCCAATCTTGTTGCGTTTTTATGTTCTGCAAATCCAATGGACATGAGAATCTGTGGTCACTAATGGCCTTAGCCTTACTTTTGGCGAACTTCAAGTGCATGTTTTGTGTAAAGCTTGAAAGTTGAAACCAATAATGTCCTCTTTTCATGGAGTGTAAATAATGACTTGGAATGCTGGACTTGGCCAATCTAGGAGAAGGTTTTGGTCAGAAATGTTGGAGCTTCCCCTTCAATATTCCCAGGAAGAGGTTTTGGTTAGAAATGTTGGAGCTTCCAAGACCACATCTGAATCTGATGCTCATCAATTATTTCTTAGCTCCAACACCAAAGTGGGGCATTCCAGGGTTAGGTTCTTTTATTCTTTACCTGAGCTGGGCTGTATGAAATCACTATGGCCTGTATATATATCTATTTCCTTAATAAATGGTATGGGTTGGACTCGTTAGCAAGCCCAACCTGCAATACTGACCTTGCATCATAAAGAGGCAAAAAAAAAATTACTGAAAGATTAGAGGAAATATTAGTGGAATAATCTCATTAATAAGATATATATATAAAGAGACAGCAGCTCCGCCAATTACTATTCCGAAAAATGCAAACCCTAGCTAGGAAACCTTTAAAATAGTCAAAAATAACTAACAGCCCAACTAATTAAGCTTTATATTTAGCGTTTATTTTGATCTTTAAAATAAAAAAATATGGTAGTTATCTGCTTCCATAATAAGGTTGAGATGGATGAAACGGCAACTCAACAGCTGGTCTCAGCTCATCCCAATTTCCATTCCCAAAGAAAACATCAATGCTGCTTGGATTAATGTTGTTATTGCAGAAGCTTGTGCAAGCCATCGTAGTAGTACTCGTATGTGGAGCTTGTGGTTGTGCTTGCGCTGCTGCCAATTGACTCATCAGAAAGTTGTGGTTTCTCTTATGATCATCAGCAGTACCGGTCAATTGGTCTGTAAAAGCAGTGAGTGCTGCAGGTTTCCTCTCATAATTATTATAAGAAGAATCTCCAAAAGTAGTGTTTTGAACAGATTCAAGCTGGCTGCATGATTTTGAACTCGAATCAGTTGCAGTAGGTGGTACTGCTGTTTCTCTCCAGCAGTGGGGTGTGTATTTTTTGTAAGATGAGATCCTCTTGAAGATTCTACACAATGTCCATACTTCCTGCAATAGTTCTTCGTATTCCTTAATTACTTCTTTAATTTGTTTGGCGAATTTGCTAGAACAAAGCATGAATGCATGCATGTATATATAGATATATTCAGATCACTATATAAGATATACCTGCATGCAGCTGTAATGATATAACTACTGTGAGTAAACTGATAAAAATATCATACAATTAATCACCCTTCAAATGCAAGTAAACAAAAAAAAAGCCTATTATTATATGAAAGAATTAAAATTGATCGAGGAGATGGGTGTCGTATATCTTACAGCTTCTTGAGCAATGTTGTTCTTAACATGAAGATGAGTAGTGGTGGACAAAATATTGTTCCCATTTGGTGGGAGGCGAAACTCGTGCATCATCCAGTCGGTTTTGGTGCCTTTTCCGGCTCTTCCACTATAGTAGACCAAGGATTTCTTGAGGCCAATGCAATGATGGGGGTCTTTGAGTGAATGTATAGGCTTGTCGATCCCGGTGGCCTTCCAAAATCCAGATCCTGTAACCCTATTAGGCCTTGGGCTGTTCCTGTACTTCCTTCCTCTTGTGCAAAAAAAGTAGCACTCCTTGTCCCCAACACTAGTAACTACTCCTTCATCAATTGCCACAACAACAAAAAATTAAGAAAAGAAAGGCATAGTCTTTAAGCCAATTAATCTGCGTACGCACATGCTTGATAATAAAGAAGGAAGCGAGGTAAATTAATCAATAATATTGATGAAACAATTTATTAATATTGTTCTTACTTGGAAGATCCCATGGATCATATTTGTAGATGTCCAGTTGTTTGATGAGTTCAATAGTAATGGGTTTGTTGTCCACCTTTCGTCGGAGATAAAACCCGACAAGTTCTTCGTCGGTGGGATGGAATCGAAACCCTGGAAGCATCACTTCCTCCTTCTCTTCAGTTGAACTAGTCGTCAATTTCGCGGCCTCCATCTTGAGCTCTCTCTCATGCGACGATAAATAAAGACTTAGATAATCTTGAAACTCATGGCATAATTTGTTAACATATATATAGAGAAAGAGTAGTTATAAAATTCAGCATGAAATTAATGGCCCCAGCTTTGATGGGGGTCCGGGTCCAGCAAAAGCAAACATAGATGAGGCATTGACCAGAAGTACTATTTGTAATCTTGAACAACACTCGATGGGATGTATACACATAACGTTATTTTTAGCCTCCTTTGTGGACCGACTAGCTAGGGACGTTGTTCATTTCAACTCCAAAACAAAAAAAATAGCTCCATCGCCCAGCCAATCGCGCGATATGATGACCAATTTTTCAAAGGAAGAAGAATAAAATATAATTAACTAACAATTTTGACCACATACCCGTCAATCCAATCAGATTAATTGGACTACTAATCATTGTCATCGATCGCAAAGCTACGACTCCAAATATCTTCTTATTTTATTTCAATTTCAAATTAAGCTTCATTATGTATTTATATGGTCCTCTTAAGATGGGGTATACGTACGTGTTCGCTCTTGTTCTCTTTAATTTCCACGAAAGATCGATGAAGGAAATTCCATCATGCGAAAGGCTGCAAGGTTCAAGTACATGCAATTAAATGAAATATCACTTATTTGGTTATCATGACAAACAAGAGTTTAATTACTTATACATGGAAGGATCTTGTTCGGTTCTCACTTGTACACACGCATATTCCCTCCGTTCCTAAATAATTGTTATTTTCCACCACGAGCTTAATAAATGCACACACTAATTAGCTTTTCATCTTTTTAATAATGATATTTCAATCCAATGCATTTATCTTTTATTAATATTAGGGCTATTAATAACTTCCTTAATTATTGTACAAAAATCTTAAACGACACTTATTTTGAAACGGGGGAGTAGTTGTTTGTAATTGAATAATTTCATTCTCCTTTTCTGTAAATTAAAGTGCAAACTCTTAATTAGGTCTACATGCAAATTGAAAGAAAATAAAGCTCAATGTTTGACTTTTGTGGTTCACCAAGACAAGAAGACATTGAACTAGCATGCAGTGGCTAGGACCGAGAGCAACGTCTAGGATTTCCATACGACAGCCCTAGAAAAAAATTAAGATGGTCCCAAAAAAGATAGTCCAGGTGTTGGAATTTTATGGCTTAATTACGTACCTTTGAGAGAGGGAATTGGCCACGAATGATTTGTAGTCAAGCAAGGAAGGAAAGTGAATTTTCTTTATTAATTAAACTTTGAATGTAAATTTGGGAGAAATGGTCAAGTCTTTGATATGGTATTTGTCAAAGTCTTAGAAGCTTCTTTTCAGGTGAAAAAATAATTAACGTATATTTCTTTCTTCCTTAGCTTTCTCAAGATGCTACCTGTCATCAACCTCAACTCCAACCATGTACGTGGGTTGCAGTTGCACCAAAAGAGCCAATATTTGGCACAGGGAAATAAAATAGATTTAGTCTAAGGAGATATATTAAAATCGAAACCTCACAAGACAAGACAAGATGGAGTATTCAGAGATATTGTGATGGCTGTCTCTTAATAAAATGCAATGGTCCGTCCCTTTTCAAAATTAAGAAGAAGAAGAAGAAGAAGGTCCCCTATTTTTTACTAACAACTACAGACTACTAAAGAGTCAATGGATCAATCGCGATGAATAATAATATTCAAGAGGGAGGAATTGCATACCTTTTTGTTCTTCGATTCTCCATATGCTGCGGGTGCCCCCAAATGCCATAGGCACTCCCCCATTTAGCAAAACCATGACATACTGAAGATGAAATAAGAAAGCATATAAACACTGCCAAAATAAGAAAGAAAAAGAAACAACAACATATATGCATGCAGGAGTACTAGTCATCATAATAAAGTAATAATAATATAATTAAGACGAAAGACCAGAGGATATCCTAAATGAACAGACAACAAAACGACACGATCACTCATAAAACCAAAAATCATGCTATCATTTGGTGTATCTCATACTTCAATGCAAAGGCCTGCCAAAGAGATGGCCAAGTATGCATGCCTATAGAAAATTAGAAATACAACCCGAGAACTGGTCTTAAGCTCGAATACTTGTGCACTGCAAGGTTCCCAACCACTGGGGAAAGATTCATGACATGCAGAAATAAATTACCCTCAATTTCATATCCAAACATCTCGGATTATTAATTCCATTCCCTATGAGCAAAATTAAATACGTACAATTTCCAAACCAATTCACTACACATGATTTCCATGGCTCGATATTCCGCCTCCACAGAGGAACGAGAAATAGTATGTTACTTTTTAGATTTCCAAGACACCAAACAGCTATCCAACATAACACAAAAACCAGTAGCAGAACTTCATGTGTCAAGGTAGGAAGCCCAATCAAAATCACAAAAAGCAGTAACTAGAGTAGAGAAAGCTGATGGAAAGAAGAGACCTTCACCGGGGCAGTCTTTCAAATATTTGAGAATACAAAAAGCAACATTTAAATGAACATCACAAGGCTTCTGAAAAAAAATCTTAAGGTGTTGATTGCATAGCTAATATCCGGTTGAGTCACAGTAAGATACATAAGGCGTTCAATAAGCCTGCGATATAAGTCAGGGTCAGGAAGAAGAGTCTTAGAGTTAGCCGAGTAATGAACATTTAATTCAATAGGTGACTAAAAAGGCCGAGCGTCAGTAAAACCAGTATCATGCAAGAGATCAAGAGTATATTTACATTGATTCATCATGAAACCAAGGGTGTAACAGCCCGACCTAAATTACAGGAAATTTAGATTGATGCATTCTACGAGAAAATTAGAATACATATAGAGGAAAACCTAAAAAAGGGTCAAAGTAATTTTAGAGAATTATACAAGAAAAAAATAAAATTTAAGAGCGCAAGAACCATTCAAATTAGAGTTAACATGAATTTTTATGAATTTTGAAAGTTAAATACGAAAATATAATAATAATTAAGATAATGATAATACTGTAAATAGATACAGGTATTTAGCTTAATTAAGGTGAAAGGGAAAGGGCATAATGGTAAAAGATTAATTAAAGGATTTAAGTATATAAAAATCAGGAAATTGGCACCGAATCCGAGAAAACCTAAAAACCTAAACAGGGCAACGATTCGGCTGTGGCGGCGACGGAAGCCTACTTTCCGTCAACGGTGACGAAACATGAAGTTTTTGGTATGGAGAGGACGACCACGTTGTAGGGAGTCGAGCGATGCCATTTTTGTATAGAATGGAGAAGATTTGGGCCGTCAATCCGGGAGAAAGAGCTCGTGGTTACCGTGTCTCCAATGTCGAAATCCGCCGATCTCCGACCTAATCTCAGGTAAGCGACATCGGGGCTCGGTTTTCCTCGTCAAACCCGACCCAACCATGCCATCATCGCCTCAGTTGAAGCCAACATTCCAATGGCCTGAAATCAGCCACCATGGGTCTGCCGTGTACAAGGTGGAAGAAGAGGCTCCGGATCAACCCGACCCGATAGCTGTATGAACGACCCGGTCCAGGTCTACCCAGTTTGACCGAACCCGCCCATTGACCGAGGGTTGACCGAATCAATTTAATTGATCCAAAGATGACCCTAAAAAAAGATTATTTAATATATGATGTACTACTATGAATTTCAGGAACAAGCTAGCACTTAATTGAAATACCAGAATCTAGGAACACGTGACAGGTAAGTAATACTCAACTGTATTACGGAACAATGCAGTTTATGTATTGTATGTGTTTTGTCTGTGTAAATTGTTTGGTTATTGATACAAATTTTATTGGATTTTTATGATGAGTTACGTGTGAATTATGATATAAATGGTTCGTTTATGTTATAACTATATTGAAGGTGCTGTTTGTATACTGTGATTGGACGACTGAATTGTAATGTATTTTTGTGTAGAATGTAATGTGTATTGTTATGTGCTTCAACTAATTATGATGATGAAACTGATGAGATGATGGTTTGATTTTCTTAAAAGTGATTTGTTATATATGATGTATTGATGTATTAAATATTGTTCATAAGCACAATGCATTGCATTACATGAAAATGGAAATTTTTAGTTTAATGAGAGGATGTTTTAACGAACCGGGTATAACTGCTACATGGAGGGTGTACTGAAAGGTTAAGGTGAGGTTTACTGGAAATGGAAAATGAAAATAGAAATGATTTTGACTTGAAAGTATTCTTTGGTAGAATACTTAATTAAAGAAAAATCCCGACCGGTTGCTCTGTAGCAGTTTACCTAGGTTAAGGGTCCAAGTACTGAAAAAAGGTTTTAAATGACAAACTGTTTTATAATGATGATGTTCACGTGTGTTGTAACCCATTTTTGTCCGGACCCCAAAATATAAATTCAAGGCATAGATAAATTCATTTAAAATAAAGTTTGGTCCAATTAATTAGGCTCTGGCCCAAGTATCAATTTTATGAAATTCTCTCAAAGAAATGGTCCAATATATATGAGCTCGGCCAACAAACCATTTAAACCTTAAGGAAATTGGTACATGAGATAACCCACTACACACATGTAAAGGCCCGGTCCAAGTATTGAACCCTAATGCAAGAATGAAAGATGCAGAGTTGAAGAAGGAAAGAAACGGGCTGCTGAAGAAAATGGAAAGGCACCGGCGCAGGAGGAAAGAAAGGAAAGAAAGAGGAAAAGGCGTCGGAAAAAGGGGAAAAGAAGGCATCTTAGGTTTCATACACGGAGAGGGGTTCTTGGCCTTAAAGATAAGAGATTTCGTGAGCTAATTTGGGGGGATTTAGGTTTGCTTAGGGAAGTAGAGAAATTTTGGGAGTGATTTGGGGGAAGTTGATAGAGAGGCCGGAGAAGAAATGAGAGCAAGGTTTAGAAGACTATAAATAGAGTCAAGAAGGTAGAGAAAAAGTGGATTTTTTTCGATCGGTTTTTCTGGGGTAGGTTACGAAAAATTCTAGGGAGGATTCTTTTTGCTTTCTGTTTGCTGGGCTGCGATTCTTGAGTTCTCAGTTTCTTGACAAAGTTCGATCAAACAATTCATACCTAGGTTGCCTTTATTCCCAGCATTGCTTCCGTCTGAAAAAAACCTCTCGAAATCATTGATTTTTTTTCCTCCCCCGATTGAACCCATCTTTGCACATCAGTACTGTTCTTATTTTCGGTTCTATTGACATTGATTAAGAGGTGAGATTTTTGTATCTATTAATGTTCTTGTTAACATGTATTTGTTCTTGGATGAAGTTTTGATGGTCTTTAGACCAAAGGAGAAACTCTTAGCTTTTTGATTTATGAAAAGCTGTATGTTGGTGTTCTATTAATTTCTGAGCATGGTTTAGTTGTGTTGCTTCTCTGTTGTGAATGTCATCTTTATCATTCTTGCAAGCCAATGCCCATTTGTTTCACTGAATTGCTCAAATAACATGACTTGTTGTGAACCTAGTTTTCAGGAGGTTTACTTTCTATGCTCATGATTTGTTAAGGTTCTGGGAGGATAAGTTGTAAATTGGGTGCAGAGTATCATGCTTATAGGTTGGAGTTTGGTCTAGATTATTAAGATTCTTCATGGCAAATTGAAAAATAAAAAAAGATGTAAATGGATTATTAGGCTCGGGTTCAATCTTATGCTAGGGAATTGTTGCTGTTTTGCATATGTTTGGCTGAATTTTGTGGCTTGCTTGGATTGTCTGTTCTTCTTGCGTTAAACATATTTATTATATATGCATGGAATTTTTAGGTATTTGAGGCCAAGGGATTATTTGGGCTTTGAATGCATGTTCATTTGGATTTGAAAAATTACATGAAAACAAAACTTTCCATGGATATTTTGTATGCCCATTTCATAAGGCAATTAATTATAAAATTCTAATCATACTAATTTAATAGTATGATTGGAATAATTGATTGCTAATAAAAAAAGGGGAACCGAAATCCCATTTCATTCATCATTTTTCAACATGCTAATATGTCATTTATTGAATGGTGCTTATATATGAATTATGTGAGTGATTTGATGTTGTTTGGTTTGATGTTGTGTGGTTTAAGTGTTAATTATGTGATTTAATATTTTAATATGTTTGATTGGTGGGTTTGCGATAATTTAATATCGTATAGTCCACATAAAAAAATTCGGTTCCCCAACATTTTTCTTTAATTTTATTTTTACCTTTGTTATTCTATTTATTTTCATTTTATTACTTATTCCTATTTTTATTTCACTTTATTTTATCTATTTTACTTTATTCTCCTATTTATTTATATATTTTATTTATTTTTCTTTTCTTTTCTGTTTTTATTTATTTTATTTTTAATTTCGTTTTTTATAATAATAATTATTATTATTTTATACATTATTATTTTTCATTTTATTTTACTTTACTTTTTTTCCTCTTTGTTTATTTTCGTTATTTTTATATCTTATTGTATTTTGTATTTTATTCTCATTTTATTTTCATCTTATAAATATATATGTATGTATATTGTCACTCTATTTTCGTATTGTTCTTCTTATTATTTTGTATGTCATTATTATTATTAGTATTATTATGTTATTTGCCTTATATCATTATTACGTATTTATATAATATTTATGTTATTTTAATTTTTATATTATATTTACCTTTTGATTTTATTTCTATTTTTATTCTTATCCTTATTTTATGATATCTACTATTTTATATTATATTTTACTTTATTTCGAACTTATGTATTATATAAAAATTATACTAAAAGTGTTTGCCTACGATGGAATCTATTTGGGGAATGCATTGGATGCACCCTTGGGTAGATTCTTGAGGTGAGAGTGTTTCTTGGGATATTTGACCATTGGATGGAAAAATCCTATGAACCTCAATATTAAGACTCTTAATATAGTTTTTATATATTATAAAATTATTTTTTTATACATATATATATATATATTTTATGAATCCATTTTATTCTATTTTGGTATAACCCTATATCTACTTAAATTATTTTTCCTATTTATTTAAATATTATTTTCTTATATAATTTGTCGTATAATTTATATAATCATTGCACCTTACATATATAGTCTTTATATTTATTATAAAATCATGTTATTATATTCGAATGTATAATTTATATATATATATATATATTTTATAAGTTTATTTATTCTATTTTGATATATCCATATGTCTACTTAAATTATCTTATCCTATATAGCTATTATATTCCTCTAAATATTATTTTTATCTTATATATAATTATCATATTTTACGTATGCAACAATTAATATTTTCGGTAAAAGTCATTTAATGGGATAATAAAAAATTAAGTTGGCAACTGTTTTTAAAACAGACGTTGTGGGGTGCCTCACACCTTCCCCATACGCAACAAACTCACTTACTCTTTTTCTGGATTTTTCGTAGACCAAAAATTATATTTTCATGGTGACCAATTGCACCTATTCAATTGGTGGCGACTTCTATTATTTTATAAAAAATTCTTTTTTCGCAAAACCGGTTGCGACAACGTGTATTCATGCATAAGTATTACTTGCTGAGCCTTGGCTCACTATGTTCCGTAATGTTGGAATTGATGCTCTTCTGAATATGCTAATTGGTCTGTTGATGGTGATGCCGTGGATCCACAGTGAGGATGCTCATGTAACAGAAGCAGTAAATCGATGACTTCAATAAATGGTTGTGTAATTTATTTTATGCGAGGTAGATAGAAACTTTGGAGTCTTAGATAAGCAATTATCCACAAAAATTAGATCAAGGGACATAAATTGTAAATGGTATTTCGATTGTGACTGTAGGATTGTGAAAATGATAAGACTATATGTTATTCAATATGATTAATAGTAGATTATTAATTGAGGTTGTTTAATTAATCATTACTATTGCTCGTTTGGTAAAATTTATATCTAGGTATGGATTATTAATAATTATTTGCATGGTAATAACTGGGCTATATGTGGAGACGAGAGGAATATTAGGAGTAGTGTTTTGATCTACAGACTCGTGAATTAGGGTTTCGTGGATCGGAGCGTTATAAAAGGTGGTGCGACTAATTTCAAGCCCAAGAAAATACTTCAAAGGACCCAAGTCCTTCAACTTAAAACAAGAGCCAAGGTAATGTTTGATAGCTTGAATAAGATGATCATTTTTCCCACCAATTACCATACCGTCAACATATCATAATAACATGACAAAATCACGTCCTTTCTTTGGAGTGAAAATAGAATAGTCACACTATGATTGTTGAAAGCCATAAAATAATAGAGCTGCTCGGAATTTTTCATTCCACTGTCGAGAGGTTGTTTAAGCCCATAAAGAGATCTCTGCAACTTGCAGACAAGATGAGAATTAGGAGCATGATACTCAGGATGGGGAAGCATATAAATGTCTTAATGCAAATCGCCATTCAAACAAGCGTTGTGGACATCCAATTGATGCAAAGTCCATTTCAACATGGAAGTCAAAGCAAAAAACATACGCACTTTCACCATGTTGACCACTGGCAAAAAAGTCTCATTATAATCAAAAATCCAATTTTTGACGAAAACCTTGGGCAACCAAACGAGTTTTGTAATGCTCAATGGAGCCATCGGGATTATACTTGAGCTTGTATACCAATTTGGAACCTATCGCAGGATGACCAGAAGGTAAAGTAGTCAAGTCCCAGGTACCATTGGCTTCCAAAGCCTCCAACTCCACATCCATAGCTGCACGCCAGAAAGGACTCTTCACAACCTCAACAAAGTTACAAGATTTACAGTTGGTAGAAATAAAGCATAAAAAAGTTGTATGCGTGGGAGAAAAATTATGATAGTGCAAATACTTACTGATGGGGAAAGGGCTTGAAAACTTATTCCCTTGAGGAGATGAAACATAAACCATGTTGGTAAGGTGATTGCATCGATAATCAACCAGATAGGGAGGAGGATTGGTAACTCGGGAGGACTTATGAAGAGGAGGAGGCAAAGGTGTTGGAACAACTGATTGATCTTGGGTAGCTTGTGGGGTCAAAGAACTAGTGTCATAAGAAGGTGAAAAACTGAGAGTTGTAGATGTAAGAGATTTCAATGAGGTAATATGACTAAGAGGAAAACAAAGAAATGTCACGACAGGATAATCTATTAAAAGAGGAGACTAATCAAGAAAGGTGTTAGAGTGTGGTTGTGGGACTGTGATAGGAGAACCAGAAGAAGGATGGGAGTGAAAAGGAAATTTGGTTTCATAAAATTCTACATCACAGGAAATCCTCCTCGATATGACCAAGTCTTGAAACACATAAGTAGAAGAATCAAAGTTGATAGAATAATTATGAGAAGATATAAATTTTCTGACTGAAATCATATTTACTCTAAAACTAGGCACATAAAGAACATGACACAGAATTATATTAGCATTAAAAAAACACAAAACCTATACGAGTAGCTATATGTTGCTCCCCATTAGGAAGAGTAACAAAGTAATTACTCATAGGTTGCGAATCAATTAAGATATCTAGAGAACATAAAATATGATCACTAACTCCGCTATCCACCAACCAAGAGGAAGTTTGAGAATTTTGTGGATTAGCTAAAGAAGAAAATGATGCGGAGACGTTACCTGTAGAGGCAGAAACATTGGAGACAATAAAAGTCATAGGAGGAGTACTACCCGAGGAACTAGAAGAAGAAAGACTATTCCCACTAAGATGAGGTAGTGAAGAGTTAACTCTCAAAAAATTCATTAACTGATTGCATAGTTCATGTGACATTTGGAGAGCAAACTGGGATGACAATGAAGGTTCCTGTACTGCAACATGATTTACAAAGTGGCCCTTGTCATGATTTGAATTGGAAGTATTTAGTTGTGAATGCTTGAGTTGTCCAGTAGGATACCAGTTTAGTTACCCGAACAGTGGAGGAGGGCTAAATTGGGATGTAGCTAGGTATGAATTATTATTAAAAGTTGAGAGTATGTGTGATAGAGTATAAGCTATCGTAAAACATAAAAGCTGAGACTGACTGAGAGTATGTCTGACAGAATATAAGCTAGCTTATACTCTGTACCAAACATGTGTTTAAATGTGATTTTTTAGTTTGGAGTATGGCCAATAAAATATGGGCTCCAAATAGCCCTATCCTAATAGATTTTGGGCCTAAATTTAAGGACAGACCAGTAACTTCCGTACAGAAGAGGGAATTAGGGTTTTTAGAGTTATAACATCACGCGTCGTCCCATTTGTTGTTCTCGCATTAGCTTTGCAGATACTTGAGCGTAGAGACTGATCTGCTTCTCAGCCTTCAAGGTACCTTTCTTCCCTGTCTGTTTGTATATACAGACGATTACGATTCATCCACATACAAAGCATATAATCGGGATCTCATCGGCATTTTCTCTTTTCTTGCTCTTGTAGGGAAGTACTTGAGCATCAACAGCAATAATGTCAGGGTAAGTGACTCTCTGATTGATTGGTCAATCCATTCACAATTTTAATTCTAGTCTTTTCGGTAAAGTTCCATGTTTTAGTGCAACGTTATTAGTACTTGGTTTGAACGAATATGATGGTTATTAGTGTTTGACAATTTCTTATCGTTATTTGTTTTCTTACTCAGCTTTCTGATTTGAAAAGACTATTTGTATTAAATTAAGGAACTTTTTGGGTTATCCTAGATTTGATCGAATAAGTGATTTGATTCAGTGTAAAACCTCGTTTTAAGATGATGTTGAACGGAGATACAGTTTGATGCTTCTAACAAAGGTGCAGTTGATTGAGGTTTTTTGCGGTTTCATCTTGTTGTTGGCAGTTTTACTTTTCACGGCTAGTCCTAAGCAATAAATTCCAGCATGGTGCAAGTTTATCTATTAAATAGACACAAAGGGAGTTTGAATCTACAATATTTGTGGGAAAAGGAAGTACTGACCGTGATGTGTTTTTCTAGACCTTATTTTTAATTAAGCAGCTAAAGAATGAGCCAATTATGTAAGAGAATGTTTGACTGATAAACCATATTGGCATGGACACGTTTTATAGTTTTCTTTGGTTAAGACCATATTAGTGGATAAAAATGAACCAGTTTGGCAATTTGCTATATTGGTGCCTGTGGGTTTGTTTGTTTTTCCCTTCAATTATTTATTTTCTGGTGGTTTGGGGCGTGGGCGGGTCTGTTGTTCCTTGTGAGATGGAAGCATTCACGATGCTTACTTGGTTTATCTGCTGCATTTACAGTGAAGAAGTTGCTCCAGTTATTGAGGCCCCTGTAGCGGCTCTCGGTGAGCCGATGGACTTGATGACAGCCTTGCAGCTTGTTCTTAGAAAATCACTTGCTCATGGTGGTCTTGCTAGGGGTCTTCATGAAGGTGCAAAAGTTATCGAGAAGCATACAGCCCAGCTGTGTGTTTTGGCTGAGACCTGCGACCAACCTGACTATGTCAAATTGGTCAAGGCACTTTGTGCTGATCACAATGTGCACTTGTTAACTGTCGAAAATTCTAAAACCCTTGGTGAATGGGCTGGTGTAAGTGTTTCTGTTGCTGCCATGCAATTTTATTTTATCTTATAATATTTTTAGTATTAAGTATAAAAACAAGACTTTATATAGTTCTGTTGTGCTTTATGTATGCATAAATGTAAAAGTTAAAACGGTTACTTATTTGCTCTTGCTTCAAGTATGACTGTTTAATTTGACTCCGCTTGCTTTGGTATTGTTTATTGTCCGTTATATTGCTATAAAAGAGCTGAATTATTTTGATCAGTTTTCTGTTTAATTTAATCATGTGTTCCTGATTAGTTTGTTATGTTTTTTGAAAACTTGCCTCTGTGGCTTGATTTTATTTTGGGATATGAAAAAAAACTAATCACATTGGTGTTGGTGAATACAATTTTTTCTAATATGATTTGGGTGTTGTCATCATGTAGTTGTGTAAGATTGATTCTGAAGGAAAGGCCAGAAAGGTGGTCGGTTGTTCCTGTGTTGTCGTGAAGGTATGATGAGACCACATGAACAAATAACATGTTTTAGTATTTTAATTTGTTTAATTTAATAGTGAAGCCTGATTGTTTGCAGGATTTTGGAGAGGAGACTGCTGCTTTAAATGTAGTCCAGGAGCACTTGAAGTCAAACTAAGTTGAGATGGACCAGACTTCGTTTCTTATTTGATATTGAATCTAGGGAATTTTGAGTGTTTTAGAGTTTATATTATTCTCGGAAGACTTGTTTTTCGTTTCTGCATTTGAATGTCTTTTTGAATATATGCTACTCAGTGATTTGCTTTATTCTGGTTTCTGGTTGATAAATTCAGCGGTGTTTGATTTGCATTCCATGGATGATTATGGTAAAGCTTAATTGTAAGCATGCCGTCTCCATTTCAATAAATTATTATTATAAATAGGAGTTCATGAAATTTTCATCATTTCTGTATCATGTGATGTCGGTTGATCATAACTTTGGTCCTCATACATGGGACCGTATGTGCCATTATGCTCTAACCAGTGCAAGGAATGCCTTTGATTGCTACTGTAATTGATTTTTGCCAGTGTTTCTGAGAAAGCATATTTGCTTCTCCATTTCCTTCACTTGTTTCTTAGGTTCAGCATCCATGAACTCTCTGTACAAGGTGCCATTCCCCGTACACTTCATCTAATACGATATTAGAGAAATGAATTGTTTATCGAATTGAATTAAAAAAGTTAGAGAGCGAACGAAAGAAAAAATTGGTAAAGGAGACCGGACTTTTATAAGCTTGAAGAGATTATGTTTTTTATTCAGCGGTTTCCTTTCTGCAAGACTGTCCGAGCTGAAAGGTTACAGAGTTGTGTGGGAGTCACTTAGGTAGAGGTCTACCGCTGTCAGAATTGTGAGCACCAAACTCCACAAACATTGCCCCGAGCTACCCGACAAGATTGAAAAATCTTTAGTCTCAACAAAGCTCAACCTGAATATTCCTTTCCAGAGACTTTTAACACTTGCAGCTTGTGAACATGTATGAAAAATGATGACTCCCCAACCCAAGATGAGTAGCCATACCTCTTTGCTTTGTATTGAGCGCATTAAATCAAACACTAGAGCTATATGACTTGCCAATGTCATACATTTCAATGATACAAGTAACTCTGTCAAAAATACGGACAAAGAGAAGAAAGGAACCAACGGTTCAAATGAAGCCAAAAGTAGCTGGATGTCGCATTAGTACCTGTTGACATTGCCTTTACATGTTTTAGCATACAACACAGGAAAATGTATGTTGTGAATCAACAGAAAGTTGAGCCTAGCAACATCAAACCTTTACCAACTTGTATTAAGAAAATATCTACTGTCACACTATCCAAATGTATTTCCTACCGCCATCTGTGTCCCTAATAACATCTCCCAAATACAACATAATTAGATGGTTAACTATTGCACCTGCTTAGACTTGTTGCTATGCGGCCGTTGTGCACGCTTTCTTCTTTTACATTGTCCATTACCATCTGGACTGTATCCAACTAAGGCGGGGCCTTGAGATGCAGGCTCAAGATTTGAGTCTACGCCAAATGAAGTACCCCGCAGCAGAGAATCATTGTTTGATGGGTCATTCACAATTGCAATTACCCCAGACGACAATAACTTAGCCTTGCGACGTTGAGAATAGTTCTGGCATTTGTCATGGCTCATCAGTGATTTGAGGAATTCACTGGGACCCTGATACATGCTTTTACTTATCTCTTGCTTGGACGAGTTGATATCAGTGGCGTGTAAAATTGAAGTTGGCGACTTGGCAGATTCCCTTGGCAATGATACACCAGCGAGCCCATCATAAGAGAGAATGTCAGCTATTGCCGATGTTGAGACCTCAAGAACAGGAGGAGGCAGCTCATGTGGATGTGTCACCTACAAAGAAATTAACAAAGAACATTAATTAGAGCAAGTACTGATGCACACAAATTGAGTTGTCTGCGTGCAATGAAAGTACTTACTTTAAACAAGATTGCTGCTGATATTCGCTCCCTCAAGCAGTAAATCTGAGCAACATCAAGGGCTGTTGATCCAAAAGAAAGCCCCTGGTCAACCACAACTTTAACTGGATTATCAGGTGAGGACATGATCTTATCTCCTGTTTCTGCATGTAACTTATCATCCCTGTCCATTTTGTGTTCATCACTATTATCTCCATCGCCACCATTACTCCCATCATCAGCCTCCTCAACCTCATCCTTTGCAGAAGCCACAACAATCTCTGTTGCTAGCAGTAGTAATGGGAGAGGCCCAACAACTGTGCAGTTCTTAATGTACATACCCGCATCTCCACGAGTTATCTCATCATACATAATCAGAGGGAAATCATGACAATTACCATATGTCAATCTAAAATTGAGGGAATGAGGATGCAACCGAACTTTAGGACCACTAGCAGTCTCCACAACAGATCGTTTCCCATTTTTAGGTGGAATTAATCTCCCCACCATCGGATACAAACCTGACACAAGGACCGCATCGAGTATGCCTGGGTCACGAGCATTCAAACTACAAAGCGAAGCATCATCTGGGATAAACCCATGCCGAATTAGTTCCATCTGGAGCTGCTTACGCATTCCATCTAGCATAGACATTGTGCTTGAAGAGACAAAGTACTGAGAACAAAATTGTGCTTCTTGTCCCCTTTCCTTTGCCCTCCTCCAGCACTCAAAAGCAGCTACGACAGCATATTGATCACTTCGCCCACCATATAACAAAGCAAGCTCATATTTAGCCGCAACAGCTCTCTTTTTTTCATTTGGCAACATGGAAACTGTAAAAGGATCTCTAAAGTCCGAGGCACATGCCAGTGTTAAAGCTGGATCCAGGCAATTCATTAATATGGAAAAGAAAAGCATCTTGCTTGTCAATGGATGAACAGGTAGATAACCTAGCTTCTCCCCTAGTTCTGTCAAACGCTCCTCATGTGAGAGGGCCCCAATTAACTGAAGAACAGAAATTGCATTACGTATGCTTTCAAAAATTGGAGGATCCAATGTCTTCAGCAAGAAATCTTCTATCTTGCAATCTGGGTCCAGCAATTTAACCTGTTAATAAAAAAAATTACCACACATTTAGTACCAAGTAATTTCAGAATACAAGTACATTTTTACAAACAAAAATTCATCAAGATAGAATTTAAAATAAGCAACAAAAAGACTGTATTTCCAAGTTGATTCATTGGGTTTTCCACAGGAAAACATAATTAAACAGATTTACAAAGAGAAGAAAAATCAAATGGTATATATTGTTGATATTTCTCCAAATCTGCAACTTCCAGACTTGAAAAGGAAGACGAGGAAGGAGGGGGTGTTGAGAAGAAAAATCAATTACCTGTAGACAAAGCTCCTCAATAGGCATTCTCTTAATTTCAGGAACCTGAAAATCCAGCAAGGAAGCTGCCCTTAGTTTTGAGAAAAGATGATAACATGTTCCAGGCTTACAGCGTCCTGCACGACCTTCTCGTTGCTTTGCACTAGCCTTGGAAACCCATGAAGAATGAAGAGTAGAAACGTTGCTATAAGGATCATAACTTTTTTCTTTCATTCGACCACTATCTATAACATACACAACATCATCAATTGTAATAGCAGTTTCAGCAATATTGGTTGAAAGAATAATTTTGCGACAACCCATGGGTGGACGTTTAAAAACCTCCCTTTGCTCCATAGATGGTACCATAGAATGAAGGGATATTATCAAGAATCTAGAAGCATTTTTGAAGAATGGGTTCCCAATTAATCTTTCCCGTGTTCTTTTTATGTCTTCCCACCCTGGTAGAAAGACAAGGATAGCTCCATCTTTTGAATCAATGCAAACTTTCATTAGCAACTGTTCTATAAGAACAACATCAATCAGTTCATGATCAATGGTACCTAGATACTTGTCAAAAACTTGTTGCTGAACCAGGGAATCAGAAGGGGAACTGTCAATGTGATTTTTTATTACATCAGAAACTTCTTGTTGGTTTTCTCGTTCAGCCAATTCCAACGCTGTTGTTCCATCCTTGGCATGTAAGAGGCAGTCTACACCAAGAGAAAGTAGCATGCAAACATCGCCTACTCTGCCCTTCCCAGCAAGCACCATTAATGGTGTTAGTCCAGTAAAAGAATGCTGGTAGTTATAAACTTGTGGAGATCCTTGAGACGAAATTAAATCTAGAAGGGGAACAAATTCATCATTAGACCATGCCAAATTAATAGCTTCATCTAAAGCATCTTTATCGTCACTGGTTAACTTGTAGTCTTCATTCGGGACATTTAACATAGCTGAATCAAGATGATTATCACTTGCAGATTTCAAAATAGATAGTACATCCTCCAGATAGAAAGCTTTCACCTTCATAAAAAAAAGCAACAAACTGACATAATTTTTTTTAAAAAATAAATAAATAAATAATAAACGAAGGGTACAACTGACAATTTTAGGAAATTTTACAGGATAAGTGAAGCCGGGAACACGAATGATTGGGCATCCACCAAAATATTGAGAAAATCTATCAGCATCAAGTGTAGCGCTCATCAAAATCTGTTGGAATCAAAATCATGAATTAAAAATCAATTGATTTGAAAGGAAAAAAAAGAGAGCGCAATATAAAAACTGAAGCAATGCTAGCATTTAATAGTTATTAACAAATTATTACCAGTCGAAGGTGGGGGTATAAAGGAAGCATGTCCCTGCAAGAAAATCACAAAAAATAAAATTAGAGAAAAGATAAGCCATACCAGCCATTGCGCTTTTTAGTGATATTAAATCTTATAAAAATAACAACTCTCTCAAAAATCATTGATTTCCACATCCGAAAATGAAGTCAAGTTGGAATGCTACTAATTATCTTCTGATAAATAGTATATTTATAGATAACATATTTCAATCTTCATGGACATAAAATTAGCATGCACAATCCAAAGAGCAATTGACAAATTTTATCGTAATATATACCTGATAATCGCCAGCATGAAATCAGAGTAGCGATCTCTTTCATGAATTTCATCCTATGAAGTCGACATGAGAGCACATCACCATTAAAGTGTGAATATATATAAGAAAAAGAAAGATTGAATGAAATGCACGAAAGAAACCTCTTAAAACAAGGTTTTATAACTAAATTGTAGAAGATGATCATTAAGAACACAGACTTTTGGAACACAGACTTTTGGAACACAGACTTTTGGAAGAGGACAAGAAGATGATATCAGGGAAACATTTTGAAGCACAATGTTACCATTAACACTCCTCAACGCTAAGATGATCATCATTCAATGGAGGAGCACTTCAAAAAGTTGATAACTGCACCTAATTCAGGAAAAATAGCACGAACACCAGATAACATGTTTCTGGATGGTGGAAACAATCTGGTGGGAAATTATTGTTGGTGAATTGCATACGTCCCCCACCCTTGAATACATCATCATGCACATTATCTACATGCCATTCACAAATTTTAGTAATGAATTTGCTTATCAAATGCTTTCTTTACAGCATTAGTATGTGAATTGATTCTGTTAGACCATGATTATACAAACAATAAATCATCAAATGCAAGCTGTTACATTCTTTGAGCAGCCAAGTATTAGACTATTAGTGAAGGGGGAGTCGAAAGGTTCACATCAATTCATCAAACTTCAAGTTTCAACAATTTATAAACTTCATTTCATTAGTTTAAATAAAAACTTAATTTTTAAGAAAAATGTGTGCACAATAAATATAACAGTAAGAACAATCTTATATCTTTATGAGGGTAAGAACCTTTCAACAACTTATGAAGTTACAACACATGATATTGTATGGAAGTTAAAAAAAAATCCCGAAAAAGAAAAGACAATAGTTTAGAAGTAATGATAAAAGAAAAAATTGCATAAGAAAGAATGGTACCACAATAATATGAGATATGTTGAAGATGTCCTTCTTAGCATGTTTTTTTGATGTACCCCTCTTGGATCTACCAGCAGAAACCAGAATCCTCAATAGAATGCCATTCGTGCAAAACACAATTGATGTATGCCTCCCACCTTTACTTTCCAATCGAATCTTGCATTGCAACATAACGATATATCCATGATATCACGTGTAAAAGTATCCAAGTAATATACTACGCAGAAAATTTACAGGAAATAAAGTATCAAATTGATATTAGAAAATTTAAAGTGAATAATATGTAAATCTAATATGAGCCAGCTAACTCTCAGCAAAAATAGTAGAAAAAAATCTTAAAGTAATCAAATTGAATAATTTAAAGTTAGATTGGCTCCACCAAAGATGCAGTCGATGGCTCTCATTAACAAAAATCCGCCCTCATTTGTCTCTAATCTATGCATGCTGAATTGAAAATTACCTAAATATTAAAAAATCAAAGCAAAACTAATGAAGTGCATATATAAACAAAATGTGAATGTTGAGAAGAAAAGTAACATTTCACGACAAGATGCACTAGTACTGCAGTAGGGATACCCCAGAAAAGATAAATCTTTCAACACCACAAAAACAAAAGCAATGTGGCAAGATACCCCCCCAAAAAAGCATTTTCTTCCACAGCTGAAATTCCTCCCCAACCACCAATCTACTCATCTCCAATGAGAATGCCCGATGTCTTCCCCTAACCAATTGTACAGAGCGTGCTTAAATTCCTCAAACTATCAAATGCCAATATACTCATTTAAAAGTAAATGCACTGCTTTGTCTACAAAAGAATTCCACTCGTCTCATGAATTTATGCAATGAAAAGAAAAATGCCATAGGAATTCCAGTGCCCAGTGTTAGGCCATACCTTAAAAAAAAAGTAGTTTATGAAATACCTTGTATCCAACATCACCTCCAACATTTTCTCCTCTCTCAGAAGCTATTCTTTCAGCAACTAAATACAGAATACGAAGAGATGATACCCTTTATAGGTTAAAATGAAAGTTAAAAAAGAAATAAGCCACAGGGAGTAGTGCACACCAGAGGTTGCTGATATACGCCGGGGTTGAGTGCACACAATTTTGCATGCCTTACCCTTACTCCACATGTGATCCAAAAGAAACTGTGGGACCTGGATTATTATATGTAATTTTATTAGTCAAATGAAAATCCATGGTTCAACATATATAGCAAATTACTAAAAACAAAAGGCCGACATCATCAAGCATAAACTGGTCAATATATATACGTGCATGTGTGATGGATACCTAAGTATGTATTTGAGTATGTGGGTAGATTCATATGCACGCATCTGCGCATTTATGAATGTGATGCTCTCTGTAAAATTTCAAGCCCAATTTTCACTTATAAAAATAGGATAGTCAATTCATAATTTCATAGCAACAAGGGATAAAATTGAGCATGCCATGTGAGTTCTAAGAGAGATTATTTCATGATTAAAAGTGCAAATACTAAGAGAGAGATAAGCTATACTAACCTAAAAGCAAACTTACAGAGATAACTACTTTTACCAGCATCTACTTATATTAATCAAATTACCATACATTAAGCTTTAAAGAGCACAAGCCAAGCTCTTATATACTCGAGTTACGCTCATTTAATAATCGTGTCTCAACTCTCAATGCGGCTCAGGCTTGAGTCCTTAAACAAGCAAGCATTGCATTAAATAGAGCATGAAACCACGCGAAAACTGAGCAGCTCGAACCAATTGTAGCCTAGTCCTAACAAAAGTTGCCAAATAAAGTTCGGAAACCTAATAGGCAAGCTATTGTTGACCATCTTTGCCAAGCTTTATTATTAGGTTCCTCAAATCTATGACAATCTAGTGTCAATTCATTAAAAGAACTTTCTTCCTATAACTACTTGAACTCCCAATTAGAAACTAATAAGACAGCAATATTAACATATGCCCGCAATATGGCAGATTAGATGATGGAATGTACAACATAATTGTCACAATTATAAACATATGCAATTTTCTATCTCCCCTCTCCCTTTTGAGCTAAAAAATGCATCAAATGTTTGAGTAATCATATATCTCGATTATCAAGCAAGAATGAATTTGGCTAGGAATAAAAGTTTCATTGTCTTTTCTTTCAACATTTCAACAAGACGAATGGGAACAATTACTCTATAATTCCTTTCACTTCATCTTAATCGACGTCCAATTTCTAGCAGCTAGAGTGTGTAATATGCATTTTTTCCTTTGGAATGTGAAGCGACAAGAAAAATCACATAGAAGTACAACTTATGAATCACATAGTGTACAAATTATATCACATATAACAAAAGGAAAAAAAAAATAGACATGATAACCTGTGTGGTCTTTCCGCACCCAGTCTCACCAGAGATCAAAACGACCTGCATTGAAAATTTGAAAAATAAACAAACAGGAAGTTCCAGAACTCCATTGAAAATTCAGACAAGCAAACCATCGTTCAAACCTCAACAGAATAAGCCGAAGAATTAGTTTCTAAATGTAAAATGTAAATAACATCCGTGCACAAGGTTCCACAGTAGGTGGGAATGGGAATAGACGAGATGTACGCAGACCTTACCCTCACATAATATGTGGAGAGACTATTTCAGCCTTTTAGGAATTGAACCTATGACCTCTAGGTTGTTTCTAAATACTTAACAAAAAAGTGTTTCAAAATGATGTTCTAACATCATTGCATTCAAAATGATGTTCTAACATCATTGCAGAAATGAAATATCAACGAAAAAGCCAGTTGCAATCCCATCTGGAGCATGGGTACCAAGCAGATTATCTCAAAAGAAATAAACTATGAAAAATAACCTGGTTAGACTCAATGGTGGATGTTATGACGTCCTTGAATGCTATAATTGGAAGCTTTGCCCTCTGCTGAATGATCTGTACGCATAACAAAATATAATGCCAAAAAATAAAGCTTTCGAAGTAGTAAATCACTATCAATTAGGAAAATACAACATCCAACCCAGAATATCAACAAATATTTAAATTTATGGGTTATATTGACAAAACCTGTTTCAAGTTTGTAGCCTTCTCCAGTTTAGAAGCAAGAGCTTTAATTTTATTTGCAATTTCTTCCTTGCTCAATGAATGCTTAGAGAAAATATTTGCACAGTGTCCTTGTCCTGTGTCTTTCTTTGCACTATGACTTCCAATGATATTGGCTCTAAGCCCATCATCAGGAGGGTATTGTGTAAATAAGTCCCGCAAAACCACTTTTGCCTCTTCTGAGAATTCAAAATGTTTGAGTCTTTCCTTGCCTCCCACAGTGTGAACCTGCTTCACAGTCTTGATTTTCTTAAAAACAGATACACGGCGCTCATTTCCTTTCCTATTTAATTTGAGACCCATGAGTTCACACAAGAGATAATACACAAAAAGTATGGATTATGGTTCTTCAAACTGCTAAGAGCTTACATAATACGTCTGTAATGCATCATATTCCAAAACCAGACATAAAAAATTAAATAACAACTCACCCCTTACTCTTGGATTTCAATCCCATTTTCCTGCACGCTATATGTACCAGAGCACGTTCCTGGTTTGGCAGGTTGCCTTCAAAAGTGTAGACTGCAAACACCATCCACAATAAAAAATTAATCCGAGGACAGAAAACAAGTTCTTCTTCTATATGCAAACAAGTCAAGCAACTGTAGATACACACTGAAAAGCCTACAAATCTTCCCCCAGTTTCATTAGAAACAGTTTTTTTTAATGGCATTAGAAATAATTCAAAATAAGCTATGATCCAATCAATTGGAAATAATCCAAATGTAATTCAACCATAAGTCTTCAATTCACATCAACAACCTAACCAGAGATATGATGGCTGCTAGAAGATGAGAAAATAAAGATTGGAAAGCTGGCATCAAAACCACGATTGAGTGAGAAATTCATTCATTTATGCACCTTGCACCACCCTGAATCTTTATATTCTAATAAATCATAGTCGATGTACCTACGGTGCAGTTTCTACTCGATTCCTAGGAATGGCCAGATAATCAAACATTATTTTACTTGCGGACGAATAGCTAAGTAAAGCCCTTACCTTGAATTAAAAAATAAAAAAATTTACATCATATATCTCCCGAAATCTCCAGAAAGCCAAAATAAAACAAAACCCGCACCAACATCAGAATCACACCAATCAAACAGAAAACAGAGACCACAAGAAAGGAACTTTCATGATTAAAAAGACCATATATATTAAAAATTCATAAGCATTCGAAGTCCGATTTTTACCCTTCCTATAGGACTTGAGAAACGCTTTCAGAATTCGTTTTATTTTAAAGCCCGAAACTCCACCCACATTATGGCTCTGTCGATGCGGCTGCTGAGGATTCGTCTGCTGTTGTTGTTCCTTGTCCTTCTTCTTTCCCATGTTGGCCGGTTTTGCTCTTTTCCTCTTTCGGCCGTTCTTAGTTGAGGATGTCCCAAGTTCTCCTTTTGCGGTATACAAGATATATGTGTGTGTGTGTGTCAGCATAACAGTATAAGTACACTTGAAGATGAAGAATGGATTGATTGATGAAGGAGAGACGGGACTCTTTCGCTATGTGACGGGGAGGCGACCTGATGTGTTTTGAGTTTGAGTTGGAGTTGGAGTTTGCGTCTGCTGTGCTGTGCGGCCTATGCCGGTGTGCCCTTTTGCACTTGTCACGGAATATGCCCTTTTGAAATGAGAAAATTGACCACTCGAATAAATAACATTTGAACATAAATTTTATGTTTGAAGTCTAAATCCAAGTATAAAAACTTGGTTAGATAATTAGATTTAGGTATTAGGGTCTAATTTGAATTAAATTATTATTTTATTTATTTATTCGAATTTACACTAATCCCAATATGATCAAATAAATACGTCTCAAAACACAAATCAATTCAAGTATATAAATATCTAATAACATTCTATATTTTCAGCCCGGACCCGAGTTTTTACGACAACAGTAATAATTTATAAAGCACTAAATATATATTGTATACAATTTTTCCATTATTAACTCATAATTAATGATTAGATTTGGGAGGGATGGTGTTATTTCCGAGTTTTTCATATAAGATGGGCTGTCTTTTAGCCATTTCGTCACTGAATTGATTGGGCTATATGGCCTAAACAGTTAGATGGGCTTTTTACAAACTCATGTGAAGCGCAAACAAGAACACAGTAGGCAAGGCACAGCACCTCTCCTTCCCCTCATTCTGGTTTCCTCCACGCAAAGATAACTCGCTCTCTCGCTCTCTCGCTCGCTCTCAAAGGTATCAAACCCTTTTTCCCCTTCATTTCCCTTGCGTATACAATTAACCTTTTCGACCATAGAGTGCCTGAGTATGAGTAATTGTCACGCCTTTCGCTGTGCACACCAGTAATTTAATTTAATTTTATCACTATATTTGGGTTGAATCGAGTGCTTACCTGCCCAAAAAACTGCTAATGCTTTGACAAATGAGATGCTGTGGAAGTCAGTGATTTGGATTCTTTTTGGACTCTTTACTGCTGTTTTCCCCTTGACCCATTCCTGAGTATTCGATTGAACAATCGGTTCCTCTGGTGGGTTCATTTTCTTCTGATCTGAATCAGGCCCCATAACTGAAAATCTGGTGCTGGGTATTTCCGATTCTGCTCTTTCTATTGCTAATTTTGCCCCAATCTTTATCTGATTATGGTTTTTCCTTTATTTTTTATTTTTTATTGAAGTTATTGTATGTTCTATTTTGATATCTTGCTTCACTGCTACGGTTCTTTGGCCCTGGAGTTCAAGATTGCTGTTCTTTCGGTACTTTCGTGTGGCTGTGTTCAGATTATGTATGGGCATGGCAGATTCTGTTGATGTAGGATTCATTGACTATTCTATGCCTTTGATGTGGGTTTAACTGTTGTGTCATATGATTTGAGCCTTCTTATTCACCTCCATGGATAATTTTTGGGTACCTTTCAAGCTGGAAATTTTAGATTAAGTTCGGCTAGTTTATCTTGTTGAATTGTCGTCGCTGTTAGTCTACGGTATTCCTCGAAGGGATCCCAAATTGGGCATTGTTTGTTTGATTAGGTTCATTGAGTAATTTAGTTTCTTGAGTTGCATTTGGATTTTTCAATTTGTTGTATCAACTATTAAGCAATCAAATGGGCACTCGATTCTAAAGCAATGGACTTGACAAAAACTGTGCTGTCTTGGCATTGGACTGCTTAAGATTAGATTTTCTTCTAAACGCAATCAGTTATTTGATATGAAACTAAAGAGCACAATCAGACTGCGAGAGCCAGCTTCTTAGCTGGGATGACTGGGGTCTGGGGCAAATCTCAAGGTCTTATTGTGGTCTTAGTTTCATATCTTGACCACATTGGATATGATCATTCTTATTTCTTGCAGTCTTATTTATGCTATTAAATCTAACGATTCACTAAAAGTTTATGTTGTACATTTTGAAAAGACACTCAATGAGATTGACACATTTAAAAAAATCTCTACAGGTACATTTTCATGACTAGTTTATGTGATAAAAAAAAGGACACTGATTGTGGAAGGTTACATATACAATCAATCTAAATCAGCCTTGATATTGCTAAATTTGAATTATTGCAATCTAAACAAAAGATAGGGTATGCTTTTTGGCCGAGTTCTTAACTTCTTATTTATTTATTTCTTATAGGAATTGTTGGTGACATTGCCTTTTAGCATCTCTGTTAGGTTGTTTGTCTGTTTGTCTTTTCTCTTTAGTTCATCCCTATTTTTTAATCCACACCCTGCCTTTGCTATCTTATTCAGGAAATTATCTCGTATTTTTCATTGAAGTTTACAGAACTATCACTCTTAGTGTCTTTCTACTACTGTCATAATATATGGGCTGAGGTGCTCATTTCATGGGAGGTTTAGAGGATGATGAACCAGCCTCAAAACGCATGAAATTTGCTTCTTCTGGAGGATTGAGAGACCTTTGTAACGGTTCGTCTTTATCGCCCGTAGCTGGGCCTTTTGGAGATTTGATGGCTTTGCCCCTACCATCTGAAGGGGGCGATGGGGTTATTGGTTCAAAAGGAGTTATTAAAAAAGCTGAATTCGTTCGAATAATTGTGAAGGCCTTATATTCTCTGGGTTATAAGAAGAGTGGTGCTCATCTAGAGGAGGAGTCAGGAATACCCTTACATTCTTCTGTTGTAAATTTATTCATGCAGCAAATTCTTGATGGTAAGTGGGATGAAAGTGTGGCCACATTACATAAAATTGGTCTATCTGATGACAGCATTGTAAAGTCAGCCTCTTTTATGATATTGGAGCAAAAGTTTTTTGAACTTTTGGATGGAGAGAAGGTGATGGATGCTTTGAAGACATTGAGGACAGAGATTGCACCTCTCAGTATCAATAATGGTAGGGTTCGTGAGCTTTCTTCATGCATTGTTTTCAGTGGACAATATTCTTTAGTGGGGTCATCCAATCAAGACATTGTGAGGGAAAATTCTCGTCCTAGGTTGCTGGAGGAATTGCAGAGATTGCTTCCCCCAGCAGTTATGATACCTGAGAGAAGACTGGAGCATTTAGTTGAACAGGCACTTTCCTTGCAACGAGATGCTTGCATGTTTCACAACTCCATGGATAAGGAAATGTCATTATACACTGATCATCACTGTGGAAGAGATCAGATTCCATCTCGAACTTTACAGGTTTAACTATGGTTTTTCTCATTGGAAAGTACCTTACCTTCTTTGATCTATATGTCATCCTCATCATACTTTTCTGAAGAGGTGTTTATCCCAGCTTCCTTGTAATTCTCCAGTTTGCACCCCCTTGGTGTCTTACTATGTTTTAGCCGTTAAAAAACATCTATTTTTCTAAAGATTCTAGAACGTTGATTTCTACCTTCTTTGCATATTTATTTGCCTTTAGTAGAATGCTTTCTTTAATATACACTGGTAACATATTTTACTGGAATCAATATCTTACAGTTTGTTTTCATTCTTGGTGGTATAGATATTACAAGCCCATACAGATGAGGTTTGGTTTCTGAAATTTTCACATAATGGAAAATACTTAGCTTCATCATCCAATGATCGGTCAGCAATTATATGGGAGGTATTTTCTTTACTTGGAATGATTTCCAATTGTGTTATCATGTAACCTTCTTTGGATAATGCATGTCTCATTTCGGTTCACTTAATGGCACAATTTTCTGTTATGGTCAATGTGGCTGGAAAATTAGGATGCAGTGGTGAGGTAACATATATTTTCAATTGGTTTGATTGATTGACGTGTTTTTCCCTAAGATTGGGAAGTAAAAATAAATTAAAAATTCTGCAATTGTTTGTATACCATTCACAGGGTTAAACCAAATTTGAATATTGAGGATTGTAGGAAAGGGAAGGGAGTTATATTCCTTCCCTTTCCTTTTTTTGTTTGTTCTTTTTCCTTAATATTCGTAAATTAAGCCAGTGAGGTAGGTAAAAAGGACTTCTGCAGTTGGAAGTTTGATAGCCAAAAGGACAATTAAGGATGCTTTCTTCATTTGTGAGACTGTGGAGTGTGGAGCGAAGAATTCTAATAATTGACAACCTTTGATAAATTAATTCTGCCATTAGATGTTTCTTAATGTGAACAGGTTGCCTATTGGTAAAGTTTCTTGATGGCAATTTAAGGGTCATATTTTCAAATCCTGAGAACAGCTTTTCCGCAAGACTCAAGTTGGAAGTTGCCTCTTGGTGGCACAAACTGAACCTCAATCCTCACTGTTGGATGGAGGCGTCCTAGAGTGTGAAAATTATTTTGTTAGCATTTTCTCTGGCATGTTAGAGGAGAAGATGAAAGATGGTTGTTTTCAATTCTGTTGTTTTGTTTCTTAAGAGCTTGTGCAGATGAATATCTTTCTGTAATAAGTGGTACTTTGTCTAATTTTTCCTAGGTTGATATGAATGGTGGGGTCTTTTTAAAGCATAGACTTTCTGGTCATCAAAAACCTGTCTCTGCTGTTTCATGGAGTCCTGATGACCGTCAACTCCTAACCTGTGGGGTGGAGGAGACTGTTATGCGTTGGGATGTTGCCTCAGGTGAATGCCTTTATGATTACAAAAAGCCTGGTCTGGGTCTGGTATCCTGTGGATGGTTTCCAGATGGGAAATTGATATTCTCTGGTGTTAGTGATAAGAGTATTTGCATGTGGGAATTGGAAGGTAAAGAGCTGGAGTGTTGGAAGGGGCAACGGACATTGAAGATTTCTGATTTGGATATAACTAGTGACGGGAAGCAAATTCTAAGTATCTGTAGAGAAACTGCCATACTATTACTTGACAGGGAAGCGAAAGTTGAGAGATTGATTGAAGAGGATCAAACAATAACTTCATTTACTTTATCTGGGGATAATAGGTTCTTGCTGGTCAACCTTCTGAACCAAGAGATCCACCTTTGGAGCATAGAAGGTGATATCAAGCTCATTGCCAAGTACAAAGGTCACAGGCGCTCCCGGTTTATTATTAGGTCTTGTTTTGGTGGACTTGAGCAAGCTTTTGTTGCCAGTGGCAGCGAGGACTCACAGGTACAAAATTCCGCTGTACTCTTGATTTCATAAATATAAAAGGAGTAAAGCTATTTGCAATTCTTTTGGAAATGCAACATATTCTCTGGTGACTTTCTCTGGAAATTGTCCCTTTGTAAATACTGTTTTCTTTTCTTTCAATGGAAAAACAAAATTTCATTGAACACGCACCAAGTTGTTGCTAAAGTTACAATATAGATGTGTCAATTCACAAGCTACCGCCTTCAAATTATAATAATAATAATCTACAGACCCTTTAAACCAGAAAAAAAAATTATAACACCAAGTACATTCAGTTTTACATGAAGATGTCCTTTCCTCGATCCTTTGTTGCTTTCCATCCATATTTTCCAACGAGTAACAGAAGGCAGCATCACGAGCACATCCATCTATCTGATTCTTGTTCTTGAATAAGTGATAAAGCAACTAGTTTGTCTTTGACCATACCTACCATCCCTCTTCTTTACTTCAATTGTTGTTCCATCCTTGACTCTGCATACTTCTCACTTTGCGACCTTGAGGAGTTAGTCAAGAAATAGTTTTTAGCATACTAGTTATCGAATGGTTTAGAATCTGTCCAGATATACTTATGATAGACTCTATTTTGATATACCACAGACTAGTTAATTCTGGTGTTTTTATGCATTTCGACGGACATCTAAACTACTCATTTAATACTTCTATAATTAAGATCAGAACTACAAAACACAACACCTTTGATTAACATAAAACAAAGGCTATCTAGCTAATAAACAGACGAATGCCTCTTGAAAAGCTGGTAATTTCTTCCAAAATCTGTTTTGTTCTTGTGTTAGCTTCTATATAAAAACTGTTGGGAGTTTTCTGGTTGATACCTCCTGATAAGTTCCTTTGTGCTGATTCTTCATCTTCATCATTACTTTAAAAATACTATTATTGTTTGCTTATTTGCAAGTGTGAATTGATGTGTAAATGCAGGTTTATATTTGGCACAGAGGCTCAGGGGAGCTCATAGAAGCACTGCCTGGTCATTCTGGAGCTGTTAACTGTGTGAGCTGGAATCCAGCGAACCCTCACATGCTGGCATCAGCCAGTGATGATCGTACCATTCGGATATGGGGCTTAAATGATCTGCATATAAAGCGCAAGGATGCTCACAGCAATGGTGTCCACTATTGCAATGGAGGAACTTAGGACGAGACTACAAACATTGGATCTACGTTTAAATACGTCCTCGTTTGGTCAACGGTTATGTAAATACCTTTTTATCTTCTTTATTGCAGGTTGACATTCATCTCAAACAAGCATGTGAATTCTGGAGTAACATTCTGATAATAAATTTACTTTTTTTTTTAAGATTTGATTTGTTCACGACTTATAGCGTGCATATGCGGTATGGAGTGTTTAGATGGCGCATTTGATTTCCTTCCTCTTTTGTGTTAGTTGTCGTGAGGCATCTGTTAAGATGTATATAAGGGATTTCCTTGTTGTTCTTATGCATTATACCATCATCAATGTTCTGCTTGGTACAAAATTTTGACAATTGAAAAACATTTGACTGCCACTGTTGCTCTCTTTTGTATTGCTCGAAACAAGACATTCTGTGTGTTTTTTTTCTCGCACACTTGAATTGTAATCCGTAATCACATGATGGAGGTGCAGTTTGATATGATAATGGACCCGTCAGTAATGATAAAACACGGTTGTACTCCTTTCCCCAATGTCACAGAAACTGCAACTCAGCATCTGCATTGAGAAGTTCCTACTGGAACTTATTCAGATGGCATGTAGCATTTAGTGGAAGGCAGTTCATAGATTTCAACTCATTCAAAACAATAGAGCTTCCTCCAAGTTACTCCATTCCATTGCCCATCGACTTGCTCAAGAAAACTTACAAAAATAAGCGTGTGACAAATGATTCAATTGAGACATTCAAATTGATTCACATTTTTGCATGTTAATTATTAAGCAACGCTGAAAGAAGTAGCAGCGTTCTCCACGAATCTTCTTGCACCCTTGAACCACCTCTTATCTCCAGCCTGTGCCTTGCAGATGTAGAGCTTACCATCTTTCACGGTCGCAGAGATCAGCTGGTGCTTGCCACCTTCATCTCCATCGGCGGTTCTCGTCAACACAGACAAGTAGTAATATGGTGTCCCGCCAATCTCTTGAGTTGAAGACTCCAATATGTTAGCAGTGGCCACGACGTCAGGATCGAAACCACCCTACGTACGCACAAGCGTCTGTCGTTAGACATGATTGAATGTTGAAATCTCAAAGATAATAGACAATGTGAACTCTTTAACAAGCAGTTTCCTCACCAAGTATGTCGAGTGATATTGCTGATTGTCTTTATTTGTAAGAGTTGATTAATAGAAATTATACAACCTAGCATTTCTTTAAACGCTATGATGCCATGAAATTACCTCGGACTCTGTTTTGCCGGAGTATGATTGTTTCCCCAGCAGATAATCCACCTGCAGTCAACACGCCCAGAAAACACTAGTTTATCAAAACTTGAATCTGAGAAACAAAAAATGCCATTAAATTACTAATACCTTCGAGAGAAAGGACTCAGGGGAACCAAACTCAGTGATGGACTTCTTGTCCGTTGGAGTGACCATGACAGCAAGATTGCTGGTTGTGTCGAAGTTATCTTCAAATCTAAGAACCTGACCAGGGTATTCCACTTCTTTGCTTGGGTTCCACTTTGCTGGAATTGACACCTTGAACCCATCTCCATTGTATGTCAAGAAGTCTGTGTTTGTCTTTGGCTTCCCAAAAACATTGGCTGCAAGTCAATAATTAATAAAAGTTTATATATGGGTTTGAAAAGGTTAACTAATATGGGTTTGAAGCTTCAAAAGGCAGTGATAATAGCAAAAGTTTATATATACCAGCTTCTCCATAGGCAGCATCAGCAGGTGCAATCCTCGAGCCAATGGAAGCACCACCAATGAGAATTGTGAGAGCCAATCTGCGAGACATAGCCGTGCAACTCTCATGATCCTCCTGGAGTACTGGCTGCTGCTTCTGCGCCCGGCAAACTAGCTGTGTAGGCTTGATTTTTGGCGAATTGCGCTGTGAGGATGCTGATGATAATCTAGTACTAGTACTAGTACTGGAAGTGGTGAGTGCATGGTGGGGCGAGAAGCAACCAGTAGAGGCCATTCTTGGGTGTTCCCTGTTTTTCTGAGGGTTTTTTTTTGGGTCGTGTAGGTGTGTTTGATGTGGTTTAGGTCTATGACGTGTGAAGGGAAAAGGATTTGGATGGTGGAATTATGATTGATCTTGGATGAGGATGTATAGGCTCTAATTGGTGCCACGTGGCATGCAGCCTTCTGTTTTCCTAGTGGCAACATCAACCCCATTTTCTGGAACAATTTTGTCAGGCAGTGTTGTGTATTCAAAAATGGCCTGCGTGCAAAGAAGTTGATAGTGAGGTGAATCGGGAGAGAAGTAAAGGCAGTCAAGATAGACGAATGGGTGCCGCCATTGACGTAGTCTAGTTAATTTGTGAGCGGCTAACTGCGACATGTTTTAACTTGCCTTCTGTTGAATGACTTGCACTCTTAGTAAGCTGGTTATGTTTAGTGTTAATGTATGCTTACGTGTATGTTATGTGTTTTGTTTTATATAAGGATAGTTTAGTATTTTCATGTTGTTTTATTGCATAAGTCTAGTCATGTATTGTTGGAAAGTAATTTGAAGAAGTGGTAACTAAGTAGTTGACTTGAGACAAGTTGCTCAAGAGAAAGAAGAAAACTTTTTGCTCAATCTCTTCCTGTTTTTGTGCCTGTTTCGATCCAACAGTGGTATCAGAGCCAGGTTCCATTTCAGGCAGTGTTAATTTATTGAAAAGTTGAAAATTTGGAGGATCGATGGGTGCTTCATCAAGTGATCGAGTGGCGTCCTTTCTTTCAGTGTTTGATGGTAGTAATTATCCTTCATGGAAGGTAAAGATGAAAACTTTTTTTATGTCTGAAGAACTTTGGAGCATTGTGAATGTTGGCTATACAGAACCGGATGATGAAGATGCTCCAAATGCTCCAAAGAAGAAAGATCTTGAAAGTAAAAGGGTGATCAATGCCAAAGCTTTATCCAGGTTACAAAATGGTGTTGGGTCTACTACTTTTCCAAGAATTATTCGAGCTTCCTATGCTAAGGAGGCTTGGGATATCTTGGCGAAAGAATTTGAAGGAGATGGTAAAACTGTAATTATCAAGCTTTAGAATCTCATGAGGGAACTTCAGAATCTAAGGATGACGAAATTTGAGTGCATCAAGGATTTTTATGCCAAAGTCATTAGCCTGGTGAATGCTATGAGAACATTAGGAGAGGATGTGACAGATCAGAAGGTTGTGCAGAAAATTCTTATAAGTCTCCCAGTGAGATTTGATGTAGTTGTAGCTGCAGTTAAGGAAGTCAATGATCTGTCCACTATTAAACCTGAGGAGGTGATTAGTGTTGAACCATATGTCTTACATTTTAGTTTTGATGCAAAAATACATATTGGACTATTTGATTGTGCTTAACTTTGGATGAATTTGGATAAATCATGAAATGTATTTTATCTACTAATTTAAGCTTCATTATATATCTTTGGAATCATGTTTGATCATATTTGATATGAATTTGATGATTTTGGACTTGTTCATTTTTGCACTACAAAAATTGTTCAAACATCACACTGTGCACACGTTGGTTGAATTGTCATAACTTATTCATATGATATCTGATTGACTTGATCCTTGTTTTGAAAATTATTTAAGACACTCTGGAATTTTTTCGTTGTGAAATATTGTCAGGTCAATTTTAAGTCTACCATGTTCAATTTTTCAGTTGAAATTAATTCACTAGTGCAATTATAAAACTAGCCTAGTTGAGATTTGCATGTTCAAATTGAATGACCAAACGATCTCAATTACAAGTGAAATATTTTATGCACATTCTTATATGGATAAATTGATTTATCATGTGCTTACTTGAATTTTATTGAACTTATATCATATTGGTTAACCCAAGTGCAAGCATTGAAGCTCTTTGAGCTTACAAGCAAAATTGGAGTGTTCTATAACTCATTTATTTGTAGGTAAAAATCATACACTTATTTGAAAAATTAATTGAAGATATGAAATGGTCATGGATCATTGAGGTTTCATTATTTAGGATTAAAGTGCCCTAGAACCCGAAATCCCTTAGGAAACCCTATTTGGGAGCAATTGAGATTATGTGAGCTACATTGAAGGAGTTATTTAGGAAAGGGTATAAGATATATGTATTGAGAAATTTGACCAAATTTGGAGTCAAGAATACTTAAATTGGTGCAACCCATTTCTTACCCAAAATAACCTAAATTCCTCAAATTGACCTTTCATGGGTTAGATTAAGTTGAATTAATGTTGGATGGTTTATTTGGAGTAGGGGTTGGGTCATAATCCTTCTAGAAAGTCTTAGGAGCCTTGGGAGGGAGTTTGAGAAGCCTTGGATTCATTTGAAATCAAATGAAAAAAGGTTGGAGCTAAAACACTTGGAAGAGAATTGTCCACATCACCATGTACTATTATGTTCTTAATTTCAAGTATTTTGGGGGGAATTTCGTGTGAGCCTTGAAAGGGTTGTTTGGTTGATTGTTGAATCATTTCTAACCATGAAGAAGATTTCAACAAGAAGCACAAAAGATCCAAACAAACCTTGGAGCCAAGAGAGCTTTTGTTCTTGAATCAAAGATTGACCACACTTGATTCTACACTTGGAAAACTTATGTGTAAAAATTACCAAGAGAGCTTTTGTTTTTGATTCTACAATCTTTGAGTAATCTTCTCTTGATATTTTGATCATCATTTTCTGAGATTATTGTCATCATCTTCCCCTCATCAACCTTAAGTTAAGACACACTTTCAAGCCAAAAACCATTAAGGTATTTCTTTGAGTGTTCTTGAGCTACTTTCCACAAAGTTTCTCCAAAACGTATTTCCATCCTTGTGAGACTTTGTGTGAACCTTTGGTTGAGTGAAAGCCACGAATTTGAGAGATTGAGTGTTCCTCATCCAAATAGCTTAGAGCTAATTTTGAGAGAACCAAAAAAACCAAATCACTTGTAAAAGTCCCTTTGAAGGGCATTACCTTTGAGAGATGTATGAAAGTTTAAGGTTAGCTTCAAACCTTGGTGGTGTACAAGTTTGGGGTGTGCTTGGAAACCCTAAGTTTGTGGTGAACTTGCAAAACCACTTATATCCTTTAGTGGATTTGGAAATCCTAAGCTTGAGAGCTTAGGTAGTGGATGTAGGTGTGAGCACCGAACCACTAGATATTCTTGTGCACTCTATTTTTTATTTCCTTTATTGTTTGGTGCTATTAGTGATTTGTGTTCCTTAGAAATTGATATTAGGGTGTTGCTTGTTGGGATATTGCTTGTGGTTGAACAACTTGTGATTAGTGGATTCTACGTATACTTTTGATAGTTAATTTTCTAGAATAACAATCTGTCAGTGCACTGTTCATATATTTAGACTTCGAATTTTGATCTGCATTTTTGATATAGTCTTCATTAAGGTTTTGTGATATTGTATACCAAATTTCGTTGCATTCGGACTTGAATTTCTAGGCCAAATATTATCTACTTGGTTGGTTGGCAGATTTGTACTCTAGACACTTTTTTGATCATTTGTAAATTTTCAGATTGTGATTTTTGTAGTTGGGGTTTATAATTATTTTTTGGAGACACAATTCACCCCTCCCCCACTTGTGTTAGCCTAGTGATTTCAATTAGGTCACTTGAGTCACATGAACAAAAGAGGTTAAGAAGAGGAGATCAGCCCCAACAGTTGAAATATGCTTTTTAGGCTGATCTTTCTTTGACTCAAGACT
Source organism: Euonymus europaeus (assembly GCA_963580455.1). NCBI lineage: Eukaryota > Viridiplantae > Streptophyta > Magnoliopsida > Celastrales > Celastraceae > Euonymus > Euonymus europaeus. The sequence goes on along the minus strand of OY756963.1, from coordinate 27,586,117 downwards.
CCAAAGGAAAGTCCCACTCTTGGAAAGGAGCTGCTTCTCAATGAGGTATAAGTTCTGACAAGTCACCTCCGTGTGATATTTGTAAGAGAATTGGGCACACTGCCAATGATTACTGGCATAAAGGCAAACCACAGTGTCATCACTGTAAAAGGTTTGGCCACAAACAAAAGAATTTTAGGTTCAAGAAGGAGAATACTGCAAACTTTGTTGAATGTAGTGAGGTTCAAGAGGAGAATTTGTTTTATACTGAGCAAGTTGGTGTTAAAAATGTGTCTGATACTTGGTTCATTGATAGTGGTTGTAGTAACCACATGACTGAGAATGTTTCTTTATTCTCTGATATTAATCATTCTCTGATATTAATCATTCTTTTTCTTTCAATCTACATTCATAGCTATAATGCCCAAATTTATGACAGTTATAGCACTCCACATTTCTTTTGTCATGCCAATGTCGATAAGAGTTGCCGTTGTTTCTTCCTCCTCGTGCTCTTCCTCTACCTCGTCCTCTTGGGACAAAAAATTCACCACGTCCACCTTCAATTGAGTGTCTTCCTCCTCTTCCTCGAAAAACATATCCTCTTGCACGACCTCTTCCACTATATCCTCTTCCACGACTATCACTTCAGCCTCTTCCTCTTTGTGATGGTCCTTCTTGCTCCTTGTCTTCTTTGATAGAAAGTTTAGCTTGAAGAGCATGCTCAAGAGATCCTGGAAGTCTCTTGTTAATTCTATACTCATGAACTTCGGGTGTAGCCTTCAAATCATCAATGGACATGGTACTAAGATCTTTTGATTCTTCAATAACAACAACAACAACATGCTCAAACTTGGAACTCAGAGATCGTAAGAACTTCTCCAATACACTTACATTTGTAATCTTTTCACCATATCGTCGAATTTGATTTACGATAGCCATTGTCCTTGTAAAATAGGCTGCTACAGACTCATTGTCATCCATACTCAACTTCTCTAGTTCTCCTCTTAGAACTTGAAGTCGGACTTTCATAGTCTTCTCAATGCCTCTATATGAACTTTGGAGAATTTCCCAAGCTTCTTCAGAGGTTTTGGCTGCCAAAATCTTCTCAAAGTCGGATGAGTCTACACCTTGGTAGATTAAAAACATGGTTTTCTTTTCTTTCTTTCTTGAATCCTTTAACCGAGTTTTCTGATTCTCAGTCATAGCATCCTCCGCTTCGCGTGAAATGGGTTCATCATACCCGTTGTCAACAAATTCCCACAAGTCTTGAGAGCCTAGCAACACATTCATTTGAATACTCCAATTCTCATAATTATCCTTCTCCAATTTAGGAATTTGGAAGAAGTTGTTTGTGGATGTCATATGTACTCTCACTAAACATCAAGGAACCTACAACCGGCTCTGATACCAGATTTTGTTGGCAATTTGTGTTGTATATAATCAACGTACACTCATATCGAGCTCAAGAAGAGACTGTTAATATATATCACTTCAACTCACTCTTATTTCTATTTTTAAGGCATAAAGACACACACATATATATGCTATTTTTAAAATGACTTCTCACTACCCATAACAACCATTCACTACCCAAGATGATCTTTTACTGGAACATTAAACTCATATATTAAATATACTAGACTATTGAACCTAGGGGTGGAAGAAACCGGACCGAACCGTAATCCGAAGTTCGGTTCGGTTTTCGGTTTAACGGTTCGGTTTCGGTTTCAGTTTTTTGATAATTACGATTTTCGGTTTGGTTTCGGTTTTCTGAAATTATTTTCGGTTTTAAACCGAAAACCGAATTTATTTTATATGTTTTAAATATATATGTATTTAATTAGTTAATCTGTTTATCTCATATCTTTATTACTTTGTCTTTATGACTTTATGACTTTATTACTTTGTCATATTTGAAATAATATGAAGTATTTCAGTATCAAGTGACATGTATTCCATAAAATCGGTTTAAACCGAAAAACCGAAAACCAAACCGTTTCAAATATTTCGGTTCGGTTCGGTTCGGTTTCTCTTGCTATTCGGTTCGGTTTTATATAATAGACTAAGTTCGGTTTTCGGTTTTTCGGTTTCGGTCTCAAACCGAACCGAAAAACCAAACTTCCACCCCTAATTGAACCCACTGTACTAGAATATTAAACCCACTTGAATTGAGTTTATTATTTAACATTCTCCTCCTCCTCCTCCTCCTCCTCCTCAGCAGCCTAACACTCTCTTCTTTCTCCTCCGCCGTCTCCTCCTTCTACGCTTCAAAGTCCGCCAGAGTGTCCTCTAGCTGGAGCAGGCGGGTACCAGTATCCTCCCGGAATCGCCTTCTATTATCCGAATGTTGCGGCCGAGTTGCACCCCTATATATAAGTTGACATTATTACTGGGTCTAGCTGTACGTCTTGCTTAATTAATAATGATCACTTCATATTTGGATACTAATTAGGTTTATTTTGGATTTTGATGTTATAATATTGGTCATAATTATATAATTGACCTTAATCTGATTGTGTTTTAGTTAATTCTACCTATAAATATGCATATATATATTTGAAAATTTTCATCACTCATAAGCTCAGTTGAAGGCTTGATTTGATATCTACCATGCGGACTACAACAGGGTTTTGACTTGCAGTTTCATCTTTGACTTGTTGGTTATCCAAGTTTCACACACACACATATATATATTGAATATTTTTTTGATGAATCCGGAGATCTTTATAGTATCTATTAGAAGATGAGATAGAAGACCGAGAAACACCAAACCTCCAGGCATAGCTACAAATCTGAAAATAAAACCCCACAAAGTCAAAACAGTCAACCTAAAAGACAAAAGGCACAAGCACCAACAATTCTCTAGACTAAGCAAAACCCATCAATATCTCTTTCAGTTTCAGATTGAGTAGATTGAGTGTTGAGAAAATGACAGCATTTCCAATTGAAATAATAGATGATCAAATTAATTCCAATAATTATTTAGGTTTAACCTGCATTTCCAATTGAAATAATAGATGATCAAATTAATTTCAATAATTATTTAGGTTTAACCTGCAGGTTGGTTTAAATGTTTAATATGTGACGATTATTTTTATCCCCAGATATAATTTTATGATTAAAATTTTTAAATTCCTGCCTGATATTTAGTTAGGGTAGGACCAAAAAATCCGTCTATCGACTTGTACACTTGAAATGTCGATAAAATGTTAATAGCACATTCAATAATAGGAGACTGTAGTACTTTACAAGTGACACAAATTTGATCATGCGTGATATTGATTCATCGGGTTTTTAATTGGGAGTTATTAATTATTATGGGTAAGTATTTTAAAAGTCAAAGTCGTTTTTGGTTTCTTACACTTGGAAAATAAAAATAAAAAAATCGAAATACGATTAAAAAGCGACCAATGACTGGAATATACGGATGTCAGGGTAGCACATATACCAGCCTCCATCTCTTATCGCGGAATTGGATTCCTCTCCGCTTCAACTCTCTATCTACCCTTCCTGGTATTGCTCTCTCTCTGCTTCTCTTTCTTCTCGTGTTCAATTTTTATTTTTGTGCACTTCGATACTTTGCAAGATTATATTTTGATGCTGTGTACTGTCAACAAATGAACATTCTTTATCTATATCTGCTCGATTTTTGTTTATTTATTATCTTGTTGTTCGACTTTCTCGATCTTCTTATTTCAAACTTGGGAGTTTTTAGTTTCTGGGTTGTTCTGTTTTCTCAGATTTTAATTTTCAATACTTCTCTCTCCTATGTTGGTATGATCTGCTTCTAAGGATTTGATGCTATGTACTCTACTCTACTTAGGAAGATTTATTGATGAGTTCTGTTTCGCTTCCCTTTGTGAATGATACTATAATATTGCTTCTTTTTTTTGTTTGTCAAATTATGGAAATTCCTTTTTGGGTTGTCTCACTTTCTGAAGATTGGCGGCTGGAAATTAGTCACGACTAATTCATGTTTTGGCTATATTCCGTAGTGGATTAACAAGAATTGAATCCTTAATCTGTTTCTTTTAGGATGGGTTCTTTATAGCTTTTTTTTTTTTACGATCATTGTTCTTTTACTTTCTTTATTCTCAAGGAGAGTTGCAAGGGTGGAATCTAGATATAACATGAAACAATCTCTGTACATATTATTAATATGTGTGGAATAAGGTTTGTGTATAGCTTGCCTATCCCGATCCTGCCCATTATGGGAGTTTTGTGCTCTAGAGTTGTTTGTAATTTTTATATCTTGGATGGAGTGCTTTGGAAGATTGAAGAATTGGATAAACAATTTGGTTGCGGTTGCTTTTAATTTTTTTTTTCCATTTACTCTGTTCTTGTTGTCTACAAAAATTGTTTTAATTTTAATTCTTTCTAATGATAGATGTGTTTATTTGCTAGATAAAACTGCTGTGGTTTTCATTTTCTTTTGATATTTTCCTTTTATTTCTTAAGGTATTCGATTCTGGTTAATTGGATTCATGTAATTAAATGGAAGTTCATAATGACCCGATGTTCTCTACAACCTGCCATTCAAGAAATATGTTTTTCTTCAAGTCGTGTCAAACCTTATTAACATCATGGTGAAATTACTTCACTTCTAATCTTCTCTGTGTCCGCACATCCTCGTAATTTGTCATGTCTAATAGGTGCATAACATAAATTGAAGGAGTTTACCAGTTTACCTGCTGGAAATTTCCCGTCCTGTTGAGACTTACTACTACTAATTGCTTTGCAAAAGTTAGTCAATCTTGGGTCTTTGGAATGGTATAATGACATGTTTGTTTAAAACTGAAATGTGGCTTGGAAGGATGGGTTCAGTCTTAACTGGCAACAAATTGAGCCTCTTCAGCACTACAGGGGGATAATGGACATGGCTCCATTGTTTCTATTAGAACTTCCACACATAGACTATGAGATTTTGTACAATTAGGGCCTGTAAACATCTAGGAACCCAAAGAAAAGAATACCTCATGTTGAAGATTCACATAAAGAAGCATTAATTTAAACTGAACCGATGATCAAATACACAATCCGTTGATCTCTTTAATAAAGCTTTTTTTCATTCAATTAATAATAAGTGGTAAAGTTTAAACTTCTAGATACCCATTTTTCTATAAGTGAAAATTTGATGATAAATGATTCATAAATAGGATATTGCTTTGTTGGCGCTTTTATTGATTTCTATTATGGCTCTCTGAAGTACAAAGGCGTCGAAAAGTTGCCTTACCTTAATTTTTTTGCTTTTATTGATTCCTATGCATCGTTTTATATTGTTGTAAAGCGATGCAGTCAGGGATCATACTAGCCCTTGTATTTGTATCACTAGCGTTGGCATCTCTAGCATGGCACTTTATGGATGTGCCTTCCTGAGCACTTCAGGTTCCACTGACAAAAAATTTCTTTCATTCTGGATTTATAGTAGCAATGTCCGATAAAATAACAGCTGAGAGTTTACTGAACAACCTGGTAGAAACCATTGCTGACAATGTTCCAAAGCAGAAATCTGTATCATTTTTTGAAGACGAAAAGGTCACATCTCGCTTCAATAGACTGTTTGATCGCCAGAAGCCTGTGCACCATCTTTTAGGGGGTGGACAATGTAAGAATGTTCTGACCCATCTCTTTCACTTGTTTTTCCTCCTCCCTTACTCTTGTTACTGTTGTACTTCTTGCGCTTACTAATCTCACCCCAAATCATGTAGCTGCTGATGTTCTATTGTGGAGGAACAAGAAAATTTCAGCTAGCATTCTAACTGGTGCAACAGCAATCTGGGTGCTTTTTGAATGGCTAAATTACAATTTTCTGACCCTTGTATGCTTTGCATTGATTTTCCGTATGCTTGCTCAGTTTGTTTGGATGAACGCTTCAGGTTTACTAAACAGGTGAGTTTAACATATTCTCGCTTCTGCTGTCTGTTCAATGATATGATGTACGGTTGTGATGACATAGCCTCCATGGCAGCAGGTCACCATCTAAAGTCCCTCCCCTTGTTTTGCCTGATGAGATATTTGCCAACACTGGCATAGTAGTTGATACTGAAGTTAACAGAGCTTTGGGCTTTCTTCAGGACATTGCCTGTGGAGGAAATTTGAAACATTTTCTTGTGGTATGCTTAAACTGGTAGACTCATCCTGTTACATTTCTCATTAACTCTAAGTATTAAAATTGCATTCATAAACTGGTGAACATTTATTGGGCTAGTATTTTATCGTTGAGAGATTTCGTTAGTACTAGTCGGAACATCAGCTTTGGAAGATATAAAAATTGGAACCTACTGGAGACATTATGGAATTGACGTGAGGGTATTTGACTATTTGTATGAAATTATATAAACATTGAAAAGCCTGTGTCATATGAAGAATTCTGTTGGTTAATCTTCTATTTTCTTCTGGGTGTTTGGAGAACTACAGTAGATATTATTTGGAATATTTGAGAACTCTTTAGTTTTCTGAGACTTCTTCATTCTGTAATACTTCCAGGCTTTAGTAAGCTTATGGGTGGCCACTATGATTGGAAGCTGTTGCAATTTTCTGACTGTTCTGTACATTGGTGAGATGTCATACCCTATTCTTTTGAAATTGTTATATTTCTTATTGGGAATTCTGTGCTGCTGACATATCGGTCATGATTCTAGATATTGTAGAGTTGATATGTAGAATATCTGTTAAAAGAAAATTTGAATAAGGCCAAAGCAGGAGAATCCATGAAACCTCTTCCGTTACAAAGTTCAAGACATAATTTTGTTTAGTTAGACGATATCTTGCCTGGTCCTTTCAATAAATGAATAAATCTAGGTAAAATGATCAGATAAATAAATTGTAAGCATTGGTTTTAATAGTTGTACAACATTGATGGAGCATACGCTTACGATATGTGTCTGAGTGAGCAGTATGAATATATATTAATTCTCTCTGATCGTATGATATTCCTGAAAGGTTTTGTTGCTGCGCATACATTACCGGTCTTGTATGAGAAGTATGAAGATCAAGTTGATGACTTTGCATTCAGGGTCTTTGACCAGCTTCGACATAACTATCAGAAGCTGGATGCTGGTGTCCTAAGCAAGATTCCCAAGGGAAAGCTCAAGGGTAAGAAGCATGAGTAGATATGGACTGAATTGGCTTGGCCAAATCTTTTAGTTTACTGAGATTGAAAGTAAACAGTAATGTAATTTATTAAAAATTCCCTTTTAAAGTATTAATGTTGAGGTGGAAAATTCGTACTGTTTCTTGCACCATGCTTTCCTTTAGGAAAAACTGTTTTTAACATTTCAGACGTTGATGATAGTATGCCAAAGTTTACCCATGCAATTTTCACCACATAGAAGTGTTAACGGGTCGTTGATTTTTAGAATGGTTTGAGTGGGAATGGGAATGAGAATGAGAATGGGAGTGAGAATGAAATTTTGATTCTCACGTTTGGCATGTATAAAAATTGAGAATGAGAATGAGAATAAAATTGTGTTTTGTCTATTATGTCCTTCCTTTATAATTATGTATAATCAATATATTTTATTTGTGCATTTATAATTATATATAATTAATAAATTAAAATAAAATGGAGTCAAAATTAACAAATTATATAATTAACAAATTAAAACAAAATGGAGTCAAAATTAAACAAAATGGAATCAAAATTAACAAATTAAAACAAAATTGAGTCAAAATTAACAAAATAAAACAAAATGAAATTGAAATTAACAAATTATATAATTAACAAATTAAAATAAAATAAAATATATTAATTAATATTAATTTATCAAAATAATCATTTTGTTCTCTATTCAACATGGAATGGTTCATTCCCACGGTGGGAATGAAAATGGAGGAGAGAGAGATGAGGGGATGGAATGGAGCATCTATTCCCTCAATTTTTTTTGCACCAAATGAAGGAATTGAATATCCCATTCCATAAACCACTCTTATTCCACCTCCATTCTCACAATCAAACATACCCTAAGAGTATTATCGTGCTGCGGTTTCTATTCTTAAGCGATGCGACAGCGTTTTGCATCTTAGTTTACGATGTCGTTTTGTTAAGCAATTCTTAGATTTTCAGGCAACCAAAGAGTCTCCCATTATGATGCTGTAACCTGCGACCATGTTATCCAGTCAACATCACAATAATACTCTAACAAGAAGCTGTCCTTGGAGAGGTCGGATTCCTTATAACTCTCTTAGACCAGTTTCAATTTTGACAAAAAAAAAATAATAATAAAATGGTCCTCATCATGAATTAATTAAGGGGGGAAGTGATCGTTCTGGTCGGAATTTTTTTTAAATCATTCATTTGGAGAAAATACCGTCACTATATGTCAGCCGAAATAACCAACAAATTAGGATGAATTGTAAAGTGGAGATATGTTTAGTTAATCTCTCAATCATTCTCAAGATATTTGAAAAAAGTTTAAAAGACATGTATATTTAGCACCTCCTCTAATACCAGCTCTATCACATAATGGTTCGAGATATAGATAGAACTAATATATATTTTTATGACTATATACTACCTTAACAACCCATGTGTCATCCTTACTGAATCTTTAAGAGAGAAGCGTTGACGATGAGCTATCTTCTTGCTGAATCACATGCATGGGTTGATACCGTAGCAAACAATCTTGGAGTTATCGTAGAAGCACATTCCTTGTACTAAACACAACCGTCTTTAAACTGAACTTGAGTGTCTCGCTGTTGAGTCAGGACTGCACCCATACGTGAGTGAGTCTCGCTTGTATCAACCTTCTCACTCTCCATGCTTCACCGAACAACTTCCTTATTTCTCCTAACCACTTTATCACTCCTATAATTGTAGAAAGGCTGTTGTAAAGTAACCAAACTAACGTGGGCTTTAATTTGTTGATTATTTAACCGCACTGTCCTATCCTCTATTTTTTTGATAAATTTGGATGATATTATTATTAATAATAAAAGGCAAAGGGAAAATACAGGAGAACAAAAAACCAACTAAAGACAGACCCTGCCTTCAGCAAAAGCTAAAACAAGACTTATAAAGATCAATAAAACAAAGCTACAGAATCCCCGAAGAAGGGGATCTCCAAGGCCGCACACAGAGAACAAACAGGACCGCAGCGCATCATAGCCTTGAATGATAGAAAGAGCAACATAGCCATGAGAATCTGAGAGCAAAGACACCGCCATGAATAACATCTCAAAATAGACAATATTGGAAGCATTGGCAACTAGAAAAGAAACTCGTTGTTAGAGCATCTCCAACCGGAGATGGATATGAGGTTGTATTCTCAATAATTGCAAAAATATATTTTCAATTTCCATTTTTTGAACTCCAACCGAGGATTGATATAATGATATGGGGTTGTATTATACGACTGTTAGCACCCAATTGAAGAAAAGTGGGAAAGATGTAAAAAAAGATAGGAAAGAGAATATGACCATTGGTGGTGAAATCTGAGTTTCTAACGGCTAGAATTCTCAAACGGTAACATGCATAGATCAATCCAAGGTAAATACAACTCAAAAAACTATAAATAATAGAATATGTATGCAAAATTTGCATATCTGAAACTTATTTTCCTTCCACATCGGTCTTGTAGAAACCTTGCTCCCAGTGTTGTTCTTCCTCTGATTAATTGTTCTTCGTTATTGATCGCTCTTCCTTGTTGTCAACGGTTGAAGAGTTTACCTGTTGTATCATCGCAACAAATTTACGATTGAAGAATTCACTTGTTGAAGAGTTCACATGTTGTATCGTCGCAAGAAGAATACGATTCAACAAAATAGAAAGTTCTAGAGACAATTGTTTAGGTATACGTCTATTTGGATTTAATTACTAACAAGTAATTGGATTCGGCCCGAATTAACAAATTTATTGCTTAGATTATATGGACTTAATTAAAGGCTTTATGGGCTTATATTGTTTGGATTTAACGAAATGGTTTACGACCTATAATTGTTTGGACTTTAATTTTGTGCTTAATTTTTAGATTACTATGGGTTTTGTTTTAATTATATATGTTTTCTATTTTTATAGATGGATCCACCTCCACCACCACTCTATATGATGATTATTTTCAGGATCTATTGATGCGTGATGAGATGCACTACGAATTTGGTGTACCAATAGTTGTTGACGAGCAATTTCTCATTCTTGCATAGTGCCTACGAGGATAACATCTTCATCATCAGAGTCCTTACTCTCAAGAATATATTGTAAAATATCAGGAAAATGAAACATAAAATGTTATTTAGAAAATAATTGTAACTATAAAAAAGATAATGAAATATACAATTAAGGTTCACAACATTGGTAGGAAAATTATGCAGGGAAAATTTTGGTGGAAAATATGTTGGCGAGAGACATATAATTGGCCTTATATTGGGTTTGATGAATTTGCCTTAAATTGAATGAGCTTGGACTAAAATTAATTTATCACCCATATACATCCCTTCCTTTGGAACCAAGAAAATACACATCCTCACTTTTGCACTATTCAAGATGCTAAAACCAATTTGAACACCCTCCTTTGGAGATGCTCTTAGCTTGCGAACAATATGAGAAACCAAAGCACCCAGAAGCATATTTGGGGCTAAAAAAACACCCAAAGGATCCAATAGAGAATCTTTGTCGAACTCAGAAGCAAAACAACCAGCAAGAGCTACCTAAACACCTAGAATGGGCTACCCTAACCATATAAAAACTCGCACTTCCCTTTTACCAATTTAACCCCAAATTAAAAATAGCTGGTAAATTGGCAATGGCAAAAGGAAAGGGGTCTGTTGTAGAAATTTTGCCGCTAATTCAGTCGTAGAATTTTTATAACCGACCTCGATGTAGTTTTAGTTAGAGGTCTCATAAAAAAATGAACTTGTAAATTTGATAAAAAACATACATAATTTTTTCAAAATAAATAAATTTGCAAGGCCTCTAAATAAAAGTAGAGCGGAGTCCGCAGTAGTTTTTAACATTCAAATATTTTCTTCTTGTAGCATGTCATTTTGTTGAACATTATTGAGTATGATTTGGGGCCTCACAATTAAGTCATGGACAGCCTTAAATTGAAAAGGACTACAAAAGATGGAGAGATATGTATACAATTGAACCAAAAGATGGAGACACACACGGCGAAACAGAAGAACCAGATCTACGTATGCTTAGGTTTTAGCCTCTTGTTTTTGTTTGTTTTTCAGTTTTGTCTTCTCTTTGAAGGCTCCCTTTGTACATTGGTGAGGGTTTATTAATATTATCTTGCAGCTAAGCCTATTTTATCAAAAAAAAAAATTACACAAATGAAAACAATCAAACGGCCAAGAAGAAATGAAAACGAAACCAACGCTTGCGAGTAGGGGGGAAAATGCAACTCGCCAAGAAAATTAATGCTCTATTTGGCTGTAGTTCATAATTTTAGGAGTCACATGTAGACAGAAAGATATACATACATGCATATAGATACATATATAGCCAGACTGGCAAAAGAGGTGCACGAGCAATAGAACTTTAAGAGTGTGCATTGGCTGCTCCATCCACGTGCGGAATGTGAAATGCGGACAACTTCCATGAGCCAAACCCAAGTGTGCCATTTTGGACAAATGTATGGAGCGTACTAACTCCACCCAACTTTCCTCTTTTTCCCCCATTAATTACAATTCACAAAAAAATTGTAATGGAATTGAGACAATGAAAGCACGTGATCAAAGTTGAGTATAATGGCTCATATATAATCATGATATTTTCTTTTTCAGATCATCAATATCGCAAAAATTATATGCTATAAATAGGAGAATGCATATGTTGGTTGGTCACAAACACAAGCACACACGTAGAAAATTCTCTGCTGCATAAACCTAGCTACCTAGTAGTTGTAGTTGTGTTTTGTTCTTCTTTCTCTTGGTCACTTGAAAAATGGTGATTGTGGGCAGCAAAAAATTACCTGATGTTGATTTCCTGCGCCTCAAACCAGCTGGAGTGCTGCTCAGAACTGCACAAGACCAGATTGTGACATGGGCGGCTTACGTCCGTGAAGAAGAAGATGGGGACGACGATGACGACGATGATAGTGGCGATGTAGCACCAGCAGCATAACCCATTTTTGGATATACCCTATCAGCAACGTCCGATCGAAAGTATAGTTTTATGGAGTGTTTTTTGCTCTCTGGCAAGTGTGTGTTAGGGCATGAAAATTCTGCTATAAATACAAATACTGAGGAAGGATCATGAGGTGAACCCTAGAGTACTTTAAGATGAAGCTATATTATATATAAATGTGTGTGTGTATGTACTAGTCACTGAAATTAAATAAAATATTTTACTAATGCAATATTATATATGTACATCGTCATCTCTCTCTCTCTCTCTCTCTCTCTCTCTCTCTCAATTAATGATCGTCATCGTTATTTTTTTTTTCATTAAATTATGCAATATTAGCTCAATATAAATTCATGGATCAGTACTGTATTTAATGCGTCTTATAATTTTCATTCTGCTTTGTCTATAAGCTCCCCTCTTAGGGTTTGAAATCTTTATCAAACTAGCATAATATTGCATTACAGATCAATAACCATAATCATTTCCCCAAAATTAGCCTATAAGTTGGAGCTTTATTGAAATTAAGGTCCTCTAAAAGAATCAATTATTATATATTTTGATGAAGCTGTCTAGAATATCACCCTCTCTTTCTTTGTACTGAAATTCTGAAACCCTAACTACTCTCTCATGGTAATTATTACAAGTTTCATTTATTTTCAGCCACTCTCTCATGCTTTGTTTTAAGACCCCCACACTTTAATGGAATAAATGTTTTGGTGTCCCTTTGGCCTCCATTTGAGGTGAAGCTATGTGGAGTTTGCAGAAGGAGATTCCGGAGATATATATATATATATATATATATACCTACAATTAAATTTTTCTATTGTTAACAGTTGTGTTTGGATAATTGGTACTCTTGGGTTCTGTATCATCCGATCTAGATTCGAATGGCGGATATTAATTGATTCTACTTTGGTCTATGTTGGTTTGGCCTAGCTAGTGATCTATCATCCTCTCCAACGCTTGGTTCATTCATACACAAAACAACTCAGATCTCGTCAACGGCGGCCTCTCTTGCACCTAACCCTTCTGATCTTCATTTTTCGTCAAAGTGTGGGGGCGTTGGCTTAGACTTTGTTTCTCAGATTGTGTACGGAGGAATTAATCCTTCTGACTAGGTCATGTTTTGATTCCCATTAATGTACGGAATTAAGTTTGCAAAAAAAAAACAAAACAAAACAAAGAAGAAGAAGAAAGTTTCACATCTTTGATTAATCTATTGTAATTAAGCCATGGGCTTTGAGGCTTAATTAGCTTCTTCCATTAATCTCTTTGACCATGGAGTCATGGGTTGAACCTCATATTTTTCCATATATAATTTGAGATTTGAGTCTAGTGTAAGATTTTTTTGGCCATTTTTTAGTAAAAATTTTATTGCACGGAAAGAAAAAAAGAAACAATCATAGTGGGTTGGACTTACAAATTTATGAAATACATCTCAATGGCAAAAAACATAGCAAATAAATATATTTTTATATAACAAAACATCAAAAATCGATGTAATCTCACAAGAATGAAAACAATACACAAGTTAATGATAAATCCACTAACATAATCTACAATAAATTAAGCTCACGTTTGGACTGTGGATTTTTTAATTGTGGTCTCCCAAGTGCTTTCAATTTCTTCAAACTTCCTTCCATATGGGGTGATCGTGGAATCTATACAATCCATGATTTGTCGATTTAGAAAAGTGGATGTTAACCATGTTTGATGGTGAAGCTAACTATGTTACTCATGAGTTGACTCAACTTGCTTTTAAACAAGAGCATGACTTATTTCTTATTAAGGTGTATCTTCAAGAAGTTTCTCATTATGTAATGTTTGATACTATTCGATCTAATTAAAATATGTGCTATTATGATATAAAATAAAAATTACGCTCACATCAGAGAAAAAATAAATAATACTTATTGTAAGTCTAAAAATTCACCATTGTGATGACCCACTTATCGAGAGGGCATGGTCAGTGAGACGATATTGTACAACGATAAAAATGACAACGATTTGATTTCTTATTCGAGTGTCGCTTGATCGAGATGAAATAGTGGGGTGCGGACGTCCTATACTTTGAAAAACAAGTTAAGTTGACTAATGTTGAAATTTTATTGGGAAAAAATGCGCTGTAAATAAAGTTGGTCTAAGATTTTCTTGGGAATTCGTCCGGCCAATATGTTTTTCATGGCCCATTTCATTGCCTTTTGGGTTGAGCCCATTACCAGATATGTAGACTTTAGCAGCTATCCAAAATTCACAGAGATTACATACAAAAATTCCAAATTTTATTTTGTGACAAGTGATGTGCCACCGGATCCGAAAAGTACATATTGTCCCTTCTCCTTCTCTGCCACTGATTTTGGCGTCCTGATTGAGGAGCTCCGACAATAAATATCTTCAATTCAAAGACCCATTTCAAGTATTGAACTGGGTCATACGTTTTGGTCTCCTCTGAGTTTCAGAAATCTGAAAAGTAATTAATTATGGCCTTGCTTGTCAGCAGTTCATGCGTCCCTGTTTTTAGCTGTCAAAGGAGAGTTTTTAGAGTGAGAGCTGTTGCCTCTGAAGATTTGGCTGCTGTGAAACCAGAGGAAGCGAACAAGGTCAAGTTGGGAGGTTCTGAATTGAGGGTCACTAGGCTTGGAATTGGAGCTTGGTCTTGGGGTGACACCAGCTACTGGAATGACTTTGACTGGGATGGTAAGAATGGAACCCATTTGTAATTTTTAATCAGTTTCATATTTATTGTGGTTATCAACCTGTTTTACATGAATATTTTCAGGAATTTAACCTTCTTGGATGTTTAACTGACCGTGAAAAGGATAGATGAGAAGATAATTTGTGGGTTTATTGGATTTTATTTGTGAAGTTTCCACTTTCCAGTTATTGTATAGCGTTCATATTTACAGGTACAAATTGGGCAACCGTGTGATGAAAATCCAGTAGAATGAAATAAGAACACAAATGTGTGAATTGCTGCATAATCTTTAAGATAAAAACCTGATCTTGTTTTCAATGATTACAGATAGGAAAATGAAAGCTGCTAAGGATGCTTTTGATGTCAGTATTGATCTTGGTATAACTTTCTTTGATACTGCTGAAGTCTATGGCTCTAGGGTGAGAGGCATATATATGTCATTTGTTCTTCTCCTCTTCTTCAAAATTTTTTGCCCAGTTTTAGCCTGAAAAACCTTTCTTTTTTGTTTTTGGAATAATTGCAGCTTGCATTGGGTGCCGTAAGTTCTGAAACTCTGCTAGGAAGGTATGACTGCAGAATTAAACTACTGATTACATTTCTAATCATAACTTTCCAAGGATAATGTTAAATTTTTTTCTCATTATTCTTAAAGTCAAATTCTTTTGACTTCCTTTAAGATTCATGAAGGAACGTAAAGAAAATGATCCTAACATGGAGGTTGCTGTTGCAACCAAGTTTGCAGCCTTGCCATGGAGGCTTGGCCGTGGAAGTGTCGTAAAAGCCCTCAAGGATTCCATGTGTCGCCTTGGAATTTCTTCAGTAGACCTATATCAACTGCATTGGTATATGCTTTGTGAGCCTTTCATTATATGGTCTTTTGTTGCTATTATTATCTGTTGAAATTTCCTAAGTGAAAAGATCATGCTGATTTTCAGGCCTGGAGTATGGGGAAATGAAGGTTGTTGATTCCTAAAACTATCATTATATATATTGGCAAATGATTTAGCATCTGTTAAAATAGGAATTTTTATTGAAGTTGCATTCAGATTATGGAGATGTCACTTCATCGAGATATTTTTTCCAGGGTATCTCGATGGTCTTGGAGATGCTTTTGAACAGGGCCTTGTGCAAGCTGTTGGTGTTTCAAACTACAGCGGTACACTTTTTTTTCCTTTCTTCAAAATTATGGAAGTACATACATGATGTTTGGCCAATTCTTATAATTGCTCACGTGTTCTTAGCTCTCTCTCAATATTATATGATGACATGCTGGGTTCCTTGATCAGAGAAACGACTCCTTGATGCTTATGAAAAGCTCAAGAAGAGAGGTATCCCACTGGCTTCGAACCAAGTGAATTACAGCCTAATCTACAGGGCTCCGGAGAAGAATGGGGTGAAGGCAGCCTGTGATGAGCTAGGGGTGACTTTGATAGCATATTCACCTATTGCTCAAGGTGAAACCAATATCCTTCGATGTTTGCTTTACCATTCTCACTTTTGTACCACACAGTTCATTTTTCTTCGTCACTGAAACTTAATTAACACATCTGCTTATAAATAATCAGCCAAAGACAAGCTAGAAGAAAGAATGTGCTCTTCTTTTTTAATACACAAGGCTTCTGACCAACGCATAGAACAACCATACAATTATGGAAAGAACGTCAAATGTTATAAATACCTGATAGAGGACAGAACTGAATAGAAATATAGTTTGATATGAAACTTATCTTTTCCTCATGGGTCATGGGCGAGGTCTGACTTATGGAGTCTTTCACTTATGCAGGTGCTCTTACGGGAAAGTACACACCAGAAAATCCACCAAGTGGTCCTCGAGGCCGGATTTACACACCTGAGTATCTAAGAAAGGTAGGGAGTAGGGACTTGTTGGGAAGTAGTGAAAAAACCAGAGTTTTTGGATCATGTCTTTGACTGAACCCTTTGTTTGGCTGTGCAGCTCCAGCCTCTGATAAACAGAATCAGGGAAATAGGAGATAAATACGGTAGAAGTAACACACAGGTTTGTCATCATCCCTTGCTTAGCAGTGTCCTTGAAATTATGGAATAGAAGTTCCAACTCCGTGAAAACGTTAGTTTTTCCTAGTGTCGATTTTTTGTATGTGTGTCTAAAAGCCAAGACTTGCACCAGATTGCGACGACTTCATCAAACACGAGTTTTCCTCTTGGACTGAGAGGATATTATCGGTTTTCCTGTCTACAGGTGGTTCTCAACTGGCTGATAGCCCAGGATAATGTTGTTCCGATCCCTGGAGCCAAAACTCCTCAACAGGCGGAGGAATTCGCTGGTGTGCTTGGGTGGCAATTAACCGATGACGAGATGAATGAGGTAGGTTCATTGGGGTCGGAGGCGGGACAACCGATTGGCTTCCCAGTTGAGAGCTTTTGAGTTGTAAACCTTAAAAAGTAGACAGTATTCATTCTAGGTAGAAAAATATAGATGATTTTCTTAGTTTTAATTTTATGCAGTGTTTTGTTGAAATTAGTAAAACAATAATATTAATGAAATGAATAAATATGATTCCATCCAATTGGCATGCTCCATTGAACATGGCAAATTCATAAAGATAGATCATCATGATTTGAGATAAAATTGAGAGCAATGAAATCAGAAAACCTTATCAACCATGGTATCATCGTGTTTGTCTAATTATGTTGGTTTGATTTCAAATCTTAGTTAAAAGATATTGGTCATAAAATATTATCATCTTATTGTATCAACAAAAAGGTAATATAACCCAACTTTTATTGTATCAACAAAAATGTTATATAACCCAAGTCTACGTGACACTCCGCTCCGGCTTGAACTTTTTCAAAAATCAATTAAACACATTTTTTATTCATTTTTTCATAAATGAAATTATAAAACGTTTTATCTCTAAAAATACATATTAGATTTCTAAAAAAATTACATATTCGAACTCAGTGTGTAAAAATATTTCTAGTAAGACCCATTGTCAATAGTGTTTATTGCGTTTTTTCAATGACATTGTTTTTAAAAAAATAATGTGATTTATATATATGATGTGTAAACTGTCTATTCAACCTAAAATTTTATTACGCTATGATAGTATAATATATATTTATTATTTTTTACATTTTTATTAAAATTATGTTGGGTACTTGAACTCGTTAAGATTTAATAGTTAGGACCCTAATATTTTGCACTTGAGACATTTATGATTTTAGTAGCGAATCCGAGCATTTTAGGTTATAACATGAAAATTCGTTACACGAGTCCGTTAGGATTTAGCGAATTCGTTCCCCTTGGGGTTTATAATACTCAGGGGCGGATCCAATTACAATTCAGGGTGGGCTTCATTTTTTGAAATTTTTTACTAGATATGCATAAACTTAAAATAGGCCCAAGCCCAATCCAAATTTTTACTAGATACAGAATTGCTCATGTGTGTGAATTCTTTTCTTCCATCAAATTCATTCTCTCATTTTGATAAGGAAAGACTACTCCGACTAGCTGCATATTATCCAAAAAGTTTCTCCCAATTTGACACGTGGAAGCTTAGTGATCAACTTGATATGTATATTGTTGATATACGCCTCAGCAATGATTTTGCAAACTTGAATGGGATTGGTGAGCTTGCTAGCAGAATGGTAGAAATCGGAAGAAATAAAGTGTATCATTTGGTATACTTGCTCTTGACAATAACATTGATCTTGCCCGTTGCTACTGCTTCGGTTGAGAGAGCATTTTCAGCCATGAATATTATCAAGAATAGATTGCGCAATCAAATGAATGATGAATGGTTGAGTGATAGCTTGGTTATCTTTATTGAGAGAGAAATTTTTGACGAAATTGATAACGAAACAATCACGAAATTTTTTCAGAATATGAAAACTCGACGGGGACAGTTGTAAAGACTTTATTTAATAGTTTTTTGTATGTATAAGATTGGTTTTAGAAACTTGATTTCGTAGAGTTGAATATTAATATATGAATTTCTTTTAACTTTTTTTTGTTGGCATAGTAAATAGTTCAAAAAAAAAATCGGGGGCCGAACCCCCCACCAACCAAGCCCCCCCACTAAAAAAATCTTGGCTCCGCCCCTAATAATACTTATTGTTTAGGTTACAATATTAAAATCCGATACACGAGCCCATTAGGGTTTAGCGAATTCGTTCCCCTTAGAGTTTAACACTTATTGTTTAGGTTACAGTATGAAAATCGATATACGAACTCATATCAGAACTTATAAATCAACACTGAAACCTATGTAATCTACATATTAGTAAAAAAAATAATATAAATAAAAATAACTTAATAAAACCTATCAATGATGGATCTTGTTGGATAAATTTTTATTTGTTGATTCTAGATATGTAATTTTTTTCGAAATCTAATATGTATTTTAAGAGGTAAAGTGCTTTAAAATTTCGTTTAAGAAAAAAGAATGTGCTATGAGTTTTCAAATAATATATTTCATTTTTAAAAATTTTAATTTTTTATATCATACGCTTACAAATCATGTGATATAAACTTGAATGATATTGAATTACAAACACATTTTAGCTATTTAACAGACTCTGATATGAAAGCAACAAATGAAATGGGATAAGTCCAACTTCCTTACTTGACCATAGGCATAGAGAGACATATCTTTCTTCCTTTGGCCACTCTGTGGACGAGTTGTCAAAAACAGTAACACTATGATGCTCTGACAACCTTGTTCCTCCACAAAGGCGACAGTCATCTTCCAGGTGGCACCACTTCCTTGAACATTCAGATCCCAGTTTCCCCGACCATGTAATTCTAGATTTCCTAACTCTTATAAAATAAAGAAAAACAAAAAATAAAATTATTAAAAAATCCAGTCAGCCCCCAAAAACCCTCAAACGATCAAACAGTACAGTATACTCAACTTGACTGCGCCTATGTCTCTAATCAACTGCCACGTGGACAGTCAGCGTGCACTGTCACTATAGAATCATTCCTCCTCTGACCTTGTCCCTGCCTTTGCAACTGGACCTCAAGCAGACTCTCTCTCTCTCTCTGGTCTTTCCCCTGAAATCTTCCATTTTCAGACTTGTAAAAACAGCTTTTGAATGAGAGAGAGAAAAAAAGAGCGTGATGGGTGTTTAGTTAAGTTTCTTGCATGAGAAAGAATTCTGGAGACTTTTGGCTTAAAGTCAGGTGTGCTTCGCTTTTTCGCTCTTCACTTCCATTTTCCTTTTTTAAAGACCTTGACCTTGGTTGCTACTATTGCCGGAGGATTCATGGCTTTTTTCTTTTTCGTATTCGTAAAATTTTTGTGGGTTTGATCTATATTTGGGTTTTGGGTTTTCTGGTTTGTTTGCTTTAATTTGCTCGTACAGTTGTGAGAATGTACGAAAAGGGACTCTTTTTCGCAATCTGTTCTTCCTTTATCTGATCAGCTGAGAGTAATTTTCAACTGTTCTTTTGATGGACTAAGAAAGTTGTTAAATTGGGTTTTCTGTAATTTTCGTCGAACTTGCATTGCCAAATGATAGATCAGTGATGACAAATTAAAGCCAAACTCTCAAGATTGCTTCTTCTTTTTCATTAGACTTTTACGTATTGGTGCTTCTTTTTTAGCACTTAGGATACTTCCATATATGGCGTAGCAGCAGCAATATTTTAATCTGTTGGTCTGTTTATTTTATTGTTTACCCACTTAATTATTCACTTAAGTGGAATTGTTATTATGCTCAGTTTATGTATATCTCACTCATAGCAATCATTAGTCCCTTTATAATAATCTGTACTTGCTGTTTCTGTTCTTTCTTTTCTTTTTTAATTTACAGGGAATCGGTCTGTTTCTTCTTAGCTCAGCACAGCCGTCATGAACGATTGTGTTCCTGATTGGAATTTTGAGGGCGATGTCCCCATCTCCAATCAAAAGAAAGCTACGGGGTCTGTATTTCTCTCTTTCTAATTTATTCTCTTTATATATAGTTGTTTTGCACATATGGCCAATAGTCTTGATTTGTTTGGCCAACATTTTCAGGCCAGACAATGAGCTTATAGAGCTGCTATGGAGAAATGGACAAGTAGTTTTCAACGGTCAGACACAGAGAAAACAAAGTACCAATGAGCCTAGACAAGTACTCAAACCTGATCATCAATCATCATTAAGAGGTAATAACACCTCTTCATATGCGAATTCAACTAATTTGTTTCAAGATTATGAGACTGTCTCATGGATCCAATACCCACTTGATGATTCCTTTGATAAAGAGTTCTGTTCCAATTTTTTATCCGAATTGACATCTGCCGATCCTATGGAGACTGATAAATCAATCAGGCAATTTGATGATGAAAACTTTCTTAAGTTTGGTGCTTCTGATTCGACAAAGATTAAGCATCCAGTTGTTTCTGCATTTACTGGAAATTCTATGCCACCTCCGAAAATGCAAATGCCCGTTCAATCGCTGCGTAATAATAATATAGGAGGCTTTGAAAAAGCCTCTCATGTACCTGTGCAAATGAAGGGCAAGTCAAATTCCCCTAATGGACAATTCAGAGGTAAAATGTCAGAGAATGTTAAACAAGGAGAGCTTAGAGAGTGCTCGGCGATGACAATTGGGTCAAGCCACTGTGGTAGCAACCAAATTCCAAATGATCTGGATACTAGCCGAGCTTCGAGCAATGGTTTTGGTGCTACTGGGTTATCTGCTGGTCCTTTGAAATACAAAGTTAGGAAAGTAGTTCCTCGGACTGACAGAGAGGAAGCAGAGACTCTTGAGCCAGCTGTTACTTCATCATCGGGTGGATCTGATAGTAGTTTTGGGAAAACAGACAATCAGTTTTCTGGGGTCAGCGGTCACAAGAGGAAGGGCAGAGATGCTGAAGAATCAGAGTGCCAAAGTGAGGTTAGTTAATCCTTCTCTCTTTCTTGCCTGCTTCCTATTTTTTTGACATCTAATGTGTAAATGTTTTAGGCTGCTGAGCTCGATTCTGCTGTGAGAAACAAGTCTGCTCATAAATCAACAACTGCACGCAGGAACCGGGCGGCTGAAGTGCATAATCTTTCAGAGAGAGTAATATTAGGAATTCCTACCATTTCAAAGTTGCTGATTCATGTTTTTTTTTTTTACTCAACCTCTCTTGTGATTCTGTACAGAGACGGAGAGATAGGATCAATGAGAAAATGAAAGCATTGCGAGAGCTCATACCGCACTGTAACAAGGTATTTTTCACCATTGTTTAGCTAACTTGATCTGCATATAGTGTTTGTAAATGGGTGTTCAGTTTTGTGGTTTTCTCAATAGAAGTAGTCCTAATATTGCAGACAGACAAAGCATCAATGCTAGACGAAGCCATAGAATACATGAAGTCTCTTCAGTTGCAACTTCAGGTATGAATCTTAGTTTCTTAATTTAATTATCAATATTTTGATATTTTCATTTTCCATTCAAGCCTCTGAAAATAGTCTTCTGGTGTTTCAGGTAATGTGGATGGCTAGCGGGATGGCCCCAATGGTTTTTCCAGGAGTCCAGAATTATCTTTCTCGTATGAGTGTGGGAATGGGTTCACCTCCTTTGCCATCTATGCAAAATCCTCTACATTTTCCTCGCGTTCCACTTGTTGATCCTCAATCCATATCCATGGCTTCAGCACAAAACCAGGCTGTGATGTGTCAATCGCCATTGTTGAATCCAGTTAACTATCAGCATCAGATGCAAAGTCCCTCTTTTACAGACCAATATGCGCGGTTCATGGCCTCCGGCCACCAGTTACAGACCACCTCTCAGGTTTGTGTATGATGATAATGTTATCAGCTTCTTCTTTTTTTGAGGGGGAAATTGTGAGCTGCCTTTACCTTGCATTGATGTGTAATAATTTGCATTGGTTTTTTTTTCTCTGACAGACCATGAACATGGCGAGACCTAATTCCCAACCAGTGCAAAAGAGTCAAATGATGGCGGCACCTGGTGGCAGCATTGGACCCTTTAACCGTGGAACGACAAATGGTGACACTTCTCATGCGGCAATATAGGTGAGCCTCTCCAATCTCTTTGAACACGATATCTACTGCTCCCTGAATCCAGAAGCAGTGTGGCCGTCAAACTAAATTCATTTAATTTGAATGGAATTAAACTTGTTCTTAATCTTCAGCCGCTGCTCCTTAAAGCAGCAAACAGTCCAAGACCCTCTTGTGAGGGTCAACAAACAAGCTTTTCTTGAACATTCTACTGTCTGAATATTTAAAATTGTCTCTCTGGTTCACCTCCTCTGATGCCACAAATTGCTGTCATCAATCATTTTCATATTTTAGCTTCTTTTTTTTCCTGATGTTAACAGGTTGGCCACAATGCAGTCATGGTTATCTAATAGTTAATGGTCCCTGGATGCATAGAAAGACAGGACCATTACAATACTGTTGAAGCCATTAAGTTCTTCTCGGTGGATCTTTGAACCATCTTGAATCTGCAACAGTGTATAAGCATTAAGCAATGCCGATGAAGAAGAAATGTATCTCTGATTATGTATGTAGTTATATAATCCATGTAAAAGCATTCAACTTTACTGAAACCCGGTGGTCGATTCTTGATTCAAATGTGATCGACACCCACCGCAAGGATGATACAATAGACTAATTCTGTTACTTGGAACTGTTTCTCTGGCTCCGGCAAAATAATGCAGCTTTTGCAGTTGGTTTCATTATATATACATGAATAAGTACATTTTTTCTTCTTCTTATTCTTGTCATACTAATTACTAATGTCTTTTAGCGTATATAAGCAAATTAACTTAGTTTGTATAGTTAATTTTTATGTTTCAACTAAAAGAGTATCGGGAAAAGGTTTGAGATCAGAAGGAATTTTTAATTCCTACCTCTTGTTGCGTATGGTTCAGAAGTACAATTCTATTGACATTTTCAATGGTCCTAAGGGCATCAGAACCCAACCAAACCCACTGCCTAGTGCAGTAGTGCCTTCCTCAAGACAGAGACACCAATTGTGGGCACTTTCTATTTATTGTACTTTGTTTTGACGGTGAAATTCAGTCTGGTTGTCCAAAAGCCTTTGAATATGACAGTGAACCATTCTTCACACAGTGATCAAAAGGAAAAAAAGAAACTAGTATTTGTCATTGATTCTAAACCAATTGAGTTGTCCAAGCACAATACATTTTAATGTTTGCAATTAGGCAGGAGAGTAATGTCCGAATTAATGATTAACTGACTTGTGTTTAGACTAATCATTTGGTGTTCATTATCAGGACCATATTTATTAACTTTTGTTCAAGTTGCACTTTTGGGGGAAAAAAAGAGGCACTTTTGACGTGCAAATAGAATATCCAGCTTTATCAAGGATCACATCATTCCCTACTCCATACACACATACATATATATATATATACACACATACATATATATATATATATACATACATATATATATTCTCCCTTACCATCATTTCTACATAAGCCGATATTGATTTACTGGCTGCAGATAAATATATTAGTGGGCTATCTTGAACCAAATGATTTCTTTCAAGGCAAGTTGCAATATGAGAGAGAGAGAGAGAGAGACCCACAAGAGATCTAAGAAAAACAAGATAACATGTTTAATAGGAGCCATTGAAATGTTTTGTGGTGGTTATGCGTGTTTGACAGATGCATGTTCTATTATTAGTATTCTATTTTCTTACCCCAATCTTTTTCTTGATGCTCGGAGGTGGAAAAAGATTGATGTCCACAATGTTGGGTCCAACCTCCAACCAACACAAATAAATGTTGATATGGCCAGGCCACATGACATGAGGCCTATCAACTTGGAATTTATCAAAATGACAAATACTGCTGCCTGGTCAATGCTCCATTATTGGTGTTACTTTTATTACAAAAGCCAATTTTATGATTGGTCAAGCTTGAATTTTTTTGTTTGATTTCGTAATCATAACTAAATCAAAACCAACACATCATTTCTTTCCCCTAATCGATATTTATGCAGTTAAATATGTAATTATATATATATATTTTTTTTGAGAATAAAAGACTTTCATTAAAAGGCAGGAGAGTCAATCATTAGATTGCAATGAGAAGGAACACGTCCTAATAAAATGAGATGATCTCTAGAAATCATTCCAATATGAGCTAATGAATCCGCTAATTGATTGTTCGATCTTGGAATATGAACTACTTCGTATTGTAGATCACGCTTGTAGGAGAGAGCCGTTGTCAAACAAATGCCATAAGGAGCCAATATGGGTCGCTGAGCTTGCATGTCAGAGACTATGATGAGGGAGTCCCCTTCAAGAATGAAATTACGATAATCCAGGGACCTCGCGAGCTCAATACCGAATAAGAAAGCAACAGCCTCAGCGTATAGACAACCACCCGCCGAAGATATGCTTTTATATGAGGAAGCCAGAATCCGGCCTTCCGAGTCCCGAATCACTGCCCCTACTCCAGCAAAACTACTAGATTGAACCCAAGCTGCATCAACATTTATCTTTAGACGTCCAGGAGGAGGACGAGTCCAGGAGGAGACAATGTTTGAAGCAGCCAAACGCCTTTGGGAGATTCTAGGGGGATGGAAGGTAAAAGAAGTGGCCTTAATGATAATATCAGTGATGGGAGGGAGCAGGTCCTCATGAACCAGTTTGTTTCGACCAAGCCAGATAAAATAAAACAATTTGAGGCACTCTTCCAGGAGCTCTTTGGAAAAAGAACGAACAATATGAGCCACCCAATTGTGCTCAGGGAGAGAAGCCCCAGTAATATCAACAAACTGAGCCATCTTAGATGTCCAGATAGATTGAGTCCAATTGCACTTCCAGAATAGATGATAAGAAGATTCATTTGCAAATTGACAACATGGACAGATGGCATTAAGTTCAACACCACGTGCAATTAGATTGTCCTTAGTAGGAAGAGCATTATTCCCCAGCCTCCATACAAAATTAAGGATTCTTGGTGGGAGAGATAATGTGTTAAGCTTGGACCAGGAGATGTTTACAGGCAAAGGAGCTTGCAATTGGTCTTCAATAGGAGAAAAACTAGATGCAATTCTGTAGGCAGATTTGACAGTGAAATAACCATCCCTTGTAAACTGCCACATGAGACTGTCTGCATTGTTCGTAGTTGAGAGAGGAATCCGAAGAATGGCTGCCACTGAAGGAGGATCAAAGAGTGATGATAGCATAGACTGATTCCAAGTTAATGAAGGAGATATGATATCTGAAACTTTAAGATTATCCACTCTAACTGGAGTAATAGCAGTGGGGAATCCCGATTGAATTTCGGGAATCCAGGGGTCATGCCAAGCATTTATTGTGACTCCATTCCCAACTCTCCATCTGACTCCTTTGGATAAAAGATCTCTACCATATAACAGACTAGACCATGCAAATGATGGGTTGGATCCGCGCTGAGCCGTTAAGAAAGAGCCATTCGGGTAGTACTTGGCCTTCATAATTCGGCTGCAAAAAGATGTTTCATTGCTGAGCAGACGCCATCCCTATTTAGCTAATAGAGCAGAGTTGAAGTGAGCCATATCTCGAAAACCCAAACCCCCATGATTAATAGGACTGCACAATTTTCCCCAATTGATCCAGTGCATCTTGCGTTGAGTAGCATTACCACCCCAAAAGAATTTCCTAGAAAGAGTGTTGATTTCATCACATAGAGTTTTTGGGAATCTGAAAATACTCATGGCATAGGTGGGAATAGCTTGAATGACTGCCTTGATGAGAACTGCCCTACCAGCCTGCGAAAGGAGTTTCTCTTTCCAACCTTGCAATTTGCTCCAGATTCGATCTTTTACAAAGCTAAGAAATTCTCTTCTACTTCGAGTGATTAAAGTGGGCAAACCCAAATATTTCGAATCATCCCTAGCATCTGACATATGAAGAAAGAACCTGATGGAGGCGCGCAATTCCTCTCTAACATTCCTGCTAAAATAAATAGAGGATTTGTTAGTATTCAAAAACTGACCTGACATTCTTTCATACAGGTGGAGGATATTCATAATCTCCCAGCTCTCTACTAAATCAGCCCGGCAAAAGAGAAGGCTATCGTCAGCAAATAGAAGATGAGAGACCATTGGGCCTCCTCGGCTAAGCCGAATTCCATGAAGAGCAAATGAGCTAATGCTCCTGTGAATGAGATGAGATAGCCCCTCAATACATATGAGAAAAAGGAATGGTGATAGAGGGTCCCCCTGTCGGAGACCCCGGGTGGGATGAATATTTCCTCGGATTTCTCGATTGATAATAACAGAATATGTAACAGTAGTGATGCAAGTTCGGAGTCGAGAAATCCATTGATCATTGAAACCCAAGCGAGTAAGCATGAAGAACAAAAAGTCCCATTCCACCCTGTCAAAAGTTTGCTCATATCTAGCTTTAAGCCCATATAGCCACGTTGGCCTTGCCTTAGACAATTAAGGAAATGGAAAGATTCAGCAGCCACTAAAAGATTATCAGAAATCAGTCTTCCTGGAATAAAACCACTTTGCTCAGGAGATATGATTTTTGAAATAATAGGTTTCATTCTGTTACATAGGCACTTAGCAATAATCTTGTACACAGTGTTACATAAGCTAATAGGCCGAAAATCTGCAATATTCTCAGGGGATTGCACTTTCGGTATAAGAGCTATGAGAGTGTGATTGATATTTTCATGGAATACCCCTTCATTCAAGAATTTGAGAGAAGCTGTTGTGATGGAATCACCCACAATGTGCCAGTATTTTTGGTAAAAAATTCCTGGCATACCATCAGACCCGGGCGATTTGCAAGGGTGCATATTGAAAACTACTGACTTGACCTCGTCTGCTGAGAAAGGTTCCATTAATCTGTCATTCATTTCTGTGTTAATCCTGGGGACAAAATCATCAAAAAGATCAGCATATATTATTGGATCAGAGGTGGTATAGATGGAGTTGAAATGATCCAATATCAATGGTTCAATCTGCCGAGTTCCCTCCACCCAATTACTATCAATTGTTCGGAGACCAGCAATAAAATTCTTCTTTCGACGATGACTGGCTTTCCGGTGAAAATATTTCGTATTCCGATCGCCGTAGTGGAGCCAATTTTGGCGAGATCGTTGCTTCCAAGCAACCTCCTGCCAGTAATACATACAGTTGAGGTCACGCTCTAAAACATCCATGTGATTTCTTTGAGAGATTGATTGCCGATAAGATCCTCTATTCTTGAGGCGCAAAAGAGAATTTTCCTTGAACCGGATATTTTTTTCTATTTGACCAAGAGAGGCAGCTTTCCAGTCAGATAAAGAAGTGGCACAAGTTGCCTGGAAAGCCAAAATATTTTCCATGGAGTGAGCACCTGAAGTGACTGCCCAAGAATTGGAGATTATCCTCTCACATTCAGGTATGTTGCACCAATACTCTTCAAAATGAAAACGGCGTGCACTATGAGAGATGGTTGGGCTACTGATGATAGATAGCAATAAGGGAGAATGATCTGAGACAGCTGAGCTAAGATGGCGCACTGACGCACCAGGGAATTGTTGACTCCAAGAATCAGAGGCAACAACTCTGTCCAATCTTTCCTCTATTAAAGCAGCACCGCGGCACTTGTTGGACCAAGTGAAAGGAGAACCATTAAAGCCAATATCAAATAAATCACAATCTTGAAGAGCTTCACGAAAATTGCGTATTAGAAAATCAGCACGAAAATTACCTCCAGAAATTTCAGCATTAGACAGAATCTCATTAAAGTCTCCTCCACAGACCCATGGAAGGGAAGAGGCAGAAGCAAGGTGCCGCATCAGAGACCAAAAAGCTGGTCTAGCACCTGTTGTGGGAGGTCCATAAACACCAGTAAATCTCCAGGAACGACTGTTGGGAAGGCCAATAACAGTATCAATATGGGACTTAGAGAAGGAAGTCACAGTCAAGGAGCAACTAGACTTCCACATAATAAGAAGACCCCCACCCAAGCCAGAACGCATCACAGGCAGACAATAATTAAACTGAAGTTGACAACGCAGAAGAGAAACAGCAGAAGAAGAGAGGCGAGTTTCAGAGAGGAAGAGAAAGTCCGGGGAATGTTGTTGAACCATTCGGCGCAACGCATGAACTGTTCGAGGGTTCCCCGCCCCCCGACAGTTCCATAATATGGCTTTCATTGCTGCCGGCGTGACTGATCATCGTCAGTCACAGCCGATAGTAGTTGTGGTTGAGGTGTGGCAGCGCCATTTTGCTTTTGTTTTTTGGGGTTTGAAACGCCCGCCTCTGTAGTCCAAGTCATATCTGTTAAGTGCTTAGAGTTCCTTTTAGTACCCACTGTTTGCTTGAGACAATCAATCTCCATGTGACTTCCTGCTGCAATCCGAGCTTGTTGGATCAGACGAGTACCTTTCTTTTTCGTAGGAATCATGGCCTTGCTTTTGATAGTTTTCTTCATACTAGGTGTCATGCTTGCAGAAGAATCACCAGCTGAAAAACTAAGTACCCTCTCTACCGTGGTCCCATTAATAGAAGATTCTCCCAAAACCAAGCTTATAGAACCCTTTGCTAACTCCGGTAATACAGTCTTCTTCAGAGCAGTAGGTATGTCGACAACAGCTCTAGGTGGGTCCTCTGTTATACCCATATTTTGAACTAACATTGGATTGGCAGGGGCAGAAGATCTTGCGGAGTTTATAGAGCCCTCTATCTCACCCACTGGTTTAACCAACTGCGGATTGGTAGGAATGTGTGCTCTAGTGGATTCTCCATGGGAAGAGCTAGTGGAGTTGTCTCTTGACCCTGAATTAGAGCTCTTTTCTCTCTGTCTTCCCCCCATTGGAATAGCACTGAGCCAATTGCCATATTGGAAAGAGATATCCTTGCCAGTCGTCTTTGCATCGAAGAGCAAACTGCAACGTTTCTCCTCATGGCCAAGGAGACCACAGTAAAAACAAAATTCAATTAGTCTTTCATATCGAAAAGATACCCAAACTTTGGAGCCATCTGGTGTAAGAACAAAACAGCCTCTTCGGATGGGTTTTGATAAAGATATCAATGCTCTGAAGCGAAGAAAAGCATTCGAAGATCGGCCACCATTAGTTCGGTCGTCAGTAGAAATGAAACCGTCACATGCTGAACCCAAAGTTTGAGCCACTTTGGGGGAGTGACATACTATCGGGAGGCCATGGGCCTGCACCCAAAAAGGGCAAGAATCAAACTGAGCATTGTCAACTCTCATGCCTAATTCCCATTTTTTCAAAACCAGGAGATGATTGTCCATGTACCACGGAGCTTCATCAAGCACCCGAGTAAGAGCAAAGCCATCAGGAAAAATGAACTGGAACAGATTCGGCCCTAAGTCCAGAATACGCAGCTCTTCACCAAAACCCCAGGCTCGTCGAAAGACTGTACGAACGGCAGTTTTATTAAGGACTTTGATTGAAAGGATCTTGCCAACAGCACTGTTTGAATAATCTCTGAGATTGTCACAAATTTCTTCTTCCTGTAGAACCACTAGTTCACCTTCTTCTGCAGTGAGAGAAAAATTTGCCATTGAGTTGACTACCTCTTCCATATTGGAAAAGAACCAAGGAAGGAGGAGCAGAGGGGAGCGGCAACGAACAAACCCTAGAAATTCTCTAAAAGAGAGCAAACTCTCGCGAAGAGAGAGAGCATTATTAGTTTGTAATTATATATATTTAATAGGTTAATGATATTATAATTTTCTATATGTGACTTGCCACAATCAAAAATAAATTTTAGATTGACACCACCACCTATTAAACATCCAAAAACTTCGTCTATAAAACACCTCGTGTCCCCACCACTTTTACCCTCTCGTGGTTCTTCTTTCTTTCCTTATTTCGTCCTTGTCATTGCTTGTGATTTTTTCGCTTGGGTAATAAATTTGAGATTATATCTTGGTTTGAAGGTGCTAATATTGGCTTTTGGGAGTCTTGTACGACCAGCTTTTTTTGAAGACTTTTAACGACAATTCTGTCATCTTAATTTTAAAACCATTACCTTGGTGTTCTCTGCAAAGTTGCTGCTCAACGTTATTAAACCATTCATGGTGTTTTGCTCCTGCATACTTTGTTTCGAAATCCATCCATTTGGATGTGTTATGTCCTTCTGTTCCAGTTTTCTGTGAATTTTTTGTTTGTTTATCTCCCATTTGTAGTTGGCATTTGCTCAAATTTTGTTATCCGGATGGCCAAGATGAGGCTTCGCAAGACAATTTCCTGTGTTGGGGTGCACTTCCTGAATTTTGGAATAAATATAATTTGTGGCATAACTTATAAATGTTATATTAGGTTCCGCTTGGTAAATATCGGGGCAGCGATTTTCGAATGTTTTTAAAAGCAATACTTTGGACCGGTTATGAGAATAGTGATTTTGGATGGTTTTTTAGCAATTTTTTTAAACAATTCAGTCTAGTACTTTGGGAATTAAACCACCGATTCTAAAAGTTTTTTAAAATATTAAATTACTATGATGAGAGTAAACATGACGATGACTTTAAAAAAAAACTCTCAAAACATCATCCGAATTTCGGATGTTTTTAAAAAACTAGTCAAGTAAACACTATACTAATTTTAAGAAAATTTTAAATCCCCAAAACCAGTATCCTTAAAATGTAAATAAATAATAATTTTTAAAACTCCTAATATTTTGTCGCTTAAAAAAATCCCTCAATTCCAATTATTTTTCACCTCTCAAGTGGAGCCTGAGTTTTTTGAAAAATAAGTATATTTAGTTAAAAACAAGGTAACTAACGATCATCTAATTTTATGGTCACATTTTAGCAGGCCGAAGGAATGCCGTGTGAAGTCCAGCCCATGAATTTCAAAGTTGAGCTTAGCCCATCTATTAACCACAAGGCTTCACCTTTTGCTGTGCACATCAAATCCCTTTCTCACGGGCATGACCCGGAAAGAGCTTTTGCTTGTTTTCTGCTCGATGATGGGGGATTCTTGTGGATGTGTCCTCGTTGTCTCTGGGGTTGAAAGTGTGTTCCCGTTTGGGTTTGCTCAAGGAAGGGATGCAGGTTTATGGGTTTCGAAGGAAGACTGAAATTGAGTAAGTTTTGTATTTTGCAGAATTATTGATTATCAATTCTACTACACGCTCTTCTTTCTATATTTGTACGTCACTGCAAATGAATCACGATTTCCGGTTGAGGGTTTTTTCTTGATTCTGAATAACTTCTCAGGATTCCCACTTTAGGGTTTCCTTTTTATTCTGAAGAACTTGCTGTGGGGCTTTGAAAAGGAATGTCTTGAACTCGATTTCCAGAGTTGGGTATCCGAATGCCAAGGACCCCAATGCCTCTGACCCGAAACTTACCTAGTTCATCTTCGTCGCTCTGTTATTCAATCTCCGTTAACTGTGTATGCATTGGTGTTAATGTAATTTCCTTTGATGCCATTTCTTGTAGTGAGAAAGAAACATGAATTCTTTTTGAAACGTGAAAGGCTCAAGTGAATATGGAAAATGTATATTGTACAGTTTAGTACTTTAATTATTAGTGTTTACTTGCTTCATCCAGAAGCAGAGTTGATTATTTATTGTTCTGGCTTTTCACTACATTTTATTTTTCTGCACTACGTGAAAGAGTTTATTTTTGCTTAAACTTTAGATACCTAGATTACTGATGGGGAACTGATTCATCCTTAAAACTAAAAACACAAAAAAAGATAAAGAAAAAAAAAAGAGTGCTCTCTTTTTTCATCCTCAAACTCATATAATGATTACTCTCAGCTAAAAGGGACTGATACTCTTTATCAACTGTGAGAAATTGCAGGCCTCTTTTAGCATTCATTCTCTTCTCTGCCTTTGATTCTCCAATGTCCTCTGTTTCTTTCACACACTGGCCACCAAATCAATGGTCTCTTCATTTGCAGATTTCTTCGTGCGCTCTGCTGCCTTGACAACCTATAAAACCAAAACAATCCTCAATAAGCACAACTTGTCCAACTCCATTGTTTAGTGTAATTTATTTTTAAGATATCAAATTTACCTCAGCATCCCAATTTGTTCTGGCTGTAAGAATAATTAAAGTTACTGTCTGTAAGAGAACTCCAAGGGTCATCCCCCACCAAATCCCCTGAATAAAGCCAACATTTCATTGTCATTGACAACATGATACCTCTTCATTGTGTGGTTATGTGTCTATGGGAGACTCGGAAAAAGTGACTTACTGCTACTCCTAGACTGGTTTTGAAGCCAAGAACACATCCAATGGGAAGACCAATGATATAATAAGTGGCCAAGTTAACATAAGCCACCACAGCTTGCCACCCACTCCCAATAGCCACACCTGCAATTGACATAGTACATTTAGGTCTCACTTATCCATCACATTGTACTTAGACAAATGATGACTACTATTACCTGAGAGTATAGGTTGAATGCCATTCAAGAAAACAGAAATTGCAAGCAATGGAGTCAGACTGGAAACTGCAGCAATAACTTGGTCGTCGCTTGTGAAGAGCTTGCTTAATTCAACCCGGAAAATCAGTATAATTGCGCTGAAAACTATGCTTATAAGGATGCTTGTTCCATTCACTACAAACACTGAAAATTTGGCAACTCTTGCATGGCCTGCCCCTAGCTCATTACTAACTCTTACGCTGCAATTGGTCATACAAAAAAATACAACTATATTAGACCAAGAAGAGCAAAACCAACGTATGATGTCTTTTTAAAGAATCTATGAAAATAAATTCATTTGTAGCGAACCTGGCAGCTGCACTTAGTCCCAACATAAATTGCAGAGTCCAGTTCCAATAGTTCATACTGAAATGCACTCACATTAGGCTTTCAATGGAAAGAAGTGAACGTAGAAATGTAATAAGAATTTTGGGATGGTTTTAACATACCAAATGGAAATGGAGTCTAGTGAGATAGTTGGGTCACTCAAAAGGCCTGAGATAAGCACCAATCCTTGGTTGTACCATATCTCCAAACTTCATTGACAAAAGTATTAGGATCACTGCAGACTTTAATCAAAGCAAATATCTAGAGAGAGAGAGAGAGAGATTGTGCATACCATAGCATGACAGCAGAGGCAACTGTAAGCTTAAAATAAGGCCAAATCCCTGAAAAAGCTCTTACAGACAAGCCAGTCCAAGTTTCCTTACAAGATGGGCTGAGAACAATATAGAGCCCGTTTAAAATAACAAGAAGCCACCAAGAGAGACTCAGTGTCAGAGCTGCTCCCACAAGTCCATATTCCAGAACATACACAGCAATCCATGTCAGAAGAGTATGCAAAATGAACACCCCAATAGACATGAATGCCAAAGGGTTTACAATGTTCTGTGCTTGGAGAAATCTTTGCATTGGGCAGCTTAATGCAAATGCAAAAAGTTGAGGGATCAATCCGCGAGCAAAGATTTCGCCTTGCTCGGCTATGCTATCTGCTTGTCCTATTGATTTGAGTATTGGTCCAGAAAACCAATACACAAATGAGAGGAGGATTGCTGCTCCCAAGTGCAAGATGATTGCTCTCTGGCATATGATGCCCATAGCCGAGTATTTCTTGGCTCCATAGGCTTGCCCACAAACTGTTTGCACTGCACTAGCCATGCCCAACTACATAATACAAAAAGAACAACTACTATGAATCAAAAGCTCCACAAAATGTAGGCATTACTGATCAGTTTGCATCAAGTCAAAATAACGGGGGTTACTTATACCATGATTCCGTAAGCAAGGCCTTGAATTCCAACACTAGCAACAGAGGCACCAGCAAGTTCCAATGCGCCTAAATGACCACAAAACATGAAAGTCACAAAGCTAAGCATGTAATTAATGACTGAGACAGCTATAGATGCCCCTGATAGACGCCAGAGGAGCATAGACTCCCAGGCAACAAGCCGTGGCCACCACCGGAGTGCCACTGGCCTATTCTCCAAGAACTCTTCTATTTCTACTGACGACAAGTCTGGAATTCGAGAATGTGAATTTAGCCCATTTAGTAATGGCCTGTACTCGGCTGAACCCATGATTCTCTTGTGACAAACTTGATTAATAGATATCGGTGACTTAATAGTGTTTTATTTGAGAGAAAATGATACTTGGATATAGCTCATTATATATATATATATATATATATATATCTGTTTTTGTGTTTACGAGGATGTTTTAAAAATCCTTATCTACCATTCTACTGATAGTATCAATTACAAGTTGTCCATTCCATTGACGAAAACCATAGATTAGTAGCTGAAACTAACTTCCCACCGAGTTTACTCCTATTCCTATTTCTATTTCCTATATATGTTATCTGGGGTCCCCTATGTATGGGAAATGTGTGCTGTCTTCTTTTGTTGTTAGGTTTGCACGTGTACCTAATCTTTGTCAAAATCTTATATTATGTTTTCTAGGAACTAAGAAGTCTCGGTCCACCAAGGTTTGTAAATTTTTGGCATGGAAAATTTGTGGCTTACTTATAGACCCAACCCAACGACATATATGTTACATTATCTACACACAAAAAAGAGGATCTATATATATATATATATATTATATCCTTCAAGAAAGAAAGAAGAGAAAAAAAAAAGGGAGTTGAGTTTCTAAAAATCGAAGGGGTCGACAAGAACATCAAGTCGCTTTCATCTGGAAGAGAAGGTTAGGCACTCTATCCTTCCACATGTAGAAGAAGAAGAATAAGAGTTGTATGGACTGGTAGGAGAAAACGAGAAGAATAACTACAAATTGTAGAGGGCAAGCATCAGATTAATCATAATACAAAAACTTATGAACAAAAAGTCAAAAGATTTATTATAAATAATATATATGTACACTTTAGTGTTGAAGAGGACAATAACGTGATGTCTAAAATCCCCAAAAGCACAAACATATCTGATCTTGCTAGTAGTTATACTTTGCGAACTGATACTGACGCCATTGATAAATATTGTTGAGCAACACATATAATTTCACATGGATTCTAATTCTTAACAGTGAAAATTTAACACGAGAAGCCCAAACGCATGAATGAATGAGATATATAGGACCAGTGCATCATGAATTTTTTATAATTGTGTAGTATTTAACTTGACAAATTCAATAATATATTTTTTGTCGGAAAACAAAGAATCATCGTGATTGAAAATCCAATGTTTCAAGTTTATATCTGAAAATTCCTAGTTTTTTTTGGTGCATCGGTTGGAGGACAAGTGCCCAACTTCCAGAATGGATCTTAGTAAGAAGCATTATCTTACAAATATTTGACAATGCACTGTTAGAATTTTGAGAGGGTAAAGAGATTCATTGATGAAAAAACAAGAAGCAAAGTCTTGAACGACTCTCTAAAAAACAGAGCAGTAGCCCACACATGAAGCTTCAAGCTCCCTAAAAATGGAATTTTAGAAAATCCTACACACAGAGGCCATAGGCCTTGTATTCTTTTGGGGCTTGGCTAAAACCCATCTTACAACTTTGAAAAATACATGATATTTATAAGACTATATTTCTAGAGATTTCTACAAACTTATCTAAACACAAGACACATTAGTGAACTCTATAACTTCCTAGAGCTTTACATCAAATAGGCAACACATGTAACCACATATGCAGCACACGTGAACTCCAACACACACGATTATTCAGGTGGGCGGAATTGCCGAAATGGCACGTACGGCAAAGTTAGAATTTGGAGTTCGATCATACCTAGATTACTTGTAGCGACAGCTGAGAATTGGAACTTAGGCCCTATCACTCTTGTTATATATATATATATATCCGGCTGAAAAACAATTAAAAAATCATGCAACATAAGAAGCATCGCCCATGCAAACAATACATTTGGTTATGACTTTGACCTAGCTAGTTTCATATTTATATATAAACAATTTTATGCAGTAAAAGAGAAGATGTGGAAATTCAATTGGCTTTTGAGAAGGAAAAAAAATCTGTATCAATTTATTCAATTAGAATCGAAGGAAGAAAGAAGGAAGTAACATGATTGCACAATTGGTTTCTCTGTTCATTTTGCTAACAAGGTCAGTTTCTGTATTGGCACAAGCAGCACCACCTCCTCTAGCAAAACCAGGTTGTCCTACCAAATGTGGAAACGTCGCAATCCCATTTCCATTTGGGGTTGGGGAAGGTTGTTCAATCGATGAATGGTACGCGATGGAATGCAAAAATGGAAGTAAACCTTTCATCAAAAGGATTGGCTTGGAGGTTCTCAGCATTTCACTTGATAAAGGTAATGTGCAAGTAAACCATCCAATATTTTCCAATTGTGATGGCAATAGTGAGGGCTCAGAGGAACGATCATATCCAAGTACAGACCTGGAAGGAAGTCCTTTCCAGTTCAATCAAAAGGAGAATAGATTCACCGGAGTAGGTAGCAACAGCGCAGCCTTCATGTCAATTGATGAAGAAGCCATCGCGGGTTGTATGTCTATGTGTGACAAAGACGACAGTGAAGAGGTTGGTTGCTATGGGATCAACTGCTGCCAAACCAGAATTCCACGGCATCTCAAGGCGTTTAATGCAACTATGATCTCCATGAGCGATACTTGCAAGCGGGGTTGCAGGTACAGCTTCTTGGTGCACGAGGATTGGTTCCAATCGTTTACAAAGTATCCTTTGCGAGTAATTTCAAACACAACACAACTTCCAGTGGCGCTGGATTGGGGGGTATATTATCATTCGTTTGGACCGTATGAGAATAGCAAATCAAAAGCATATAATTCCACCTCCAGATGTGGAAATTCTGATCAGTTCCGGAGTTCTTTGTCAATCATTCAATGTTCTTGCAGACAAGGCTATGTGGGAAATCCTTACCTTCTTGAAGGCTGTCAAGGTGTGTACAAATAGTTTATACCTGCAAGTTTCCTGCAGTTCGGTCGCATTAACACCCCCTGCATGTGAAAATTCAAAATGAGTCTTTATGCAACCAGAATTACCCTAGATTTTGATACTCTATGATGCAAATCACCAGTAACTTTCTGCAAATCTGATATGATAATTTATATAGCCATTTCAACTAAAAATATATCTAGACTATAAATTTATCATTGTAGGAGAAATTGAGGAAATTATAATTGTAGACGGATGTTGATCATGCAGACTTCTCTTGTTATTAGAAATTAGTCGCGAGTCCGTGCAATGCACAAGATTATTATATCAATATAACTTAATTTTTAATTATTTATAATTGAAAGGGATATTAAGTAACCTCTTACATAGAATTAAAATATGGAATAACTTGATTTTGAATTATTTTTAACAAAAAAAAAAACCAAATCATCGGTATTTTCTCTCTTAAAAAATTAATATTCCCACCAAAAATTTCAGAATAAAAATTGGTCATCGGACTTGTGCCTTAATGTGAAATTAAAATGGCATATTTCTAAATTTTTAGTATTATTTTGACCTTTTCTTTTATAAAGGAATCAATGTTTAGTCATTTTGTATGACTTATGATGAAGTGAGTTTCTGTTTTCAATCTATCAGATGTAGATGAATGTAATCAAACATGAAGAAGCAAACATGGGACAACGGAGGTGTGATTATTGAAGATAAAGAAGGATGCATGGGGGACCCAACTCTGGAGTACTTCTCTGTCACAGAGGACAATTTGTGGCTGGAAAAATCTGCGGTAGGCACATTATGGCAAGGTGACTCCATACATGGTTTAATGGAACGATGGCAGTCTGATCCAAATGTTAAATGTAAAATCACTCCCATGGGGGGAAGAATGATACTCCTCACTTTTGATTCTAAAAGTGAAATGCAAGACATTATAAACAAGAAGAGTGGATGGATTGAAGAGTGGTTTGAGTCTATGAAAGCCTGGCATCCAGAGGACATTTGTAGAAATAGATACGTGTGGATCAAATGTTTGGGTGTTCCTTTACATGCATGGAACACTGGGCTGTTTTTGCTGGTAGGAGATAAGTTTGGGGAATCCATCTCAGTAGATTCAATCACTGAAAGGAAAAAAAGGCTTGATGTTGCTCGAATTCTTATAGCCACAGATCAAAAAGTCATGATAAATCAAAAGTTAACCTTGGTGGTAGAAGGAAATTCCTATGATATTTGGGTTATGGAAGACCCCTCCGATGGCCCATGGTATGGGCAGATGGAAGAGGTAAAGGAAGCTTGTGATAGGGAGGGTGAGAAAATTCTTCACTTAGAGGAGGCTCACTCAGAAGATGATAGCATGATGGAGTACAACACAGGGCGATATGATGTTCTGAAGTCTGAAGATGAGAAAGACCCTACAGTTGGGGATATCTGCAGAAATCAGGAGACTTATGAGTCAAATCCAATCGAGCATAGAAATTCCGGTGCCGGAAAAAAAACCGGTGCCGGAAAAAAGACCTCCGTTGTTGTCAAGGTCAGTGACAGTGAAGCTTCAGCGAGGAGTCCAGTTGGCTCAAAATTCAAAAAGAAAAATAGGCAAAAAGGAGGAGTGAACCCAGTGGTCAACACACGCAATCGAGGAGCAGAGATTCAGAGTTGTAGCAGTTCCTATTCCCACTCTAAATATTCAAACGGGGATGTGAAAGATAAAGCCAAAGCAGAAGTTAAAAAGGGTGATTTCAGAGAGGCAAAAACTTTTGTGCAGGTTATAGACTCTCAAATTGTCAATCTGGGTACGAAGAGGCTAGATGTGTCAGAAGGTTCAAATGGTTCAAATGGAGATATAAAAGGCTCTGATTCTTTTTGGGTTCCTGAATCTATAGAGAGTTCAATTGGGCCCATCCAATCCTTGAATCCAAAATGTAATGGGCTTGACCCACAGTCTTGTGCAAATAGGCCTATAAGTAATCTGAATCTCCACGTTGCTGCTACTGAGGTTGAAGAGATTAGAATTAAGAAAGAAAATAGACGCGTGAAAGGCGACGGAAAGGTCAGTTCAACCTTGAACGAGAATGATTTATGTTTTACGGAAGATGATTTGTTGCAAAATTTCATAAATGAAGGTAGAAAGAAACGGACCCCTAAAAGGAAGATTGTTCGGAAGAAATTTCAAAGCTTGAGTAATCTTAATTCCCTAAAATTTGGGCTCATGATGGCTCAAATGCAGAAACCAACGCACAGGAAAATTCGAAGATTCAACGCGATGCTGCAAGGTGATAACGACTTCGAAAGAGATGAGTCAAGCTCCGTTGTAAAAATTAGCATTAAAATTCCTGGTGAACAGAGTTGTGGTAATGCGTTGGACTCTTCTAATAGTAAGAAGAAAATAAAAAAGGGCAAAGGCAATAGTAAGAAGGCTCCCAATAGTGATCCAAATTCAGTTACAAACCTGACTGGCTGTGGTAAAGAAAATGAAGCGGCAGAGACTTGGAAGTTGGGCAAGTTGATTGGGCTGAGTAGTTCTGAAACAGACTTCGAGATAGAAAAGAAGCTTGAGGCGATAATTGAGAGGGAGGGCATTGAATGGGAGGCTGTTAATCAGAAGAGTTAATAGTCTTTTCTTCTTGTTTGTGTTTTTTGGGTCTTTTTTCTGTCTCGATGTCTGGTCTAATCTCTTGGAATGTTAGGGGTGCTGGTGGTTCTGTCAAAAGAAGAGCCATTGCTCGTTGGGTCAAGGAGAAAAAGGCTGATTTTATTAGCTTGATTGAAACCAAACTCTCTAGTGTGGATGAGAAGGTAATTCGTTCTTTATGGGGTTCGGATTCTTTTGATTGGCGCAGCTGTGACTCTTCTGGAGCCTCTGGCGGGTTGATTTGTGTTTGGAATCCTACCTTCTTCTCTCTGGAAAGCTGCCTAATTGGGGAAAGCTGGATTGTTTTAGTTGGAGTTCTTCTTGGAGTTAATTTTAAATGTGCTATAGTTTCTTTTTATGGTCTTAGTACTGATTCTCTCAGGCTTAATCAGTGGAGTCAATTGCTGTCCATCAAAATTTCGATCTCCGTTCCGTGGCTTGTGTGGGGTGATTTTAATGAAGTTCTTCATCCTGATGATCGCTTTGGTTGCTCTCGTTTCACTAAAGGAAGGAGCTACACATGGTACAACTCAAGAAGTATGAGTCGTATTGATAGAGCTTTCGTTGACTCCGAATGGCTCTGTAAGTTCCCCAATATCTGTGTGCAAGGGCTGAGTCGTGGTGTGAGTGATCATTGCCCTCTCCACCTCACCTTCGATCAGTTCAATTGGGGTCCTCGTCCTTTTCGATTTTTGGAATGTTGGTGGCTTCACCCTCAATTTGCTCAGTATGTTAGAAAGTCTTGGGCTGATTTGAAAAGTAAGGCTTCGGGAGACTACAACATTGTTGGCAAGTTGAATCTTCTAAAGACTAGATTGCATAGCTGGAATACCAAAATCTTTGGGAATGTCAATGACAAGCTTAAAAAAATCGAAAATGATATAGATCAACTAGAGAAAAGCAGAGAATCTGGGAGTATGAATTCTAGTGATCATTTAAGGCTTCAAAACCTTCAATGTGCCTTTCAAATTCTTAGTAGGCAACTTGAAAGTTTATGGAGACAGAAATCTCGTGTTCAATGGATTAAGGAAGGGGATCGAAACACACGGTATTTTCACACTGTTGCAAGTAGAAGACGTAACATTAATCAGCTTAGAAGTTTGCTTACAGAGGCGGGGACAATTAATGATCCTATCAACATCAAAGCAGAGGTGCTGCGCACTACCGAGCTCAATATTCATCCAGTAATTGGCTTCAGCTGAACATGCCCGGTTTGAATTTTAACAAGATATCGACAGTTCAATCTCAGATTTTGGAATCCTCTTTTTCATATGTGGAAGTTAAGGAGGCTATTTGGAGTTGTGAAAGTTGTAAGGCTCCTGGCCCGGATGGCTTCAATCTTGGTTTTTACAAGAAGGTTTGGGACATCATCGATGAAGATATTATGAATCTGTTGCATAATTTTTTCTCCACAGGTCGGCTCCCGCACAGCATTCATTCTTCCTTTATCACTCTTGTTCCTAAAATTGTCAACCCTGTCAGCATGAGAGACTATAGGCCTATAAGTCTCATTAGCAGCTTATACAAGATAGTGGCGAAGACTTTGGCTCTAAGATTAAAACAAGTTATGAGTGATGTTATCAGTCAGGAGCATACAGGGTTCATAAAAGGCAGACAGATCATGGATACTATCCTTGTAGCAAATGAAATTGTTGACTACCTCAAAAGAAGAAGAAAGAAGGGTTACATCCTAAAAATCGACTTTGAAAAGGCCTTTGATTCAGTTCAGTGGAGTTTTTTGGAGGGAGTTTTGACTAAAATGGGGTTTGGAAGGAGATGGATTGGCTGGATTAAAGATTGCGTGGAATCAGCTAGAGTAGCCATTCTTATCAATGGTTCCCCAACTGAAGAAATTAATCTCCAGCGCGGTGTCAGACAAGGAGACCCATTATCATCCTACCTTTTTATCATTGTAGCTGAAGGTCTTCATCAAATGTTGAAAAATGCTCGTGATTTGAACTTGATTGCAGGTGTTTCGGTTAAAAGAGGTGGCTCTCCCTTCACTCATCTTCAATACGCTGATGACACAATCTTGTTCAGTCCTCCCAAAAAGCAGTATTTATTGAACATGAAGAGAATTCTAAGGTGTTTTGAACTTCTGTCGGGTCTCAAAGTAAACTTTCATAAATCCTCCATTGTGGGGATTGACATAACTGCGAGTAGGGTCCAGCGTGTGGCAAATCACCTGAAATGTAAGGCTGATTCTATCCCCATGAATTACCTTGGAATGTCGTTGGGTGGCAATATGAAGAAACCTGGTATGTGGCACCCAGTGGTTAAAAAAATTGAGCAGCGACTGTCATTATGGAGAGCTAAAAGCCTCTCCATCGGTGGTAGATTAACTTTGATAAAGTCTGTTTTATCAAGTCTCCCAATCTACTTTTTATCTTTATTTCAAATCCCCAAAAGTGTGGCTGCCAAGATTGAACGACTTCAGCGAAGCTTTTTATGGGGTGACACCACTGATAAGAGGAAAATTCACAACATTAGATGGTGCCAAGTGATTAAGCCAAAGGATAAGGGGGGCACTGGAATTGGGTCTATTTTGGAGAAGAACAAGGCTCTTCTCTTTAAGTGGATTTGGCGTTTTAATAAATCTCAAGCTAGCTCAAATCTGGTTTGGAAAAAAATTCTGCAAGAAAAATATAATCTGCCAGACATAATATTTCATCCAATGACCTCTTCTCCTATGTCAGTTATATGGAGGAACATTCAAGGTTTGCTTGATCAATCTAGGGATGGTGTTGAAAAGGCCATCAAAGATGGAATGTACTTCAGCATTGGTAATGGTTGCAACATCAAGTTCTGGGAGGACCTTTGGGTTGGTAACACTTCTCTTAAAGAAAAGTATCCGAGGCTTTTTAACTTGTCAAACTTGCAAAACCAATCAGTTGAGAGCTTTGGCTTTTGGGATGGAATCAAATGGTATTGGATTTTTTCATGGAGGAGATCTCTTTTTCAATGGGAAGAAGCTTTGGAAACTGATTTGTTGAATTCAATTGGTAGCATGGTTATTTGCCCGCAGAAAAGAGATAAAATTATTTGGAAGCACACGATTGACGGAGACTTCACAGTTAAGTCTCTAATCTCTGTTGCTAATTCCTATGAAAATTCGGTGATGGATGTGGCCTCAACAAGGGTTTGGAGTGGAGTGTCTCCTCCTAAGGTTGATTTTTTCACTTGGTTGGTTCTAAAAGGCAGGATCAATACCAAGGATAGGCTATTCAGAATGGGTATCCTTGATTCTAGTAATGCCTCTTGTCCCTTTTGTCATCTTCATCCCGAAACAGTTGACCACCTTCTTCTTCTTTGTGGGTATTCTCAAAAAATCTGGTACAGGATCATGGATTGGTGGGGGGCTGATTGGTGCATCAATAACTCTATAGTTGGTCTGTTTGAAGAATGGCCCATTTTTGCTTTTGGTAAAATTCAAAAGAAAGTCTGGAGTATGGTCTTTACAGCAGTGATCTGGACTTTGTGGACAGAACGTAATAAACTTGTTTTTGAAGATATCCAAATTGATTGGGACAATGTTCTTTATCTTATCTTTATTAGATATGGCTTATGGCTGAAATCGGTGAAGATTGTGCTTCCGTTCAGTGGCCCTCAAATCTTAGACTCATCCGATGGTCTCAAGTTCAAAACTCTATTATCTAAAAATTTGAGACCCTCCACTGTCTGGAATCCCCCATCCTCTGGTCAGCTCAAATGGAACACTGATGGTTCTATGCAAAATGGAAAGGCTGCCATTGGAGGTGTTTTGAGAAACAGTGAAGGCCACATTCTCTGCATTTTTTCAGGTCCTCTTGGTGACTATAGCTCTAATCATGCTGAGGTCAAGGCTGTTAGAAAAGCCTTGGAGATATCTCTAGCAAATCAAGCTCGGATTGGGTGCAATCTGATAGTGGAGTCTGATTCCTTCAATACAGTGAATTGGATTGCTAGGGATTGTCCAAATCCCTGGAAAATGCAGCAAGATTTCAACGCCATCTCAAATTTATGTGAAGCTCTAAACCCAATCTCTTTTAGTCACATCTGGAGGGAGGCAAATACTGTGGCAGATATGACGGCCAAAAAAGGGTTGGAGCGTGCTGAAATGTTAGTCGCCTGGCTTATTGATGAAACTTGATGTCTCTATGGCTTATTGAGCTGCTCTCTCATGGTTTTGGCTAGCTTAGTCTTGGTTCTGTTGTGGCGTGATCTTCTATTTCTTCTGCTTCTTCTTTGGCTTTGAGTTTCTTCATGAAGCTTTTGCCTCGGCTGATTCTTTGTTTCTTTTGAGGACATGATGATTTTTCTTGGCCAGTAAAATCCAAGTCGTGATCAAGTTTGGTTGTTGCTGGGAGGTTGGTTCTACTTTGGTCAAAGCTAGCTTTTTGACTCTGATGCCCTTAGCTTTTTGACTCTGTTGCTTTTGATTGAATCTTTTT
Source organism: Euonymus europaeus (assembly GCA_963580455.1). NCBI lineage: Eukaryota > Viridiplantae > Streptophyta > Magnoliopsida > Celastrales > Celastraceae > Euonymus > Euonymus europaeus. Next base: position 27,541,569 of record OY756963.1, on the reverse strand, counting down.
GCCTTTGGTTGATTCTTCTTTCTGGGTTTTGTTTTGGCCGTGCGATTTCGAGTTTGTTTCTTCCTTTGGGAACCTACATGGTTTATTTATGATGGCTAGTATATCTTGGTCCTTGCACGGCGTCCTGCTGGTACAGACTATTTTATGGTTGGTGTTAGGCGTGTTTTTTCACGGCGTCCTGCTAGCCATAGTCTGTGCTGGTGTTAGGCGTGCTTTTTGGCACCTTGGGGTTGGTGTTTCTACATCTCTGCCTTCTTAGTTGCAGTTTATTCTTCTTCCAGTTTAGTGATGGTCTTGGTTGGTTGGATTTCTTTTAGTTTGTAATTTATTTAAGTTGTTTGTTCTTTTTTTATTGCTTGTTACATCGGTATTCCTCCGCCACAAGTGAGGCTATTAATAAACTTATGAGGTACCGTCCTCTTTTATCAAAAAAAAAAAAAGCATTCAATTCTTATGTCATTTTTACCAACAACAAATAATATCTTGAATTGAAAAGGCATTGGAGGGGGTCTTGGACTTGTCTTTGCACTTCTTGGAGCATGGTGGCTAAACAAAGCATTGAAGAGAAGAAAGACGCAGCAGCTAAAAGAGAAGAACTTCAAGCGTAACGGCGGATTACTTTTACGACAACAACTATCATCAATTGAAGTCAATGTTGATAAGATCAAAATCTTCAATTCAAAGGAGTTGGCAAAGTCTACTGATAATTTCAACATGGCAAGAATGCTTGGTCGAGGAGGGCAGGGAACCGTTTACAAAGGAATGTTGAGAGATGGAAGAATCGTTGCAGTGAAGAAATCCCAAATCGTTGACGAAACAAAGGTCAGAGAATTTATCAATGAAGTTGTCATTCTGTCGCAGATTAGCCATAGGAATGTGGTTAAACTGTGGGGATGTTGCTTGGAGACAGAGGTCCCCTTACTTGTTTATGAATTCATCCCGAATGGAACCCTCTACGAATACTTACATACTCAAAATGAAGAATTTCCATTTACATGGGAGCTGCGCTTGAGGATCGCCATGGAAGTTTCAGGAGCTTTGACGTACCTACACATGACAGCAGCCTCTTTTCCCATTTATCACCGAGATATTAAGTCTATGAACATTCTGCTAGACGATAAATATAGAGCCAAGATTGCAGATTTCGGAACTTCTAAGTCATTTTCCCTTGATAAAACTCACGTGACAACAAGAGTGCAAGGCACTTTTGGATACTTGGATCCTGAATACTTTCAGTCAAGCCATTTCACGGAAAAAAGTGATGTTTATAGTTTTGGAGTAGTTCTTGTTGAGCTCTTAACAGGGAAAAAACCAGTGAGTAGAATATCAGAAGAAAGTAAAAGTTTAGTAACCCTGTTCCTTTCATCTATGGAGACAGTCTCTCTGATATTATCGACCCTCAAGTTCTGAATTCACATCATGTGAGGGAAGAGATGATTGCAGTTGCTCAACTTGCGAAAAAATGTCTGAACCTAAACGGGAAGCAAAGACCAACAATGAAAGAGGTCACACAGGACTTAGAAAGCATCAGACAGTGGCAAACAGGTTCATGTGTTCCACTACATTACGATGAAGAGTTTCGAGACATAGGAAGTGAAACGAGTAAGAGTTGGGAGGGAAATTCTATTTCAAGGAGATCGAGTTCGGATGACAGTGTTTATTGAAATGTCAAACCATTTTCTTACTCAATGTATAATTAATCATAATTTTTTTAATCTTAAGTACTTGGATTGTAGTTTGCAATTCATTGCTCAATTCAAGTTGTACTGTGTTTCTAATTATGTTGGGAGCCTTTTGTTGGAAAGTGCTTGAACTAGCTTGGTGACTGGTGAGTTTCAGACAGTATGCAACCTAAACAGGCATGAAATCTTGAGTATAAGACTGTAATGAACATACTTCTCGGAGAAGGAAAACAAGGAAGAAAAAGAGAGAGACTCTAACCAACATATACGAACCTTAAAATTTGGGGCAGATACTTTGGAGCCTTCCGGTATTGCTGGAGTGAAGAATAAGCAGAGGGGCAACATGCTGAATCACCAAATATCAAAGCACGCAAAAACCAGAAGACTGCACAAAATCAACCATGAATAAGGAAAAACTCTTTGTCATAACTACAAAAGTTGTGTTTCTTTTTTCCCACGGGACATGCAGTGCTTGCTTGTAAGAGTAGATATCTTAAAGTCAAATATAAATTTAATCCTATAGGTCGTAAACAACTACCATGCACAACGACTCTGCAGACACGATCTGGGACAGATAGAAATGAAGAGCCTGGTTCTAGGAATTGAACTTGAAATCTCACGTTGTTGAAAAAAATCAATCAAATACTATTCAAAAAAACTAATAATTAACCAAGAATTAAGGAATGACAGATCAATCAGTTCGATATGCCTGCTGTTATGTTAGAGAACTAAATACCTACGAGATCCCTCTGGAGTTGTAGTCTTGAATCGGTAAAGTTTGTAAGAATCACTATATTGTGTCCTCTACAGGCTGGGGCTTATCTTCAACAGCTCAGGGGCATCCGCTTGTTTGCAAGACTTCCAATCCTCGTCTTTCAGATTGCATTGGGTGGAAAGCTCCAAAACTTCATATCTATAAGTCCTTGAGGAAAGTCAACAACTCACATCGATCAGAGACCAAGAAAGAATTAGTGCACAATCTTTCTTTTTCATTGTTTTGTTGATATCCACAATTTGTGGATTGGCACAAGCAGCTTCCTTTCCTCTAACAAAGCCTGGCTGTCCATCCATATGTGGAAGCGTCACTGTCCTGTTTCCTTTTGGGATTGGAGCTGGTTGTTCCATCGATGATTGGTTCATTGTCGACTGCAAAACTAATAGTAAGCCTTTCATAAGAAGCGTTGGCCTGGAGGTTCTCAATATTTCAGTGGAAGAAAGCAACATTCGAGTTGATCATCCGATATTTTTCAATTGTAAAGGAAACGGCAACAGAACTGATATTTATTCGAGTGCGGACCTGAGAGAAACCCCTTTCGAGTTCCCCCAAACTGAAAATATATTCACTGGTGTGGGTAGCTAGCAATAACAGGGTCTTCATGTCATTATATGGAAACCATATAGGGGTTTGTATATATATCTAGGTGCAGCAACATAGACAAAACTGAAGAGAATGGTTGCTTCGGCATAAGCTGCTGCCAGACCGGAATCCCTCCGTTTCTCAGGGTCTTTAATACGACTGTGATCCCTATGGACTTCGAATGTGATAGGGTTGTAAATATGGCTTCTTGGTAGATCAAGAAGTTCCAATCAATTTATGAAGCATCCTTCCAAAGTAATTCCTGCCATGACACATTCCGGTGGTGCGGATTGGGGTTTTCACTGTACGTTCTCCTTTCAATTCATGCGAGAAGATCAAATCCAGAGCATATAATTCAACATCAGGATGCAGAAGTTTTCCCACGAATCACAATGAGGCCACACTGATTCGATGTTATTGCCACCAGGGCTTTGAGGGGAATCCATATCTTCTAGAAGGCCGTCAAGGTAAGTACACTTGATCGAGAACCCTTCATGTTGCATGTTGGAACTTGGAATATATCTCTGTCAGTTGAAAATTCAAATGACTAATTACTTGACCCAAACAAGGAGGCATTTATCATATTACTGACACGGCCATTGCAATTACAAGACTGTAATCAGACCAAACTCTAGGAGTCTGACTACGACCATTACACAATCGATCTATAAATAAAAAAAATACACAAAGCATTGAAATCTATTATTTCTTCTCTATTTAATAGGAGTTTGACTACATTATATCTGATTGGTCTGGTCGTGTCCATAAATCAGATATAGTGATATAGATGAATACAATCGAGTCCCCGACTATGGTGCTGCTTGCCCGCCCTCAATGGTTTGCAAGAACCTTCTAGGGGCTGATACGTGTAATAGCGTTGAGCGCAGAGAATCACGGGATTACACGATTTTGTAGGGTATTATCTTTTTCTGATAGTCACTTTTTAATTAATTACAAAAGTAAGATGTTTTATTTTGTATTCAATTGCATATAGGCAGTGGAGCAGGTGCAGGTCTTGTATTTGCACTTCTTGGAGCATGGTGTTTGCATAAAGCATTGAAAAGGAGAAAGAAGGCCAAGCTGAAGGAGAAGAACTTCAAGCGAAATGGCAGTGTACTTTTACAACAACAACTAACATCAAGTAAAGTCAATGTGGACAAGATCAAAATATTTGGTTCAAAGGAGTTAGAGAAGGCTACAGAAAATTTCAGCAAAGAAAGGTTGCTTGGTCGGGGAGGTCAAGGAACTGTTTATAAAGGAATATTGGCAGATGGAAGAATCGTGGCCGTGAAGGAGTCAAAAGTAGTAGATGAAACAAAGATACGAGAGTTCATTAATGAGGTTGTCATTCTTTCACAGATTTTCCATACGAACGTGGTTAAGGTGTGGGGATGCTGCTTGGAGACCGAAGTTCCCCTACTTCTTAAAACGACGAGTTTCCATTTACATGGGACTTGAGAGATGCGTTTGCGGGTTGCCATAGATGTTGCAGGGACTCTTTCGTATCTACAGTCAGCAGCAAGTTTACCCATTCATCACCGAGATATTAAAATCTTTTAACATTCTCTCAGATGATAAATATAAAGCCAAAATTGCGGATTTTGGAACTTCGAGATCCTTGGCCATCAATCAAACGCATGTGACCACGAAAGCGCATTTCACTTTTGGATACGAGGATCCCGAGTACTTTCAATGAAGCCAGTTCACAGAAAAGAGGGATGTCTATAGTTTGGGGTTGTTCTTGTTGAGCTCCTAACAGGAATGAAACTAGTCATTTCAACATCTGAAGAGAGTGAAAGTTAAGTCGGATTATTCAATTTATCAATAAAAGAAGACAGTCTCTTTAGTATTATTGACACTCGAGTTCTAACTCGTCTAGTGAAGGAAGATATAATGACAGTTGCTCGTCTTGCGAAAAAATGCTTGAGCTTAAATGGGAAGAATAGACCAACAGCGAAAGGTCACACTTGGGTTAGAAAATATCCAAATACAGCAAACAGGTTCAAGTATTCCACAGCATTATAATGATCAGAAAGAGTTAACGCAGGAGGCGAAACAGGTAAGACTCGGGAGAATATTTCCACTTCGAGTACAAGATCATTAGGTTCGGATAGCAGTCTTTATTCATCCTCGAACTCAAAACCACTGTTGTTTTCAGTCTAAAAATTAATCACACTTGTGTTTATAATTGTAGTTAATTAAGAGTATAATTTATCAAATTAAATTCTGAATGGTTGTTCAAGAAGTGTCGATCGAGTTAAGGCTGGAGCTTTTGGCTTCTTTGGGATGTTAGTTGGTTGCAAATTTCAAAGACCCGGCCTTTTTTTCAGCTTTGATTAGAACTGACCATGTAGTTTTTTCTTGGAGTCCTCTTATCTGTACATATTTGGACAGAATAACATGAACAAGCAAGCTTTGGTCAATGCAGCAAAAATGTCAACACTTGATCACGTTTAAAATCAACAAAGGAAGACAAAATTAAATTATCAAAGAAAATAAATACATACATAAATGAACAAAACATAAGTTGATCAGATGAAGAAGAAACCTGCGAAGGAAGTCTCTAGGAGTTTTCGAAAATAGCAATGGCAGGCGAAAACGAAAGCAGCAATATTCTTTCTGCTCGATTTGAGTAATTCCACCGTCGCTGAGGCTCTGGAATCAAAGGATTTCGGTGCAAACTAGGTAATATTGGAATTCGCTAACGAGATGACCATTGAGGCTGCGACGAAGAAGAACCCTCGACCATGTACCACTATATATTTTTGCTAATTGTCTAAACCGAAAATAAAAGAAAGCACTGCAACAGACAGACTCTACATTTTGCTGTTTCAATTAGGAAAAACCACAAGAAAAACATTGTCAAATCTCTACTTATGCAAATCCCTCGCCAATTGGTATAGGATATAGGAATGGTTTGATGTCTGATGTTGAGGCTACACCACAACCAGAACTATCCAGACTACAACTTACTAATCCAGGAACACTATCACAGACCAAGACATCGGCCATGGCCATTTGCGTCGTAGGAGTAGGTCGCTCATCATAATCGTTTGGAACACCACAAGGATTTTGGCTTTCTTGAATGCTTTCCAGGCTTGAATAAATTGTAGTGATAACTTTGAATGAAAATGGTGTTATGTCACTGATGACATCACTTTTGATGATGGCTATGGGTTTCAAAATTGGAGATAGGGTGGACTTGGTTTAACACCAATGAGTCTGACCAAAATAGGGTGTTTTAGAACTGCAAATGCATTTAAAACAATGAAATGATATCTAAAATAATATCTATAATTTAATGTGCAAACATAAGACTTAAAACAATAATTATTCATAAGTGTCTATATTTTATCAACATTAGAATATATTTTTCAACACTTATCACTTCTCCAACTCCTTTGAGTTAAACATTTTGATCTTTTCGACATTGACTTGGCCTGGAGAGAGTTGTTGCTGTAACAGTAAACCACCATTCTCCTTAAAGAACTTCTCATTTTGTTTCATTATCCTTCTTTTCTTCCTGCTTTGTATGACAACAAACATCCAAAAAGTATCAACATACTTGCACCACCAACTGCATAACAGTATTGAAAACCTGATCTTTTAGTTATCAAATATAATGTTGCAGCACATGATCTTTTAGTATGAGATTAAACCTGAAAAAACAATATCTAGATAACTTCTCTTGGGATTTTTTGCATAGCACGAGTATCCTCTTGGAAAATTTTCACAGGCCATATGTATGGGGCACCTTCCCTCTTTACATTCATCAAAAATTGGACAGTCATATAAATGAAGGCATGATACCATAACAAAATAAATATTGAGGTTCAAAATGAGTAAATACAAACCTTGCCACTCATTGATTCCAACAAGAGCTTAACATCAGCTTGAGTCACTTGCATATAATAAATGGCATAATAGATGTCAAGGATTTCCCCTCGAAACTCGAAAGTCAGTAGCCTGAATACAAATTTGAAAGAGAAATAGCACAAAAACCCTAACCTTTTGGCATATTTGTACAATAAATTGTCCTTGCACATGTCTCACGTTTAATGACCTAGCCTTGTTGTTTCTCAATTTGTTCCCATTCCGAGTGCAGCGTATGAATCTCAAAAGTAAGGCTAAATATTTCCCAACCTCATCGTTTATGGAGGCCAAGATTGGTTCCAATCCCAGTTATATTTGGAGAAGCATTATGGCAGCTCAAGGGCTAATTAAGAAGGGTGTTAGATGGTGAGTTACTACGGGTAATCAGGTAAAATTTTGGTCTGATCCTTGGCTTCCTGATTCTTTGTTGAAACTCCTGTTGTTCCTGGTTTGGAAGAAGCTATTGTGAGTAGTCTTAGAAGTTTGGAGTATATTGGATGGGATATTGATTTGATCTATGATTTATTTAATGGTAGAGACCGAGATTTAATTCTTAATTTGCCTAAAAAAAACGCAAATTCACAACACCACAACTAATTCAGCAAAACGACGCCGTATCATACCCCCCTCCAGCAAAACGACTTCGCATCCTACACCCGTGCCTGAATTCTTCTCATCAGACACGCAAATTCTCAGACACGCAAATGTCTTGTCACGTTGCCTTACCGAGTTCAGAAGCCCCATCCTTTCGGAGTCCACGGTTCTGCTGCTGCACTTCTTCGTTTTGTACTTCTTTTGGGGTTTTCATATAAGCCAAATTGGTTATGCACTTCTTCGTTCTGCACTTCTTTTGGGTCTGATTTACCCAACTCCGAAACCCTATCCTTCCGGAGTCCATGGTTCTGCAATTATTGCCAGGTTTTTCGATTGGGGTTTTCATATAAGTCTACTGTTCAGCCATTGAGAGATGAGGTTGGTGCGAAGTTTTTCGATTGCAGATTTTATATAATTGGGAGCCGGAGGAGGTATTCAGTTTTTTCTCACAACTTCGATTCGTTTTCTTCTCCGGTGTGTTTTCAGTCTGCTCCTTCTGCCAACTGCCCCAAGAGATGAGGTTGGTGCCAAGTTGTTCGATTCTTTTTCTATATCCATTCGTTCTCTTGCTACATATGGGGAATGATGTTTTTTTTATTTGTAGTCTTTTCCTTTCTGATTTTTGGGTTTATGGTCTCAGCCTGTTAGAACAAATTAAATCTTTTGTATGCTTTATATGATTATATGCACTCATATTTCAAAAAATAAAATTATTGAAATTGACAATAAATGGTGCGATGTTGTCTTTACCCTGTTTTAATTCAAAGCAGGGTTTGTGTTTGATTACAGTATCTTGCAATGGGATTCAGTAAAACGGAGGTGAACTTGAGGAGGTTGCTTGCAGCCGCTCCTCAACAGCAAAACCAGGCCAAGCTTTTGCATGTGAGTTATTGCACTAGGAGTTGTATTCTCTTGAGAATGCACTGTTTTAAAATGTGTTTTTTAGTTTCTACTCTTATTGTGTCATGAGATAACGATTTTATAGTTGAATCTGCAATATATTTCTACTTTACAAGAACAATTAGAACAGTTGACAGAAGAGAGAACCCCGGAAGGGTTGCCAAGGTATGTATTTATGCTATGAGTACTGAAATATATTGAGTTTCGATGCCCATTGCGCTTCTGTTTTCGTAAGGCTCAATTTGCTATCTTCGCTTACATTGCTTTCCTGAGTTGAATTCTTTTTTTAAGGCTCTGAATGCAAGTTCGCAGGGTTGATTCTCCATTTTCCAGCTATTTTCTTTGGGATTCTTTTATCATCTCAACCTAATTGGTATTATTAGAAAGGGAATATTTTGAAATGATTTAAGTATCCAAATTTTTGTGTGACTTAATTTTTTATTTGCGATTAATCAGAGTGCACAGGTAATCAGAGTGTGCACTAAGGTGTTTTCGTTGGTTCTCTGCTTGCGAATGCAAGTGGGGACCTGTTCTACCTCTCAAAATTGGTAAGCTCCGTTTGTGATTTCTTTCTTCACTGCCCTCCATCTTTACCTGTGTCTGATTTAGTTTGTATGCTAACAGCTTTTGCTTTTGGTTCATCCAGCTCTGTCTGCTACGTCGGTATAGATTATTTAACCTCTACGATTCTCTCAGATTGGTGTGGGTTAGTCAGCTCGGTAGAGAAGGATCCTTATTTAACAAGACTTATGAGACTTGTGAGGAAGTGTGTACCCAGGTATTTTTCTTATTCTTTTTCTTCAATTTTGTGCATGCTTTTTTTTAATGATTTTCTGCCTTATGGGAGACTGTTCATGCTCTCGGAGTTTAATGGATTAAGTTCGTTTTCAATTTCAATTTTTTTTTACATTTAAATTTGAACTGCTAAACAGTTTTGTTCTTGGACGATGGACTAGTGGTGCAAAAGGTCCTTTCTGGACAACACACCTCTTCTTATCAATCAAGGCAAGTGCTCTTTCTTTTTCTTACTTTTGCTATGCTTTCTATGATGTTATAGACATATTCGTGAACATGTTGTAGATGGTAATGTTGATGCTGAAATTAAATCCTGAAATTTCCTTTTCTGCGATTGTCGCTGTCAACTTCAGTTCTCAAATCGGCTGCGACGAGGTCCGACTTAGGAAAACCAATGTGAGAGGAAAGAGGGCAACTTTGCAGTAGAAGCAAACACAGATAAAAGAGAAGGCCACACCCTCACAACTTGATTGATTCATCGTCTCCTGATCTCACAGATAATCAGGTTGGTTTTAAGGTTTTGTTCTTTTTTTGGGGGTCATTCTGCTGGACTGCTGGGTTAATTTCAGGTGCTTAGGTGTGCATGAAATCACTGTTGTGATAAACCATTAAAAATACCAGGCATAGGAACCTTTTGAAGGTGGAATAGCATTTTTTATGAGCTGGGTCTGGGTTTGTAGGTATTTCGTCTTGATTTATCAGTGATCTTGAATTTCTATCAGTATGGCTCTCAATGTTTTATGGTTCTCTGTTTGCCTACTATGAGTGTCAATGCAACCATGTCTATGACTTATATAGCAAAGATATAATTATTTTAGCCCTGATTGTCCCTACTATACATGGAGCTTCCTTTTCTATCCTCTTTTTCACACAGAACCTACATCAAAAAAAATGTTGTTCCATAGCATTTCTAATGCAAACATGCTGGTTTTGTTCTCTCAGTTTGTCTCATTATTTTCGACGGTGGCTTTGAGCCTATAGCTACTTTACACAAGTTAAATGAGGTATGATGCGGTCGGCTATTTAATTGTTGGTTTCTTAATTGTGGAATTCATCTACTATCTTGAGTTGTATAGTGCATTTGTTAATCCTTTAATTGATATCATCTTGGGAGAAGTTATTAGGAATATATTGGATTTATTCATGTGCGTCATATGATAATAATGAAGATATATTATCATGTGGAATAACATAAATAATCATATGTCTAGACTTTTTATGACACTAACTAGATTTGTTTTTTTTCCCTCTTCTTTCTCTATTAGAGGATTTCCTATTTCTATGGTGATTGGGAAATTTATGTTGTTTATGTGGTAATTGATATTTGTAGTTGCAGGTGAGATGAAAAGGGATTGATGAGGATGGGAGCATAGGCGAAGTTAAGTGGAAAAAATAGCGTGTCTTCCGAAGTTACGAAAAGATAAGATGGTAGTGATGGTGGTTTTAGATTGGGTGGGGTAAAGTTACTCCTGATCAGTTTGACTACATAGCCCACTATAGACTCCTTCAGACAGGTTGGTTTCCTTAGGAATCCGGGTGGGTTCGATTTTTTCCCTCTGCTATCCCTTCTCTCTTTGTTAGAGAATTTCCTATACGATTCTCCTTTTCTCATCGCTCAATCTTGCAATTCATTATTTTATATGAACAGCGCCTGTGAAATTTATGATTGAAATATCTTTCTATTAGAGTTTATTTTCACATTAATTCTGTTTTTCGTATTTTTTGAAAAAAAAAAATTGGAGTTCTTTTGTTGCATCTTTTTTGTCCTTTTTTCAGCCAATTATTTTTTGCCTACTGTGTGCATCCTTAGCGATTGTGAGTGAGCGAGATCATGGGTTTACTACTGTCACTTTATGGTACTGATTCTATTTGGTAATGGTGGGTTAGAGAGGAAAAAAGGAGGGATTTTATGGAAGCTTTTTTATGGGCATCTTGGAGATGATTTCATGGGTTTTCCTGTGTTGTACTTTGGATCTGTGGAGATTGAGAACTTAAAGGAGTTATATGGAGGAGAAAGTTGGTTCCTTGATGTCTACGAAGTGCTCTTGCTTTTGCATCCATTATGCCTGGTATTGGGTAATATGAAGTGGTATTTTGAGAAATTTATGGTTAAAATTTATTGTTGTTGTTGATGTAATTCTCTTTTGCCATTCTCTTTCATTCCTTTTGTGAATACTCTTCGATTTGTGTTTGGAATGGATGTTAGAAAAGTGAGAGGAGAGATCGAGTCAGCAAACTTTCTTTGTAACTTGCCTCTATTGGGTAACTTTCTTTGAAACAGGACATATGTCGATGACCGTGGTGAAGAGATCAGTGATGAGGAAAGCGGATCAACTTACAATAAAATCGCCGGCCCCATACACCCACATTAAATTAGATGTTCATTAATCTTCCTGTACAAGGGTAATGTGACTCTTTTGTTTGTTATTCATCTATGCTCATTGATAGATGGATAATGCCGCCGCAACGCGCGGGGTCATACCTAGTTATCCATGATTCCTCCATGTTTTTATCTCAGTGGCAGCATGTTCAATCTTTAGTGGGAAGTGGGTTGCAGGTTTCTTGTTCGACTGCTCCTGGGAGGTGGTCTAAACCTAGTTCGGGTAGTCTAAAATGCAACTTTGATGCTGCCATTTTTGGTACAGATCAGTGTATGGGGTTTGGTTGTGTTATTAGGGATCAATTTGGGCAGCTGGTTGCGGCTAGGAATGGTGTTCTTCAAGGTTCGTTCAGTCTTGATTTGACGGAAGCACTGAGTTTTAAGGAAGCTCTCAGTTGGTTGAAAGAGCTGGGTCTATCTGATATTGTGGTGGAGTCTGACTCTCAACTATTGATTCATGTGTTGTCTAGTACAAAAAATGATAATTCCTATATGAGTTTAGTGGTTGATGATTGTAATTTTTTAGCAAGGAATATAGGCAATTGCACTTTTGCCTTTGCCCGGAGATCACCGAATATGGTGGCCCATTGTTTGGCAAGGGCTTCCATTTCGAGGCTTGGTCTTGAGGCTCTTCCCCTCCTCCCTTTATTTGTATTGCTTTGCTTTTCAATTTGAGTTAATGAAGTCGTTCATTTCAAAACAATTTTAGCAAAGCCTGTGTTAGGGATTTCTGTTCTAGAAGGCGCTATTTCACCTAGCCCGGTACACTTGTAACCAAGACATATTATTATTTCTCATACGTAATCAATGAGCAATTGTGCGTTAAAACATTCAAAAGCTGCCACAAGTCGCTAATCACAATACCACTAAATTTTTTAATTGTCTACAAATCGAAAGTAAAAGAAAAAAGCTTTTGAAAACCCCGCAATAGAAAAACGTCAACAAAACATTGGTTTTTGGAATCAAATCTCTATTTATGCAAATGCTTCTCTAAGGAATGGTTTGATGTCTGATGATGAGGCTTCACCAGAACCAGAACTATCCAGACTAAAACTTACTGATGAAGAAATACTACCCCAGACCGAGACCTCAACCATTTGCGCAGGACGCTCATCATAATCGTTTGGAACATCAGAAGGATTTTGGCTTGCTCGAATGCATTCCAGCTCCTTTGTGACCTCTTTCATTGTTGGACGTCTCTTTCCATTTAGGTACAAGCATCTCCTTGCAAGGTCAGCAACTGCTGTTATATGTTCTTTCTCGCCTTGTTTTAGTACTTGAGCATCAAGAATGTTCAACAGGTTGTTACCCTCCAGTGAAAGAATGAACAGAGACGCCAAACTAGTGCACTCCTGTGATTGAATCGAATGCACGGCCTTTTTTCCCGTTAAGAGCTCGACAAGCACCACTCCAAAGCTGTATACGTCGCTCTTGTCTGTGAATTGACTTGACCGGAAGTACTCTGGATCTAAATATCCAAATGTGCCTTGTACTCTTGTTGTCACATGTGTTTGATCAAGGGCTACCGTTCTAGAAGTTCCAAAATCTGCAATTTTTGCTCTGTATTTATCATCTAATAGAATGTTAGAAGATTTGATATCTCGATGGTAAATCGGCAAGGTTGCTGACGAATGTAGATAGGAGAGACCTCCTGCAACTTCTGTCGCAATTTTTAGCCGCCTTTCCCAAGTAAGCGGGAACTCATCATTTTGGCCATGGATATACTCATAGAGTGTTCCGTTGGGGATGAATTCGTAGACTAATAAAGGAACTTCAGTCTCCAAGCAACAACCCAATAGCCTGACCACATTCCTGTGACTAGTTTGTGAAAGAATTACCACCTCATTTATGAATTGATCGACTTGTCCTTCATCAACTACTTTGGACTTCTTCACTGCTACAATTCTTCCATCCGCCAACATTCCTTTGTAGACGGTGCCTTGCCCCCCTTGACCAAGCATTCTATCTACACTGAAGGAATTTGTTGCCTTCTCCAACTCCTTTGAGTTAAACATTTTGATCTTTTCGACATTGACTTGGCCTGAAGAGAGCTGTTGCTGTAACAGTAAACCACCATTCTGCTTAAAGAACTTCTCCTTTTTTTTCATTATCCTTCTTTTCTTCATTACTTTGTAAGACCACAAAGATCCAAAAAGTATCAACAGAAGTCCAAATATTGCACCAAGAACTGCATACAGTATTGGAAACCTGATCTTTTAGTTATCAAATAGAATATTAAAGTATATGATCTTTTAGTGTGAGATTAAAAAGAGATTAAACCTGACAAAACAGTAACCAGATGACTTTTCTTGGGATTTTTTGCATAGCAATAGTAGCCTCCCGGAAAATTTTCACAGGCCATTTGTGGGGGGCACCTTCCCTCTTTACATTCATCAATATCTGGTAAACAATAACAAAAATACTGAATTAAGAAATGGAAACTGATATAAAAACTGAAACTTTTTGCGAGAGAGGGAAAAACTAATGTTGTTCTTGACTTAAAAACTTCCATAGTGCAATTGGGTACAACATCAATGATGCATATGGAAAAGAAAGGAGTGTTTCAAGATGATTTATGAGATAAGTGCACCTTGACAGCCTTCCAGAAGATATGGATTCCCTCGGTAACCAGGATAGCAGGAACATCGCAGGATTGAAAAGTTATTACTGGTAAGGCGACCGTTGACATAATTCTCACAGCTGGAGGTATCATTATAGGCAGTGGATTTGTTTCTTGCATACAAATTAAATGAATAATCATATATTCCCCAATCCAAAACAGCAGGAACATGTGTCGCGTCTTGAAGAGCTTCCTGGCGGTTCATTAAGTTCAGCTCGAACCAGTTCAGTTCTACCAATATGGCATATTTGCACCCATCGTCAGGTTCATTTTCGTTAAGTCTACTCACAGTAGCATTGAATAGCTTGAGATAAGAAGGGACTGTGGTTTGGCAGCATTTGATGCCATAGCAACCATTTACTTCAGAACTTCTCTGTCGGTCGCAGATAGACATGCATCCGCCGATCACAGAGTCCATTGAACTCATGAAAGCAAGGTTGTTGCAACCAATTCCAGTGAATCTATTCTGGCTCTGGTTGAAGGAAAATGGCTCTCCTCCAAGTTCACATTGACACTGAATGTTCTGTCACCGCAGGCAGAGAATATCGGATGATTGACTCGAATTGTACCCTCTAATGAAATCTCCAGAACTTCGAGGCCAATGCTTTTGACGAATGGCTTATTGTTGTTGCAGTCAATCTGGAACCAGAAATTGTCAACAGAACAAGAAGCTCCAACCCCAAAAGGGAATGGAATTTCAATATTTCCACAAGTGGATGGACAAGCAGGTATTGCCGAAGATGTTACTTGTGCCAATGAACGCATCCGCCAAATGAACAAAATCATTAGAGAAACCAATTGCGCTAATATCGTTGTTTCTTCTCTCATATTCTCTGAATATTTTTTGAAATGCAGAGCAAAGAAAATCAAAGGACAATTAAGAAGCTGATGATATTGCTTTGCTTTGCACCGCACCCTCTTTGATTCCCCAAGGCTTTTTAGTTTTAAAAACATGGAACCAGTCAACCAGCTCAAGTAGAATATAAGAAAAACAAGACTTATCTGCCAAAGTCCCTATAATACAAAGAGACCATTTAAGAAGGCTCGACCATTGACCTACTAAACAGTAGTACTTTTCTAGCTGCCATATTTGACGCTTTTTTCAGTCACATTCGACTAATTAATGATTGGATGCTCAGATAAGGTGAACATTAAGGATTCCAGACGCCTGCAGACAATTAATTGAGTCGTTAAGAAATAGATGCCCTCCTGCAGGCCTTGATTATAAGATGCAACTTGCTGTTCTTCCTGAAAGTGAAGGCTCAACAGCAGTTGTAGTAATGTCGACTTTCTAGTGTCTATTGAACTCGTTTATTTCAATCCATCTTTTTCTAGCTTCACGTATTTTCCAGGAAAATAGACAATATTCTTTCCTCTGTCACATGCAGGTAGCAGAATCCAGAAGGTTGTTTGAAACCCGAAAGCGAGAGATACCAACACAATCCAGTCCGGATTTCTTAATGTCCGAGTTGCGTCATATAACTTTCCATCCACCTAGAGATCACCGGGAAGCCTAAACCAGTAAGGACATTCAGCATTCAAAACATCCAGTATCAAACACATCCATCGATATCATGCTGCGGGAAAACATGATCTTCAAGTCCATATAACTAAAAAGATTACCTTCAGATAAGCCGTCTAGCTTCAGAGTATACAACTCCGCCATAATCCAAATATGGAAGTTCACACTTGAGTCCATTTACCTAGAAATTCTTATATCATCCTAGATGACGAAAGAAAGTGAAAGCAAGCAAACGCATGCTTTTATGATGTCGCTCTCCTAGTGGATCCCTGTTGCTCTCTTCTGACTACAATGGTGACAGTTAGGGGAAGTCTCCTAGAATTTATAGTACAAATGAAATACAGTTCTCTAGATAAGCATACTCAGGTGCCAACAAGATCGTAAGAAAGAAAGATAACATTCATCACTGATATTTTATACACTTCATCAGCACCCAACTGTCATTTCCACTTCATCAGTAAACGATGGACCCCATGGATGCAATCCCGTTGCTTTAATTTCTCGAGTCCCGTCTACTCATGTAGCCCTCACATCACCGTTGTTGCTGCTGTTCGTTTGCCTTTGGTTCGAGGCAGAAGCTGCAGGATTCAGGCCTTCTTTGCCCATTTGTTGTACTTCCAAAGGTGATAGTATCTTGATATACCACACATCGTTCACAAACTCCCTGGATTGTGAACAAAAATAGATGAGACATCTTCCTCCAATCACATTCATTGTAGCCAAAGTTGGACAATTTACTAAAAATACACACACAAAAACCTCTATGCTTAGTCGTGTTGAGCCCTTCCTATAGAATCAATAGAAAGATGGTTGATTATCTAAGCATAAAAATCATGAACTAACATGCAGACCATAAAACTCAAATCTCAGATATCCACTTGAACAAACTGCAGGGTGTTTCTACAACTGCACAGTTTTTTGGTATTCGTTTACATTATTAAACCAAGGTTAAACAGCTAGCATGATGGATGTGTAACAATAACAAGCACCATCTCATTGTATAGGACAAAAGAAAAAGAAAAATGAATACAAGAATCAAGTATGAAGAAATGACCAAACATTTCCAATTTACAAAATCAAACGAAAGATGTCAATATTAGTGCCGACTGTAACAGGTGTAAAGTGTCACTGTTAACAATATAGTTGGAGACGTAAGCCTCCACACAAGTCCCACATAGAAAATTAACAAGAGTTGTGAATGGTTAAGGCATTGGGTGGACTTAGACTCATGAGTCACTGGCTTTTAAGGTATGTGGGATACCATCCAATGCTTCATAAACCAAATGTTAGGACCATTACATAAGCTCCCCTAAGATCATTCTAAATATTAACAAATACAAACAAAACTGCATAAACAAGGTAGAAACTTACTGCCAAGGGTCGTCACCAAGGAGAAGAACATCATTCTCCCGGTCAACAAATACAAGCTGCCAGCCTGATCTCTGAGGGTCCTCCAATTGGCCCTCAAGGACAAACATACGAGCGAGCTCACTGCGCAGTTCAGCATAGCTGCTGAACTTGGATATATCCAGTGATCGCCCAAAGGATCCAGTTTTGTGAACCTGTAAGAAACAGAGTATTAAATCAACAGCCCAGAGATGGGAGGACATGCAATTGCGCCCTACAGTACAAAGCCATAAACATAGGACAAATCACACTTACAAGAACAATAGAAATACAAGCCAATGCCTTGTAGCCTAAGGGAACTTCTTTACACCATAAGATGAGAGCCTAAGGGAACTTCTTTACACCATAAGATGAGAGCCTAAGGGAACTTCTTTACACCATAAGATGAGACGAGACCAAGGTCCATGGTTTAAATCCTAGTAGGGCCCATGGGTGTATTTATATTTATATTTGGAAGGGGACAAGAAAGATGGGTCCAGAATAAGGAAAATAAAGTGAAAAGGAAACCCTAACATATCAGCCAAATGATTACACTAGGGTAATAAAACAAGTTAGTTCCCTGAGCCACATAGAAAGGTAATTAAGCATACAAAAATAAGTGTGACTGTTCATAACAGGAGAGTCGGTAACTCGAAAAATCTGAACTAATGAACTTGTCTGGAGAACTTCCATGACCAACAACCAATTTAATCCCAAATATCATGTCCAATGAAGTAATTCAAAGATGAAAACAAGATTCATGCAGCCAACATCGAAAGCACGGGCTTCTGAAGAGCTTCAGGAAATAACAAGTCAGAAAAAAAGAACAGGAAAAAGAATGCCCAAAATACATTCGTGATCACTGGAATTTAAATTCTACAGGGATCAAATTTTACACAAACAGAGACTTAAAAGATGCTGAATGAGAATCCATTTAGCAGATTACAACTCATTTCTCTTACTTATTATAGACTAGTGTAGCCAAAGAGTGTAAGCCTGTAAAGTGTGTTCTTTCATGAGATGCTGCTAAAAAATATGCGAGTAGAATTATATTTACCTTGACAAAGGTTCCAGATGAAGGGTTTACTTGGTCCACATTTTCAGAAGACTGTAAAAAACCCGATTCATCTACACTACTTGGAGTTGTCATGTCTGAATTAAGAGGAAAATCATTCCCAGTTGCATTTGGAAAATTTGAAGCAGCGAACGGAATAGCCAATGAATCATTTTCACTGCCAATGTTTCTTAGGTTTGACATCCCATGCTGCAGCGTATGAGGAGAGGACTCAATGCTAACCCCGAAGAAAAGATTGTTTTGTGGATCAGTAGCACCTTGGTAAGCAGAGTAATCCCTTTCTGGAAATGGAGGCAACATACTACAGAGGTCAGAGACATTTGACTTAGATGTTCCCAATTGTTCCACTTGAGGAAGTACACAATTCGCAGCTCCAGAAAGAAGCTGAGATTCAATAGGAACTTGCTTGGGTAACAAGCTAGAAGAATTGACAGGATTGGATCTGTTTATATTAAGTAGATGGGAAGCTCCCTCCTGAGATAATGAACCTAAGATACTATGCATAGAGGACACATCTGTTGTGGCCACAGTGCTCCCAACAGAATCACCAAAAGTCTGTTGTTGGCACTGTGAAGGAATGGCCTGCAATGCTACAGACTGGGACTGGGTGGCTGATGCCATACGCGGTAGAGCCGAGATGAAACTCGGGATTTGCTGCTGCACAGGTAAGTGACGTAGTTGCTGAGGTTGCTGTTGCTGCAGTTCCTGCTGCTGCGGAAGGTGTTGTTGCCGCTGATCATTATATGACTGCTGACGCTGCAACTGCTGTTGCAGAAGCTGAGCCTGAGTTTGAGCCAACCCCTGGTTTTCTTGGAAACTCCGAAGAAAGTTGTCGTGAGAATGGGACTGCTGCTGTAACATCTGCCTATGATTCAAAGCAGAAGACCCACTGGATGCATTTTGTGATTGTTGAAACTGCAGAAGAGATTGCGAAGCCATTTTGGAAGGATCAACTGCCCGCATTTCCTGAAGGGCAGCAGCTGCCATGGCTTGGTATACATCGGGCTGAAGACCTGGCATAGAACCATCAAACCTTGGCTGCATCCAAGGTGAAACCCCAAAGCCTTGAAAGTTCAAAGATTGAATTCCATGATCTCCGACACCTCCCTGAAGCCACATCAGAGGACTACTAATGCTCAGATCACCATCTTTGAAACCTGAGAAAACAGATGAAACTAATTTAACATAATGTATGACCAAATTTTAGCAAACGGATAGAGAAAATCTATGAAAGCTTTTCCCCCATATAGAGCAATGTACAAGCATACCATGGAAGGAGGGCAGTCCAGATGGCCATGGTCGCTTTAGTCGCAGGGGAAAGGGTGATGGATACATAGGAAACGTTGTTAATGGTTCAATCTCCCATAAGGATACTCTTGGCTGCCTCTCACCTGCAGTTGATTCATCCCAGCCAACCTGCACCAGTAGAGAACAGTTATTGCTACTATGTCGTAATAGTTGCTCAAACAAATATATATAAATAATAAAACAACAGCAGTATCATAAACTCAGTTTGGTCAAACACTCCACCAAACCTTAACAGAGCGCCAATGTGAGTTCGACCAGCGAACAGGATCTAAATCACTAATGCCTGTTATTGTACCCATGTACCTGTATGCAAACATACCCTGGTTATTTATAAATCTATCTACCACTTGGACAGATGACCTTTTGCTAAAAAAATCAAAGACAGGAAACAAAGCAAGATACTAAAACACGCTCTATACATTGATTGTTTGTGTATTACCCACCAATTCACAACAGACAAAAACATAACCCGAGTCATTAAACCACGAACAGGTCAATTTTGAACACCAACAAGCCAATTCTAACTGTGTGAATGGAGTAAACTCTGTAGCATACTGGCACAATATAGGAACAAATAGAACTATGCCCTTAAAATTCACCATCAGTTCACCACACCAATGACGCGGGTAGCCCAAAGCCTCCATGCTACCTTTTTAAAGGTCTCACCAAATTTCTCCAATGCTACTACTACCTTTATTCTGTCAAAAATTTCATCTTTTGAGAGCTAGCCAATCACTTTAATAACCTTCTTTGAATGGAAAATCTTTTTGTATGTAGCTATGGTAACCACTAAACTAGGATACTACAGAAATATTGAATTAAAAGCAGATAAGAGACTAACCGCCGAACACTTGACTCTTCTGTCTCAAAAAGCATCCTAAATCGCATTCCTACGGAAACCCGAGTATGATATACTGCTTTCACATACTTTGCCAGGGGAATGACAAACTCTGAAGGGCTTGCCCTGGAATTATTCAATGTAAACATAAGATACATGTTAAAGTGCAATGTACTTAACACAATACACGGTAGTTTTTTAAATCTGCAGAGGACCTAAATTTTCACCTTGGGTTATAAAATATCGTAAAGCAGCTATTTGTGGCAGCTGCATGAGCAGCTGCAGCAAGAAGACCAATGTGCATGCTGTCACTCGATAAAACTGATGAAGGCATGACTGTTTGAGGACGATTCGCACGTCGAATGCCCAAAAGCAATTGATTCTTTTCATTCCTAACGCAGCAGAACATATAAGAAAGACGAGATTAGTACAGCTATTTTACACAATTAATTGATTTGAAAGGGTCAGGGACTCGGAGGGAAGACCCAGCTTCAGAAAAGCACCACACATGCACATTCAGATGAAAAGAAAATAAATCTTATTTTTTTACTTTAGCACTTCTCTCTTTCCCCTTGAGCAGAAATTGGATAGTCATAGACATCCAGAATCATTTTTGCTGGAAATTTAGGATTCTCAGCAAATTCTGGCTATGATTTTTTTTTTATCAAGGCACCATCTAAAACCAGAAACTTATTAGATGAGAAGTCAAATATAATCCTGTAAAAGAAAATATTCACTAAAGGACTTACCAGATAAAAAGGACAGAATCACCGGCAACAAGACGCTTTGCACTAACAAACACACTCCATCCTGTCGTGAGAAGATGCCTCTTGGGCTGGCCTGCATGCATGTACAAACAGGAAAACTATTTTATACACGGGAAGTCATTCCTTACACATTCACAAATTGGCTATGCAAGTCAAAGGCAGTACTATACACTTCCCTCGCATTATCATTCTCCCTATCTTAAGAAAGTTCATTCACTTGAGTAATGCTGGGTTTGCATCAATTGAACTATTGAATCTAATAACAAGTAAGAGTCAGTATCTCACTGCCCCCCATTTATCCCCAAACTAAAAGGAATTGTAATAACAAATAGCGGCTGCATATTTACACAAATCCCTCATAAACATCTCGAAATATGTATCAAATTTCCATGGGGAATAAAATCAAGCAGTACAAGTGATAATTAACTGACATAGTAGATAAATTTGAACAAAGCATACTTGATACTAGACCATAATGTCTGAATAAGTTCCAAACCCACCACGGAATATGTGTCTGAACTTCCATTCATTATCATGAAGATCTCTAGCTATAAGTTCTTGAGCCGGAGGTTGCTGAGAATAATCCTGAAGCATTTGAAGGAAAAAGAAATTAAGATTAAACCCACCAGGCTTCCCAATCCACATTTTGTCAGTGGCATAAAACTGGTCAATTAAACACATTTAACATAAATCAACCTACAAGAGGGGGGAAGACTTTCTCAGCTGCCCGGCGAGGAACCGAGAATCCTCCATGAGTGCTGGTATCACTAGCAGTTAATGTTTTACAAAAATAGTTCGTTGGCTGCTTGCTGTAAGTTCCCAGTTCAGCAGGAAGCAGGTACACATCTTTTTGCTCTTGCTGCAAGAAAGTCTAAATTAAAACACAGTGGAAAGCACGAGTATCACAGATTAGGATGTAAAAGGAAGGTAAGTACCAGACTCAACGGTTGCAAGGTCATTTGTGCATATACTTCATCTGTTTCCACATCAGCCTGCACTTCCAATATTGTATACTTTTAAGGAACAGCGCGTAAATGTGATGATAGATAACTACAATTTAATCAGATACTTACATGCATAGTCACATTGTGAAGCTGACAGATAAGTTGCGGTGGTAAGTTGGGATAATTAGGGATATGAGCATCTACTTCCTTGTTGGTTGATGCAGCAACCTGCATCAAAAATTGAAAACTGAAATGGCTCCTTCTCTTTCTAACAATAATAATGAAATTTTCATAGCCCCAACCTACAGAAGGGGCTTTAGAACACCCACTTGGTGTTTGGCTCTATCCCTGACAAGCAACTATAGTTGAGACTTGAGACCAATCGAGAATATTTATAGAAAGAGAGAGGGTAGTATCAAGGCACATGGTATGGTGCAGCACACCAAACACTTAGCTCTTGAAAAAGGTTAGTTTGCAGCCAAAAATCAACTCTATCTCAAATATACACGTGTCGGTCTGAAGTGTTCTACAGCAAAATGAGTCAGCTTACGCTTCTGCTTAAACACACCTGAGACTGAGTACACAGTCACTTAGAAGCAAGCAAGCCGATACTGACCTGTTCGCTGTGTCCCTGGGGAAAGTATACAACGCGGCTTCCAACTGGAGGTAGGGAAACAAGAGGACCCGCACATGCATGCCATAGCTCTGAATTCAAACATTTCTTCTCCCCTACACAAATTTTTTTAGAACCATGTGAATTCTCATGACCCCTGAAGTTTACAACATCAAGGATTTTAGATTTTGAACACCCCCACCAAACAATCAAAAGAGAATAACAATTACAATACATCAGCACCAAAATTCAAGTTAGAAATAGGTTATCACGAGAAAGTCCCTTAAACTGATGGCTTTTCTAATTTCAATCGAACCTGGAGCTCAACCATTCCGCCCCCACATAATGTGGAACGAATCTAAACAAACTCGACCCCGAAACATGTTCATTTATAGACACAAGCGGTTAGCAAAGACAGCCTATAACATGGCCCCGGATCACCTTAAGCATTCCTCCTCGAACATAAAAACACGCTAAATTTTGGTAACGACCTACCCTAAATGGCAACCAAACTTCCACAAAGTAATTAATTAATTAATTAAGAGAAGACCCATACTGAACTATTACATAAAAGGCATACATAATGCCTAAAGAACCAACCAAATTTAGAAGTAACAAAGAGCTTACCTTCCTGAGTTTGCTGATTGAACCCAGATGAAGAAAGTCTCATCCTCTAAATCAGAACTACTTTTGACAAGCTAAGACCAAACCACCCTCACCCTAATAACCCCAGAAATCAAAACCCTGCAATTGCCACCCTCCTCCTTACTCAAGCACATTGAACATTAAATTGACACCCATAACCGCAAAACAGCATGAAAACCAACCCACCCACCCACCCCCAAAGCAAAAGCGTTCCCAAGAAAACCGATAAAATATCTCATCCAAGGCCACTAAAATAGATAATCCACCTTATCCTCATGCAGCTTAGATCTTCCCCACCCACAAATCCCTCTGTAAGAAACACTACATTCAATTCAAAACTCGATCACTGACCCCAACTCTCAACAATCTCCAAAAAGCTCAAAACTTTACGCAAACCCTAAATTAACACAGATCCCAAAAACTGATCATAATAGGAAAAATGTTGCTTTGAGAGTGCCAATTTGCCAAAAGAGAAATGGGTGGAGCTCACTGTCCTGAAAATGACAGTTTGAGAAGGATTTATTTCGTGTGTGTTTCAGATTATTTTTTTTTAATTTTATTGGAGTGAGAAACCAGATGCAGGTGTCTTTGAAAGTGCTTTCTTGGTCTGGTCTTACCGAGATCAATCAATTAAAGAGAGTGGTCATTATTTATGACTTTCTTCTATAGTCTATTTAGCCACATTTTCTTTTTCTTTTTTTTTTCTTTCTTTTTTTTAATGAGAGAGCATATGGATGGCAAAATTTCCTTCCCCGGTCTCGCCCCGCCCTTTCTCCTCATCCAAAGCAGGTTTTCCCCTTCCTGATTCTTTGGTGGGACGGGGACGATATCTTGGCCCGAAGGCATCCCACCCCACCATCTTAAGAAATATATGTATGTATATACATATATATATATATGTATAAATGTATAATATTAATATATATTAATATTAATGAACCAAATTTATAAATAAATTTGAAATGTAAATACAAATTTTTATTCACTTAAAGTTTCAACTCCTTAACCCTATTTCATCAAAAAAAAAACTCTTTAACCCTAAGGTCTAAGTCTAAACACTAAACAAATTTATCTAAACTCTAAAGTCATCAATCTTAATTCTTAAATTATAAGCACTAAACCAAATTCACCTAAAGGTATTCTTGCATATTGTGCATTTGTGTTTATGGTTTAAAGTCTGTAGCTAAAAGAGCTTTGCTAAATGAGTTCATAGTGCGGGGTGGGGACGGGACCCCCATTTCATCCCCGGCCCGCCCCGGCCCACTATTATCCCTAAGAGATGATAGAATGGAAATTGTAAGTTCTAGCACACTGATGTATTCTCCAGACTCCAGTACCATACTACCATTGGTCCTCAATCCATGATATTGTGTTCGATCGTGCTAAATATCTTTAAGAAGGCATTTTTAAAATATTCATGATCTATGTGGCACTTAGGGCAACCACAACAACACAACATTAATGTCTTTATTAACTCTTTAATTAGGTTGCACCTCTATTTACACAAAAAGTGATTCCGCATATTTATCCATATCAATAAAACACGTTTATCAATACAGACACATTAACAAAATAATCTTCCAATACATTCTCATTAGTCAAGCCAATAACATTTCTTCATATTTTCACCACTAAAACTAAATATAGGTTCCGTCAGTATTACTCAAAAGTCATATCATATAATTATCCACATCAGCAAAATACATATTTCAATATAATCACATTAGTAAAAACACAAATTTCAATATCACATAATGTCTCTATTAGCAAATTATCATTGTAAATGTCCATCATGGTCACAAAATTTGACTTCATTTTCAAATTTAAAAATACAAAATGAATTGCATCACTCATTTGAGACGCTTAGACTATGCTTGGCATTTTACAAATAAAAGGTTCATAAATGTTGGGAGGTGTTGGGTTTTTGAGAAAATTAGTAGGGTTCATAGGGGTTCACTAAAATTTATATTAAGAAAATTACTGAAATGTTATTATTAAATGATAAACATCCATAAACCCGAGTTCAAATTTAGAGCGATGAGAAGCATTCAGAGGGATTTGTCAACCTCTCTGAAATCTCACCCTTAATTTTTGTCAAACAGAGGTTGAGAGAGATTCGTTACGAAGTCCTACCCCTCCCAACTCCAATGTTATTAAATGACAAGCAAAACGATAATTTCTCTTGGAGTTATTTATCATTTTCGTATTATGCTACTAGGTGGGACTTACCATATTTGGCACCCCTTATACAAATTTATATTTTTTTATATGACTTATTGAGATACATGTTTTCGTTAATGTGAATGAATTTGTGACTTGATTTTTTATATTACAGAGATTGAATTGAATTTTAATTCTAAGAATAAAGGAATAAATCAATGTTGCAATTGATCTTTAAGATCACTCTAATCTTACCTGACATCTACGCTTACTCCACTCTACCACTTCTACCAGAATCAATTGTTTTACTCCAACTTGTAATAATTTTAATGGATTGAAGAAGATTTTAGGGTTCAGTTTTTAATATTTGTGTAATACATATTCCAAAAAAAAAAGGTGTGTATATATATGCGTATATGCTAGTTTTTATAATTTTGAGATCTTGGATTCAGATTCTGAGCTGCTAAAGTAATCAGAGTAGAGTATATGTGACTAGTGCTTCCGCATTCTCTTGTTTATCTCCGAATGAAGGGCCATGCTGTGCTGTGAGATCTTGCATCGACTCAATCACCATGAAAATCACCCAGACCCATCACCACCGCCACATTTGTAAGGATAATTGTCACAGGTTGCAATATTGGTCGGAGAACAGAAAAACTACTAGAGAACACTTTGACCTGCAGTGCAAGAGAAGCTGCAACCGAGCTTTTCACTATAAATCCTAGAAATTGTACACAAATTAAACGCAGATGCTAGCCCACGAGTACTGAACACTCGCCAGATTCAATAAGAAAATTCTCCCACAAAAAAAAAAAAAGTAAACAAAGAAAAAGGCCTGCAAATCTCGTAACAATTTATGCTTTGCCATGTATGCTTCACGGCCTTGCCACTGTACAATTGAAGAATGAGTCACAACTAGACAGCTTTTATAAGCTTAATTTTTGGATTCTGTCATCAAGAAATTCCAAGCCAGAAGCGCTGCGCCCACTGCAGGCTCCACCTGAAATTGATAGAAGAAAAGAGAGACGAACAACAATAATATAAGACATTGAATGATTAGGAAAAGAATATGAATTTGGACTCGCGTACAAACCCTCTTGAAATAAAAATATTACCTAAACTGTATTTTGTTACTAATAAGCTGATTAGTGTATGGGGTGTGCATGAGAAAACATTTCCAGAGGATAAATATAGCATGAACGAGAATGCTTCATTGGATTGGTCGTAGGCCGTAAAAGAAACAAGGATAACATAAGAAACATGACTAACCTATATAGGATAGGTGTAGCACTGATCAGAACAACATCTAGAAAAGGCCATGGTGATATTCTAGTACTCTACAAGACCCTGAATAGGTGTAGCAACTGCCAGAACCATCCCCTTCACCGGTGCCATAATCATCTGAAATACTCTCCAATATCTAGTATGTTTCCAACTCTTAATGCTAGCAATTCTCATCTAATAACCGTTTTCCCCAACTACACTGGGGAAACAAGAAGTTGCCCACTCACAGAATCAGCGATCCGGAAGGAGTAAAATGCACTTACCTTCGGATGAATAGGTATCGCCCCAGGGTAGTCCCTAGAGATGCATTTTATGACTTCTTTACCAATATCCCATCTCTTATTTGCTTCAAGAACACCCCCAACCATGACAAGAGGAAAGGGACTTTCACCATCTGCATGATATTTTTGATCAACACAAGAAAATCTGTCAAAATACTTCAAGAGTATCTGCAAGAGCAATCAAGCAGGAAAAAACACCAGTTATTCACTTGTAATTGCATCTGTCTAGTACTTCTTTTATCTTTGATAGAAGATATGAATCACTCCTAATAAGCACAATGTTATTGTTATCAATTCATGGCCCCTATGAAATGAAATAATGCCATACTTAGCACAAAAGCATCCCACACTATACAAAATTGATTGAATTGTACAAGGCACTTCCATCGCATCTGATTGTCACTATAATCACATGACAAAAGAAGTCATTAAATTGATCATGCAGGTGGCAGTTTTGCTGCAGCCATGCAAAAATAAACATAAAATTACTATGTCTCACCAAAAGATATGAAAATCATTCCTTCCACAGCCACAATCAGTAAATCAAATACATGCTCATATTATGGAATTAATTATACCAAATGAGTTCAAACTATCATATTCTTAGTCTTATAACAAGCACCAAATCCACTTTTACAACAAAACTGCCAAATCAATTGATGTCTATTGGTGCAAAGTGCAAACCAAATCCCCACATTTTCACCTTGATACAAGCCATAAAAACAAAATTCACTTTCTTTCTAATTTTAGTTCAAAATAACACACCTTCGCCACATAATCTGAGTCTTTGAACAACAGCTTTCACACTTAAAGCTAGCTCCTCAACCGAATCATGCAAAATCTTATTTGCAACCTGATCACCTGCTTCCGCACAAGATACAACAACGGGAACTAGTGCAGCAATGCGTGCCCAAGATAAATCAAAATATGTCCACCTGACATCCAATCAAATAATAACCAAGAATATAACCAACAGCACAAACTGCAGCTCCCAAACTATTAGTTTATTAAAATTTTAATTCCTCAACAGATGGCAAAAAAAAATCACAATTGTAAGCTACTTTAAAACAAGAATAAGTAGCACAAGTCCATTGAATATAGCGAGGTAATAGACTAGAAGCACACAACCATGGATGAGACCTTGTGGACCAAATCCATCAAATCCTTAATAAACAGGTCAAATTGATAGATTAAGCAATCTTCCAGATTTCAATGGATATGCTATATTTCGGTTTTCTAAAGACTTGAAGGGGCCCTAGATATGATATTTCAAATCATAACATCAATAAAAGGTGAGAACAGTGCACAGATCTCCCAACACCTCAGGGGCTAGGGGACAGAAGATCTATGGCTCTGTTTCTCTATAAAGCCCGAATCCTTTTGATGTGTCTGCAGTTCTAACAATATGAAATGAATCCTTTGGATGTGTTTTCTTCTCGAGTGGACTAAAAGAATACCAACTAATGAAATTAGTAACTTTCCCTTATTTTTACCAATAAACGCCATAAAAAATTTGTCCCAGACTCTAAAATCCCAAAACTGCTAATGAAAAACTTTGAGGACATATCAGTAGATCACAATGCAAGATTATTTCATTACCCGATGAGTTCATCTGGAGAAGAAAGACCAAGCTTTTGTAACATACTAGTCGTAAGGTTTGTTTGCGGACCACGACCATCATAGGCCCTTACTACTGCAGTTAATGCCTGTGCAGCGATACCATATCCACTGCAGGTGGTAACAAATTTCACTGTCATATAGAACTCACAAAATACGCCAGAAAAACAAATAGTACACTTGTTAAGAAATTAAGTACTAGTGGTAAGAAATACCAATGATATTACAATACCCCAATACTTCCCAAATTCCAATGATTCAAGAAAGAACAAATAAAACAAGGGTACGCAAAATATAAACAGGACTTTAGGTATATACCTCCCCCAATCACCTAATATAGGACCTGCACCAGCAGCCCGAGCTTCTCTGCCATCTTCAGTGAAACCATATGCAATGGTCCCTGTACCAGCTATTAATACACATCCATGAAGCTTTCCCAATGTTCCACTTGCCAGAGCTGCCACAGCATCATTCTGAACATATAGCCTTACATTGCTGGGGAATATATCTCTGTGTGAATCAAGAGAAAGCGGAATACATAGAGAACGTAAGCAGCATGAGTTGGAAACAGATGAAGGAATCAAGCAAAGTAACAGTGCAGCAAATAGCGGATAAGCGGCAGCTAATGAAAAGCAATTCAGAATACTAGAGTAGTTGGGGAAAATAGAGATATTGAATAAAATATAATACACAGCCAGAAACTTGTTCTATTAAAAAAATGGCAAGAGTTTTCTAAACCATGCCATAAAATCTGACATATTATAGAGAACAGTTTATTTTAGCAATGTAATGCAGGGATCTTCAGGATTTCTCAAATGGATTTGTGTTGCCGACCCTAACAGGGTTTGGAATAAAGATTATGATGACGATGAAGATTAATCATTGGATCTTGGAAGCTTCTACACTGTTCATAAGTTCACAAGGTAAAAATAAAAAATCCACCTTTTGTAAGAGGTAAAATCAATGAACTTAAAAGGGCACCAAAGGGGTACCTCCCAAAGTATTATATGCCTTACAGATAAGTATCCTAGCTGCAAATTGTCACTATGATTGAATTAAAATAAAGGTTAAACCTGAGCCAATTTAGTATTCTTTGCTGATCTTTTGGATGGTTAACACCCGATACTGCAAGACAAACAGCTTGAACTGCAAATCGATTTGAATTTGACTTTGCTAGTGCATCTGCCATAACTTGCTCTAATGTCTCCCTTGCAGCAGTTTCTGCAGTACAACAAGAAATCAAAATCAATGTTTATTATTCAAACTATTAATTCGTTGTAGTATAACAAGAACTCAAGCTAAAGCAGTACGTGAAACACAATCCAGTTCATTACTACCATTTATTTTCAGTATAGCCCAAACAAACAAACAAAAATCCAATACCTGACATAAGTCAATCCAACAACCAGGAATTGAAAATCAAAAGAAAACAACCAGCAGAATCCCACAGCTTGGTGTGACTATGTAAGCAATGTCATATGAAGCACACTACGACAATCAAAATAGGTTTGGACCTCACTACCGCTGCATTGATCAGTCTAAAACATCAAACCCCAAAAGTAGAACTCACTCTCCACAATCCTATGCACAAAAAACTACGTAAATGTGAAATTAAAATGAAAATTATACAAATTGTGAATCAAACTACAATCAACCACACAATTGAGAAAAAGAGTAATGAAAAAGGTTCAGAAGGGGGGTGGGGGATTCAGAGATTACCGCCCACACTATTGTGGTTGGAGCAACCGGCAGTAGCACGAGCCAGGACAGGAAGAGGGTCGGGGAGGGGTCCTTTGAAGGGCAAAATCGGCATACAAACACAGACAGTGCTGGTGGTTCCGCCGTCCAATCCTAGGATCACTTGCCTATTCATGGTTGCAGCCAATTCATGCTCGAAATCCCAGGTTTCACCATTCCTGTGCCTTTTCATCACTGCCAACAAATAACAAGAACGCTAAACAAACAAAACCCAGGAACACTAACACAAGAAAAGCGCCAATCAGACAGTATTTTTGTTCGACTGAGATTAGGATTGGCTTTGCTGCAGTTATAGTTCGATAGTCATTGAGAGAGGATAGAAAAAGATAGCAGTCATAGACACAGACAGAGCATAACGAGACAAACAGAGAGACCAACCGGAGAAGGAGGATTTTGAATTCGTAACATGCGAATTGGGAGTCGTTGATTCGGACGGCAACATGATCCAAACGCTACAATCTGATCTCTCGCCTGTTTGTTTTTTAAATACAACAATTGCAGATATTAAAGAAATCATTTGAAAGCGTTCTTTCTTTCTTTATTTGTTCTTTTTTCTTTTTCTTTTTTCTTTCTCAACAGTAATGAAAGTTTCTGATTTAATTATTTTAAAATATCATTTAATCACAGCCAATTTTCGTAAGCAAAAATAGTCAAGCGAAGACTTTGAATGCATTAAGACGCACACCAGAATACCTCCAAGTAGACTTTGACCAAAATCTTATTTTGAGATTGCAGGCATTTTTTATAGTCAAGGAATTGTGTTTGCACACAAACATTGTTCTGCGTTGGAAATTGATCATCGATGGTAATAAGAGAGTACAGAATATGCAGCCTGCAATGCAGTGAGAAAAAGAAGTACAATGGCTGCAATGAATGAGATAATGCTCCATGGATTCGTAAAATAATCGTGTCTCAAAACTGCTTTGTATCTGTACCAGGGAGTGTCATAGTACGCATAAACCTGATCGCAAAGTCCTGCAAAATAGAACTCTTTCAGTGTCACATGCTTGCTTATATTGTTGAAGAGTGTAGCAACATCTTCACAGGCGCCTAAACCATTTTCTATGATCTGCTGGTGCTCAAGCAACTCCACATCTCTTGCAGTATTGATGAGTCGGTCCATTAGGATGCAGTAGGAGGCAACGTATGATCTTTCATGGCAACATTGCTCGAAAGCTATCAGGTTTCTGAATAGAGAATCTGTTGAGACGTGAACGTGGAGCGGTGGGATTTTGAGCACACCATTTCGGAAATTGAAGCCGAATAGACTGTTTGTTATCTTCTTCTCGAATCTGATTCCGGCCTCCCTAAGTGCTGTCGCGGAATGTATGAGTTCCCAAGATCCTCCATTCCTTCTCTGTCTCTTCTTCAGATCGTCTTCGTCTAGTGGGAGAAAGCAATAATGTATTACATCAAGCAAATGTCTGCTGCTGCTGGAGATCAGCGAACGCTTTCTCATCAACATTTCTTCACTGATGCACAAAATTGGTTTAAAGAAATGAAGTACAAGCGCAATCAGGTAATCATCAAGGTTATCCCTTCTTATGACCTGAAACAAAAATTCAATAACAAAGAAAGGAATTTGGTTCTCAAGAAGTGCCAAGTCGCGCTGCAGACTTGGAATCATCCATGCCGATGTAAATATAGGATCGTTGTGGTTCTCCTCTGAATAGTACGAGTACCTGAGCAATAATTCAACTATAAAACAGCCATCAAGCAGCAACATTTCTCCAAGCTCCACATCATTGTAATCTGTGATAGGTCCTGAATAGCAGGCACGGGCTTCTTCTCCAAAGCCTAGAATGGTCTCCACACAATATCCCAAACTTTGCTCCGGATCCTTTGTTCTTTGAAGAAATGACTGCATGTACCTTAGTTTTTGTTCTTCCATAACTATCAAGTTTTCCTTTCCATGGTGAAGAGGTCCGATGGAGATGATATGAGGGCTGTAGGCGTCATCATTCACAGATCTGAGATTGTCATTTACCCTGTAAATGCTCCACTTTGAAGTTATCGGATACAGTTCTGTGAGCTTCAATCTGATAGATTCTGACAATTTTACAAATGGTTCTTCATCTCTCACTATTTCCTCCATCATCAAAAGTAATTAAAACTGATTCAACATTAAAAAAAATGAAAACAATCACCTCAGTATGTATAGACTCTTATCATTTATATAGAGAGGAGGAAAAGAAGCTATGTATGGAAATTCGACATCCATGTACGTATTACCTCACCTGGAAGGTCGTGAAGATGGCAGCGATAACGTGATCAGATCTTCTGATTCTCTATTGCCTTGATTACTTGATCAGTGCATTCGTTATAAGCTAGCTATTTTGCAAGGTGAGGTTATTTGTGGCTTGTGGGAAGAAAATCACACAATGTTTCCTGCATTGACCCAGTTAAACATAAGGTTGACTTAAATCCTTTTTATCATTGGAATACTTGAGGCTGCATTAGTTTATTTGAAATGTCAGACCAAAGACTTTATAATTCTCCATAGAAGGCTAGAACAACTGGCCAAGGCAGTTCGGTGGAACCTTCGTGGCAAAATATGAAACCACAGAAAAAATATCAGGAAGAAAACTAATGCAGCCTACCAATATTTTATTAAAGCCATCGTTGAGCAAACCACGCAAACCGGCCCCGGAACTGCTAAACTCAACCAACGAATTAACAGGAAAGAGGGCTGCAATTATAAGATAAACCAAGAGAATTACTTAAAAAAGACAAACTATCAAAGGATTCTGGTAACTTCAATTCCTGCATTAAAAAATGTGGCCCTCTTACACATGATACAGCAGTTGTCTGAGGTATTAAACATTGTGGAGCAGACCAAGTTGGAGTGATACGAGTATACAACTCCACTCTGCAATCATATTTTTTAGAAGTTCTCTCCATTCAATGACTTTTGTCTAATTTTCTTTCGCTTGCTCTTACTTTATTGACCGACTCTCTTCTTGTGTCTCAATCTGAAACGTATTGACCAGGTTATGGGATAATTTAGCATTGATTCTGAGATCCAGGAAACATGATTGATATGAAGACATGCCAATAACTTAACTTTTCTAGAGAAGAACAGTACCTTAGGATGGTTTGTTATAGTCAAACATTTGAACTATGGCTGTGTTTATTTCATCATAATAAGATGGTAGAAAGTGTTTGAGGACTCGAAGACTAAATTTTTAGTTTCAAAATTCGAGCTCTGTTCAGGCCTCAAATAGATAGAACACCATTCTATGAAATATCTATTTTAGAACAGAAGTTATATTTATTTTTATCTGCAGGTATTTTCAAGTTCTCACAAAAATTGAAAAGACAAACATCAATATTCCCTTTTTATTCAAGTGAAGGACATTCGAAAGAGAGGAGAAAAAACAATTTTTCGAATCAAAGCATGCATGATCTTGTGGACCAAGACCAGACGTTAATTTAAACCCTTATTAAAACCAAATTAAATACGTAAGAACAACCCCTAGTAGTTATGCATTATCTTCTCAGGAAAACAACTAAAACGAAAACAAAGGATCAAATTAACAATAGTTTTTAATTCTTTACTACTTGTTCTCACTGTGTTTCACATATATCCCCACTTTGTTTCTCTGAACCACTTTTGTTCTTTCCAACCACAAATTCTTTAGTGGTCTGTGCTATCTCGACTATAGTTTCGCCAATCGCCTCAAGAACCCCTCCTCCCTTCTTCTCATGGCGTTGTTGCTCATCTTGGCATTGCTCAAACAACTCCTCGGTGATGCTTTCCATTCCTCTTTGTTCTTCTCTCTCTTTACCTTCCAAGTAACTCCTCTCAGTGCCCTCAATTGAACAACAAACAAACAAACAAACAAACAAAAAATAATAAAATAAATAGACCGATCTCACATACTATTAACTATTAACTTCTTAGGGTACAAGATAATAAAATATTAGAATGTGTAGCATGCATATACCTGTGTTTCGGTTGCTGAGCCTCGCTCGGCTTCCTCTTTCTTCTTTGCCGTGTACTCTGTTATGCTCTCACCGGTTGAGACCGCAGCCTCCTTTGCAGCGCCCAAGGGTTTGCTTACCAACTCTGCAGCCTTACTACCTACATACTCAGCCGCCCCTTTAACTGCCTGGGCAGCCGCCTTTGTCCCATCCACTGTTTTCTCAGTCGTGTAATGAGCCGCCGTCCAACCAGCGGCAGCATTCTTTTCCTTTGCTATCTCAACCTTTTCCACCGTCACATCTTTCGCCACCACAGCCTTTTCCAGAACATACTCCATGGCTTGCAAAACAGTCCCCTTTGCTTGTTCAGTCTTCTCTGCTGTAGTTTCATTGATCTCTTGAGCCTTTTGAGCCGCCATTTCCTTGGTCTCTTGACCCTTTTGAGCAGCGGTGTCCTTGGCTTTTTGAGCCCCATGAACTACAGTTTCTTTAGCCTGCTGAGCCTTTTGAGCCGCTGTTTCCTTGGCTTGTTGAGATTTTTGAACTGCTGTTTCCTTGGCTTGATTCAATTTGTCCTTGGCTTGATTATATCGCTCTTCCGCCGCTCTCATTGCCTCTGCAGAATTCTGTTGCGCTGTTTGTCTCAGCTTTGTTGTCTCTTCAAGAGAAGGTTGCTGCCTCTCCCTCTCTTCATGACCTTCTTGGCCCCCACTCTTTTCAACACTTTCTGGTTCCTCTTCTTTGGCTTTGTTCTCTGTATCTTTTCCTTCCACTGCCAAGGACTGAAAATGGGTGGTCATTTCGGGCACAATGTATTCCTCTTGGCCGATTACTACTTCTCTTCCATTGTTGGTGTTGCCTTTGCGAGTTTGTTGATCAGAATCCATTTTTGTGATCTCTAACTCAATTTTGATTGTGGGCAATGTTTTTGTTTTTGAAGTTTGATGCGGGGGAGAAGAAAGCAGGAGATGTGTTATAAGGAGGGAACAGCGGTTCGAGGAGATAGACATGAGTGGATGGAGTGGACATGTGTTAGGTGCATTTTTGACACGAGTTCGGTCCTGGCAGTCAAGGCGGTGACTCAGCACTCAAGCGATAGACATTAGCGTTTGGGGATTTCATTGCCTTTTCTGACACGTGTATGAATCGAAGAACCTTTGGGCACGTGGATACCTTTTGACTAGCCAGTACCAAATGGTTGCATGGTCTCCGAAAAAGAGGGGAAAAAAAACAAGCAGCCAGTTTTCAAGGAATTTGACTCCCGTCAAATTTTAAGCTGCAGGCGTTAGTTTTATTTTATGAGCCCACGGACTTGACGGGGTTAAATTTCTGGCCCTCCTTCAATGTTTTCAATTAGCCCATAGTGGTGGGCCTGAGCCCTGGTGGCTTCATTTTTCCTTCTATAATAATTCGCGAAATTATAAATTTCCAGTTAAAGCATCAACAACGACCTTATTATGTCCTCAAGCAGGAAAATGGAACAAAATTCATCACCTAGCTATCATCAAAACAATGATAGTCTTCCACCTAATTAAAACTAGACAAAGCAATCAACTTATTGTTCTTCTTCTTTGGAAAAAAAATTGAGCAAGTAGAACAACATGCACCACGGAAACTACTTTTCTCGGTGATCTTCAACTAAAGAGAGCAGCATAGAGAATCACATTCCAAGTGTCTGGTAGTCCAGGAAGGCACCAATGACTGCAGTCTAAGCCACTGTGTTGACCACTATAATACGAAGGATGCGCATCCTTCCTGTACTGCGAGAGTGTTGTTATGTCAAGTAGATTCACTGGTTTCTTAATCCTACTCAATACTTTGTTCACCACCACCCATCCCATTGGCGTGCCCGCCGGGTACCGAGTGCCGAAGTAAGGGTTTGTCTCTTTCGCGCAAGATTTCGAAGGCTCGTTCCAGTCGCTTCCCCTAATGACAGAGCCAAGATCATCAATAAACAGACAATGCATGTACAATATTGGCTAGCTAGAGATGGTGTTGGGCCAAATCCAATATAGAGAGTTGGGCCTCATTGGGCTTTGTATATCTGTGTTTCTAGAACTAAGAAGTGTAAATGTAAAGGAGAGTGAGGGATTTTAGCAATTAATTACTCGTAATGAACGGGAGAGATGCCTTGGAAGAAGACTCTGGTTTTGGAAGGATCGACATTTAGGTTGACCCATCTAGCCCATGTAGTCAAACCTTTGTAGTACGCAATCATACGGTCCATGTCTTTGTACACTTTATTCCCATCCTCCACATAATCCCATCTGCAACCAAAATGATTGATTCAGAACGCCAGAGAGGAATATTCAAGAGGAGGGATGTAGAGAATCATACGGTTGAGATCTTCCCGTGTGGGTCCACCAATGCCAGGTGTTAAAGATCAACATGTCCATCCCTTTCCACGCGTTGCCGCCTCTTATTGAATTTAGCTTCAGAACTCTTCCTTGCTTCTCATTGACAATATCAACCAGGCAAGGTGTTCTATATAGCAATATCTGCACTCCATATTCCTGATTACCAGAACCACAAAACAAATGTAATGTATTTATTTGATAAATTATACTAGTACTTATCAACCATAGAAATAAATGTTTTATCCATAATATATATTTCTTTAAAATTACTTTAAAATAATTGTTATTACAAGACAAAAAAATTGCACTCTCACACACACACACGAAGATAAAAGTTAACAGCCTGGCATGTCCCCAGCAAACAGAAACAAAGACCTTTGCCTCCACCAATCACGTTCCTTTTACACAATAAATCAGAAAAATTCAACTAAAAAAATCACAATGACTTTTATCTCGCATGGTATAAAAATGTCTTAAATCCGAGTAGTTCTTATTACAAACTAATACCGAGTGATTGGAAGAAATAATTATGGAGTAATTCTTAATATAGTAGTAAATAAAATATGCATTTAAAGATGGATTGTTTTTGGCTGGCCTGGCTCCGAAGCCAAACAAACAAAGGAAGAATTAAATTCAAACACCAAAGACAGCTTATATGTCTAAAAAGTGCAGTACATATATATATATATAAAAGCGACATGACCATGGGCACTAATCATTCTTTCTTCTATCTATGCTTAATCCACCAAGATTAATAAGTTAGAATTCAACAACTCTACTCACCTGGAAAACAACAGAGCCAAATCCACTGTTCCTTACGAAGGTGTACTTAGTATTTGGAACCCACGCGTGAATCATACAAGCCAATGAAGTCCATTGATTGAAACTCAGCGAATCACCCACAAACATGATCTTCTTCCCCCTCCACTTCTCCAGAAAATACAACCCATTAAACCTTCCACAGCAACAGCATTGTTTCAATTTTAATTGTTTTTTTTTGTGAAATAATTAATCAATCAAGACAGACAGACGTATGGAAAGAGAGACACACCTGGGGAGGTTACATGAGAAGGGCTGCCATCTGTATTTGAGGTAGAGATTATCAGGGCGGCCGTATTTTTGACAGTTGAACTGTGGATCTAAGAAGGGACATCTGGAGAAATCATAGAGAGGGTACGAGGAATCCCAGACCCATTTTCCTTGGAACCAATTGCATTTACTTCCGAGCTTTCTTGCTGAACTGTAACTACTGGAAATACTACTTGTGCCATTAATGGAAGTGAACAGGTCTTGAGCTTTTGTTGCAGAGTAGTGTAGAAACAGAGACAAGCAGAGGAACCACCAACGAGAGCAGGATTTGAACAGGAAACCCATAATTCTTGGGTTTCGATCTCAAAACAGATCGATTTGTTGTGGGGAAAGGAACGAGGAAAGTGGAAGAAAAAGTCTTGTGGAGACGAGTGTTTAAATAATGCTCCCTGCAAATAGAGAGAGAAGCGGCGAGAGATTTCACATGGAATGTGTCACAGTCGTACTTGAATTGCTAGTTTAATCTATATTTAATGTTTAAATTCTTTTTTTACTTCATATTTATGAAACGAAATATATTAAATCTTTGGATAGATTCCTTTGTGGGTTTAGATCCAATTAATTTTTTGGAGTTAAAATGAAACGAATTTGGTATCTATTTATTTCACAATTATATTTCAGAGTTTTAAATTGTCAAAAATATTGTGCTATGAAAAATAATGTTATGTAAAAAACTGTGGAGTTCATAACATTAAGCCGTATAAATTATTATGTGGTGTTTGGTTTATTTTTTTATTAGATTAATTTTATAGATAAAATTAAAAAAAAAATGTATTACAATAAAATGTATTTTATGCGAGTCTCATAGCTTAAAGCTGTGGAAAATACATAACAAACGAGCTCTTAATAAATAAATTAAATTGTCGAAGACCTAATTAATTTTGAAAATAAGGATCTATCCTGAGTTTCTTTATATGAAAATAATATGTAAACATAATTTTTGGTTTCCATAACATCCACATGGGAGTAGAGATGTGATTTTGAATTTTCAAATTTGAATTTAAAGCCAAAATGAGTGGCTATGATGATTGTCATACAATTATAAATGTTATGAATATCAACTTTTATGAATATATAGTAGCATTATTCTTTATATCATTTAGAAGCGATGTGCATTTCTACTTAAGTGTATTTTTCCCTTTCCTATTCTCCGTTTATAAAAGCGAGAAGTATTAGGATAGCCTTTGAAGTTACGTTTTTTGATCATTTTGGCCCCTCAATTTTTTTTTCAGGCCAAAGAAACCCTTCAACTTCAAGAAATGGACAACTTTAGCCCCTTATGTTTACTTTTCGTAAAAAATTAATTGGATTCCTTTGTGGGTTTAGATCCAATTGATTTTTTGGAGTTTAAATGAATTGTATTTAGTATTTGATTGAATTTGCTGCTGAAAATAATGTTCAAATAAATTAAATTGTTGAAGACCTGAATTAATTTCGAAAATAAGGACCTATTATGAGTTTTTTTATATGAAAATAATATGTATTTATAATTTTTGGCATCCATAACATCCGTATGTGAGTGGAGATGTTATTTTAAAATTTTGAAGTTATATTTAGAGCCAAAATGAGTAGCTATGATGATTATCATATAGCAACTTTTATGAATATATAATAGCATCGTTGTTTATATCATTTTGAAACAATGTGCGTTTTAACTTTTAAGTGTATTTCTTCCTTTCCTATTCTCCGTTCATAAAAAGTTATTTAAGGGACCTTTTTGAAAAGTTTTTTTTAATCCTTCTTTGTTTTCCAAAGGTGATAATCAGACAAACTAAAAAATAGAAGATTATTGTTGAATGATGAAAAATATATTCCACATTGCCAGGTTTCATCATAATGTCAGACCTGTCTCTCACTTTTGTCCCAATTAACATCATTGTTGATCTCATACAAATACAATACGATATACAATCATTAATCTGAACAGCAGTTTCCGACCTTAATTGATTGAAGCAATGAGGAGAGACTAAATCAATGACACAGACATAAAATTGTGGGGGCCCAGACTGAATTAGGTTATGCCTATACAGGAGCAATGTTTTTGCTCTGTTTTTCCCCACTAATTATCCATTTAATAATGCCACTATTGATGAATAATAGTGAAAGTTATTGTCCATGCAGTGGAAAATTGCCCCTATAAAAATCCCCCAATCAAGGTCAATTAAAACACTAAAGAGGAAAAAACTGGTAATGTAGGGTCACCCGGTGTGGGTTGTCACGCATTATTGACTGCTCGCCTCGGGTTTTAATTGTATCATGAAGAAAAAGATTAGGCATAGAGGCTCTAAAACCAAAGTCATAAGCATGCATAAATGATTAAATTGATGGGTTCATACTCATACAAGACAAAGATGACAGCCAGCCACCATGTCTAGAAGCAGCAGCCACCAAGTCCACCATTCACCAACCCACCAGCCACCATACACCAACCCACCAAGCCACCATGCACCAACCCACTAGCCACCTAGGTGTTCTTTGTCAAAGTTGTACATGTAAGGTGTTGAATGCTTGTTTGTCTTGTTAGGGGCATTGTACCTCTATATAAGAAGATATAGAGGTATGTGGAGAGGTGTGGTAGAGAGAAAGAAAGTTGTGTAATTAGTTTTGAAGAAAATAAACTCTTTGCATTTTTTCTCTCAGTTTTTGATTTCGTTGCTTGTCATATTGATCTGGTATCCTCAACAAGTGGTATCAGAGGCCGAGGTTAAGTCCCGGAAGTCATCCCGGACTGAAACAGAGCATGTTTTTGCTCTCGGGTCAATTTTTCGACTTCAACGAAATCACGTTTTGAACACATCTGGGTGTTCCTCATCACCTCACGAGTCTCCTGGTTCAAAAATCATCGAAATCGGACGTCGGGGTGAGCCACACTCTCCCTCTGAAATTTTCTGCACTATTCATGCATGCTGGAGGAAGAAGACGAAGTGACGTCATGCTGACGTCACAGTGACGTCATCATCTGCCACGTCGGCGCCACGTCACAGGGACGCGTCAGCATCTGCCACGTCAGCGCACAGCCAGCAAATGTGCCACGTCAGCAAACGGTGTCAGTTGACCGTTAGTCAACAGTTAAGTCCGGTTCAAATTACAGAAACTTTGACCGGCCGGTTCGGTATTTTTCGGACCGGTTTTCAGGAAGTTCAGACCGGTTCCTAAGGTTTTCGACCCTTCCGGACGCAACCGTGCTATCAGTTTTGCTAAATTCCGCTCCAAAATTTCGGTGTTGCTCGGTTTAGCTTGAAACCGAATCTTTTCTGATGGAAGTCTCTACATCAGAGTCATCAGGAGCTATGATGAAGTTGACACCAACAAATTATGCTTTGTGGAAACCTCGGATGGAGGATTTCTTGAATTGTAGAGATCTGGCGGATCCCTTGGAAAATGAGGGCAAGAGACCAGATGATATAAAAGATGCTGAGTGGACAAAGAAACACAAGAAGACGATTGGTCAAATTCGTAATTGGATTGACCACAGTGTGTTTCACCATGTTGCACAGGAGACGAATGCATACGAGCTCTGGAAAAAGCTCGAAAACATGTATCAAGCCAAGACCGCTCGAAATAAAGCTCTCTTGGTTAGACGGCTTGTCAACTTGAAGTTGAAAAATGGTACTTCTGTAGCTGAGCACACCAATGAGTTCCAGAACTTGGTGAATCAACTTGTAGCTGTCAAGTTCATTCTTAAAGATGAAGATCAAGCCTTACTACTTCTCAGTTCCCTACCAGACAGTTGGGAGACGCTGGTGGTCTCTCTCAGTAACTCTGCACCCGGAGGCAAACTCACTATGGAGATGGTCTCGGATGCTTTATTCAACGAGGAGAGTCGAAGGAAGGAATTGGGCATAGACCAGTCTCATGCCCTTGTTACTGAAAGCAGAGGACGACCTCAGGGGAGAGGCAGGAGTAGAGGGAGAAGTCAGAGCCGAGGACGGAACCAGGATCATGGAAAGTCCAGTGACGGCAGGAGACAACAAAAAGGTAAATACAAGTGTTACCATTGTGGCATTGAAGGCCACGTAAAGAAGAATTGCTGGAAGTTACAACGAGAGCAAGGTCAGAATAACTCTGAGTCAAAGAAGGAAAATGGTGAAACGTTGATCACCATTTCGGAGGATGTAGCACTACTCTCTTGCAGTGAAGAGACGTGCTTACATGCAGCAAGCCACGATCCTGAGTGGGTGATCGACACTGCTGCATCGCACCACGCCACTCCACAAAGTGATTTCTTCACTTCGTACAGAACTGGCGATTTTGGTACAGTGAAGATGGGCAACGATAGTTTTGCCAAGATTGTGGCCATTGGTGATGTGCATGTCAAGACAAATCTTGGATGTGCTATGGTGTTAAAGGACGTCCGACACGTCCCAGACCTCCGGTTCAATCTTATTGCTGTGAATGCTCTTGATAAACAGGGCTATCACAATCATTTCGGCAATGGCACCTGGAAGTTGACGAAAGGTGCTTTGACTTATGCCAGAGGACATATTTGTGGCACATTGTATAGAACACAGGCCAAAGTATGTTCAGAAAGCATCAATGCTGTGGAGGAAGAGACTTCTCCAAATCTCTGGCACAAGAGACTCGGTCACATGGGAGAAAAAGGGTTGTCCACTCTGTCAAAGAAGGCACTCATCAAAGTGTCTAAAGATATTCCGCTGAACCCTTGTGATCATTGCTTATTCGGGAAGCAGCACAGAGTCTCATTCAATACATCTTCCACGAAAAGGTCAGAGTTGCTGAGTTTGGTACACTTTGATGTCTGTGGTCCTCTAGAAGAAGAGTCTTTGAGAGGTAAGAGATATTTCCTGACCTTTATTGATGATGCTTCAAGGAAGGTGTGGGTATATTTTCTCAGAACCAAGGATCAGGTGTTCGAGAATTTCAAGAATTTCCACGCTATGGTGGAAAGGGAGACTGGAAAGAAGCTGAAGTGCCTCCGGTCAGACAATGGAGGCGAGTACGTTTCCAGAGAATTTGAAGCATATTGTGCGGAAAGCGGTATTCGGCACGAGAAGACGGTCTCACGTACCCCACAACATAATGGTGTAGCCGAGAGGATGAATCGAACCATTATGGAACGAGCAAGGTGTATGCTCAGTATGGCAAAGCTGCCAAAGCCATTCTGGGGTGAAGCAGTTCGTGTGGCCCGTTACTTGATCAACAGATCACCGTCAGCACCGCTGAATTTTGAAATTCCGGAGAAGGTATGGTCTGGAAGAAATATTTCTTACTCTCACTTAAGAGTATTTGGGTGCAAAGCTTTTGCACATGTATCCAAGGAGCAGAGACAGAAGCTTGACAGCAGATCCATTCCTTGCATTTTCATCGGATATGGAGATGATGAATTCGGATACAGACTGTGGGAACCAACTGATAAGAAGGTTATCAGAAGCAGGGATGTTGTGTTTCATGAAAATGAAGTATTTGAGGACTCGGACAAATCTTCCAAGTCCATTGTTCCCAGTGTTGCCAACACCATTCCAGATCCTACACTAGTGGCACCTGCAAATAATGATGAATTGCAGGAGGAAGATTTAGAAGAAGAAGATACCGAAGGTGTTGAGCAGGGGGAGCCACAACCCCCTCCACCAGAAGCTGCAGAACCATCACAACCTCCTCCAGTAGCTGTACCTCAGCCAGAAAGATCACAGAGAGGCCGTACCCTGATTCCGTCGAGGAGATATCCGGATTCAGACTATATTTTGCTTACTGATGAGGGGGAGCCAGAGAGCTTTCAAGAAGCTCACACTCATGCTGAAAGTAGTGAGTGGATGCAGGCTATGCAAGAAGAAATGAATTCCTTGCAGAAAAACCAGACTTACGAGTTGGTAAAACTTCCTAAAGGGAAGAAAGCACTGCAGAACAAATGGGTGTTCAAGCTGAAGAAGGATGGCAGCGGAAAGCTTGTGAAGTACAAAGCTCGGTTGGTCGTCAAAGGATTTCAACAGAAGAAAGGAGTTGACTTTGACAAGATTTTCTCACCGGTGGTGAAGATGACATCAATTCGAGTCATACTTGGGTTAGTAGCAAGTATGAATCTAGAGCTTGAGCAAATGGATGTAAAGACAGCATTTCTCCATGGTGATTTGGAGGAAGAAATCTACATGGAGCAGCCAGAAGGGTTTGAAGTTCCTAAGAAGAAGCACTTAGTCTGCAAACTGCAGAAAAGTCTCTACGGCCTTAAGCAGGCACCGAGACAGTGGTACAAGAAGTTTGACTCATTCATGATGGGTCATGGTTATAAGAGGACTGCCGCAGACCAGTGTGTTTATGTTCAAAAGTTCCCAGACGGTAACTTTGTGATATTGCTGCTATATGTTGATGACATGTTAATTGTTGGCCAGGACGGAGCCATGATTAACAGATTGAAAGCCCAGTTATCCCAGTTCTTCGACATGAAGGACTTAGGCCCAGCTCAGCAGATATTGGGCATGAAGATTGTTCGTGACAGGAAAGCCAAGAAATTGTGGCTGTCACAGGAAGCTTATGTTAAACGGGTGCTTGAAAGGTTTAACATGAAAAATGCAAAGCAGGTTACCACTCCGCTAGGTAACCATTTTCAGCTGAGCAAGAAATCTTGTCCTTCATCAAAGAAGGAGATTGAAGAGATGAAAGCAGTACCATAC
Organism: Euonymus europaeus; assembly: GCA_963580455.1. NCBI lineage: Eukaryota > Viridiplantae > Streptophyta > Magnoliopsida > Celastrales > Celastraceae > Euonymus > Euonymus europaeus. Next base: position 27,497,174 of record OY756963.1, on the reverse strand, counting down.
TCTTCAGCAGTCGGTAGTCTAATGTATGCAATGGTGTGTACAAGACCAGATATCGCTCACGCTGTTGGCGTTGTGAGCAGATTTCTTTCCAATTCAGGGAAATAACATTGGGAGGCTGTTAAATGGATTCTCAGGTACCTAAAGGGTACGTCAAAGCTATGCTTGTGCTTTGGGGGAGCAGATCCAGTTCTGGATGGCTATACTGATTCAGATATGGCTGGTGACCTTGACAGTAGAAAATCTACTTCAGGGTATGTTTTCACTTTTGCAGGGGGAGCTGTTTCATGGCAGTCAAAACTGCAGAAGTGTGTTGCTTTGTCTACAACAGAAGCAGAGTATATTGCTGCAGCGGAAGCTGGTAAAGAACTGTTGTGGCTAAAGCGGTTTCTCCAGGAACTGGGTATTATTCAGAAGGAATACAAGGTACATTGTGACAGTCAGAGTGCTCTAGACTTGAGCAAGAATTCCATGTACCATTCCCGCACAAAGCATATCGACATTCGCTATCACTGGATACGTGAAGTGATTGAAGATGAATTGTTGAAGCTGGTGAAGATTCACACAGAAGAGAATCCATCAGACATGTTGACAAAAGTTGTTACTCGCGAGAAGCTCGAGCTATGTCGGGACATAGCCGGGATGGACAGCAACTGAAGAGCGGCGATCTGCGTTCTCCTCCTAAGGGTATGAAGGGGGAGAATTGATGGGTTCATACCCATACAAGTCAAAGATGACAGCCAGCCACCATGTCTAGAAGCAGCAGCCACCAAGTCCACCATTCACCAACCCACCAGCCACCATACACCAACCCACCAAGCCACCATGCACCAACCCACTAGCCACCTAGGTGTTCTTTGTCAAAGTTGTACATGTAAGGTGTTGAATGCTTGTTTGTCTTGTTAGGGGCATTGTACCTCTATATAAGAAGATATAGAGGTATGTGGAGAGGTGTGGTAGAGAGAAAGAAAGTTGTGTAATTAGTTTTGAAGAAAATAAACTCTTTGCATTTTTTCTCTCAGTTTTTGATTTCGTTGCTTGTCATATTGATCTGGTATCCTCAACAATTGATTCTTAGCAGGCCCAGGCTGTACATGTATGTGTATATATTCATGTTATTAGTGAAAATTGTGGAGGGTAAAATTTACAATCAGAAATTTATAAAATAGGTCAACAACAACTTGTGAGTATGTAACACGAGGGAGAAGAAAGAGATATATATATATGTTTGCTAAGCCTTGGGTCTTTTTATAGTCCTCGATTGGGATGGTGAGTAAAGAGAAAGTCGGGCGTCAGACCGTGCCATAGAAGCAGCGGGATTTCAGGACTGTCATCGAGGAAAGGTTGTGGTTTCATATGATCGTGTGTTAGAAGTAAAGACTAACTTGGCAAGTTTTGATGTAATTTGTGGAAGATCTACGATTTTAAGTCAGACAATATAGACTGATTCACGGATAGCGGATATGCGAATGTCGTGATGCAATGAAATGCGAATGAAAGGGAATAGAGATCATCTGTCGCGGTCGAAGAGTAGGAGTCGAGTCGAGGACAATACGCGAGTGAGGCCTGACGAGGATTCCGCTGGTGAGTGGTTGACTTCGATTTGGACTTGCTTTTGGGGAAAGACTAATTTTTGCCTTTAAAAATATCAAATAACATATAGCATTTTTTTTTTATGGACGATGCTAAATAGCTCGAGTTTTTACAGTCCATCATTAACTCGAGTTTACATGACATGACTTGTAAGCAAATGACATGAAAAAATAAAATATTTCATTTGAAAAATTCACACCACATTTTTTTTCTTAAACGAAATTTTAAAACACTTTATCTCTTAAAATACATATTATATTTTGAAAAAAAATGACGTATTCATAATCAGCAAGTAAAGATCTATCCAACAAAATTCATAATCAATAGGTTTTATTCAGTCATTCTTAATTACATTTTTTTTGTACTAATATGTTGGTTACGTAAGTTTCAGTGTTTATTTATGGATACCGATATGGGCTCGTATATCGGATTTTCATGTTGTAATATAAACAATAAGTGTTAAACTCTAAGAAAAACGGATTAGCTAAACCCTAAAGGGCTCGTATATCGGATTTTCATATTGTAATATAAACAATAAGTGTTATAAATCATAAGAGGAATTGATTCACCAAACCCTAACTAACTCGTGTATCGAATTTTCATGTTGTAACTTAAAAGACTCAGATTCGCTAAATCTCAACGGAATCGCTACAAAATCCTAAATGTCTCAAGTGTTAAACCCTAGGGTCCTAACTACTATACCTTAACGGGTTCGAGTACCGAACATAATTTCAATAAAAATGCAAAAAAATAACAAATATATATTTTATTATCACAGTGTAATAAAATTTCAGCACGAATAGACAGTTTATACATCATATATATGAGTCACATTATTTTTAAAAATAATATAACTGAAAAAAACAATAAAAACTATCGACAATGAGTCTTATTAAAAAGATTTTTATGCGTTGAGTTTGAATATTTAATTTTTTTCTCGAAATCTAACATATATTTTGAGAGATAAAACGTTTTAAAGTTTCGTTTATGAAAGAAATTAATATTATTAATTGATTTTTGAAAAGTCTAACATGACCAACTTACTTGTAGACTTAGTTGAGCTGAGCTGAGCTAATAAAAGTGGAGTTTTGTAACATTTTACTTTTTTATAAACAGATTCTATTCAAATCAAATAGGATTTAAGAACGCAAACACCATATGAAGAAAAAGAAAAAAAAACAACGGAAGAAAAATCAAGCGCAACACACTCCTATGCAAACTAAGTTATGGATAGCTCATCTTGCTTGGTCCCTTTTTTGGCCAAATTATCCACAACGCTGTTTGCTTGGTGCTAGACACGATCGAATTCCACCTTGTGTAAACGACTACTTATAGGCATTGAATTCCTGATCAAGTTTTAGACCCAAAGGTTGCAGCCTATAATAAACACGGCTATAGGAAATTATAATTCGTGTTGCCTTTTCTCATTCAGCTTCAATTAATGCTCAAGAAGTAAAAAACTGAATTCCAGTGCGGTTCATTGTCTAGTACTAGGTAAATACATATTTTATAGAAAATGATAACGTGTATTCTTGGTAATGTAGAATGGAATTTGAAAAAAGACTAGTTTTATTTATCTACAACTCACCAAAAATGGAAATTAAGAGGATATATAAGCCTACCTAACCATTTTCAACAAAATTTTAATTTCAGTTTTCAGGACATTACTTTTTGTTCTTGACTACATTCCGACTAAACCACTACAACAATCCATATAAGCCATTCTTGGACTCAAAACAGAGGCAAAATCATCCATGGAAACCCCAACCTCCTCCCCCATTATCAAGCTATGGAAGCTTTGCGCCCTTGGAAGCTTCATAATTTTTGCACTACTTCATCTAACCAGAAGCCCTCCTCAAACACCTCACAATATTGAAATAACCATAGCATCACCTGTTGATGACGATAAGCACCTCCCCACCTCCAATAAACAAATGCAACAATTCACTGAAAAGTTTGCAGTCCAGAATGGGACAATTGCGAACAATGTAGCAGTTTCAGAGCCACCATTAGTCCAGAATGAGACGATTCAGAATTATCTAGCAATTCTAGAGCCACCAACATCACCCGAGGTGATTGAAGATGGAAACTCTGTCAAAGAGGAAGAAGACCAGTGCAATATCTTCGATGGGAAATGGGTGTACAAGAGAAAGGCAAGGCCTTTGTACAGTGGAAGGAGGTGTCCTTTCCTTTCTGAGCAGGTAACTTGTCAGAAGAATAGAAGGCCGGATTATGAGTATGAGAAATGGAGTTGGGAAGCTAAAGGGTGTGAGATTCCAAGGTAAGCTAAGAGAGACTCTGTAACTTTCTATTAACCTGTAATTTCAGCCATTAATGGTTGTTGTTCTTTCAGGTTTAATGGAACAGATATGTTGGAGAGACTCAGAGGGAAGAGAGTGATACTGGTTGGAGACTCTCTCAACAGAAACCAGTGGCAATCTCTGGCTTGCCTTCTTTACTCTGCCATTCATCCATCTCGAGCCGTCGTTGATCTTAAAAACAGGGTGTTTCAAGCAAAGGTCGAGTAGCTAGGAAGGATATGGAAGCAAATAGATTATTTCTTGATGCTGAATGTGCATATTGAATTGTTGCAGGACTATCAGTGTTCCGTAGAGTTCTACTGGAGCCCATTTCTTGTAGAACTAAAAGAGAACCAGTCAAATGGGGTGAAAGTTCTCAGGCTCGACAAGCTTTCTGCCAAGGCTGAGAAGTGGAAAGGCGCCAATGTCATGGTGTTCAACTCTTGGCACTGGTGGACACACAGAGGGAAGTTGAGAGCGTAAGTACTTGCGCTATTGTCACTGTCAGTTGAAGTTTGTCCTCAAAAGGCTTCAAGTTCAAAGCTTTACAATGTATGTGCAGATGGGAAAAGCTTCAATATGGTAACAAGGTAGTACAAGAAATGGAGGCCGAAAGGGCATATCAGCTAGCCATGAACACTTGGGCTAGATGGATAGATCAGACAGTGGACATGACAAAAACAATAGTCTTTTTCCGGAGTGCTTCCGCGACGCACAATGAAAAGAAGCAGTGGTGTCACAATAGCACGAAACCAATCATGGATGAGTCTGCACTGGAGCATCCTAAGGAGGCTATGACTGATGTCATTGAGAGAACAATACGAGGGATGAAGAAGCCTGTTCGGTACCTGAACATCACAAAGCTGTCTGGGTACCGGAAAGATGCACATCCATCCATTTACGTGAAAAGCCAAGAGAATCGGCAGAAGCAACCCATGGCTCATCCAGATTGCAGCCACTGGTGCTTGCCAGGAGTGCCTGATACATGGAACAGGCTCTTGTATGCTTCCATGGTCATGGACAGCTCCACTCAGCTTCGTTCCTGATTGTTTGAGGAGACCATGTGTTCATTTCCTTTCTCAAACATATGCACAACCTAACCCCTAAGTGTTAGTTGTGTACTGTACTTCCTCACATGTCCTCTCTGTCTGTTTCTTAGCGCATCCCATAATGCAAACGCCAGGAATGCAACAGTGAAACAAACAAGAGTCGAATAAAAAAAGACCGACAATTTAAGACTACCTGCTATGCATAATTGACCCAATAAACCAAACTTTGCACAAACTAATTTCTTTCTTTTCCAGTTTTCCCTGTGAATGCTGAAGCTCGCACTTGCAAGTTTTCTGCTAGCTGTGCACGAATAAGGGAAGAAAATGAAATAAGGAAAAGCCATAAATCAGCAACTGAGAAGTGTGAGTTTCTATAACTAGGGTTGGATCATATCCTTTCATAAAATATGCCAACATGCATTCCAGTGCACATGGGATATTTCACTTGTAACAAATTATTTAAGGCTGGATAAAAGACAAATATATTTCTTTTACTTTGTTGGCTATACTCATTTGACTAAGTACGAGGCAAGTAGCTGCCATTATTTACACCCGGCCCGGCCATGGTGCCTAGTTGTAGAAGCGATGATATCCGATGCAATTATATACACAAACTTGTTAACTGGAATTTAAAGAATCTCCCATTCAGATTCACAGATATCAGGACTTGTTAATGTCTTTGCACCCTTCATGGGAGATCGTTTTGAATTTTCTGAACTCTCCTTGATAATTTGTGAGTCAGCTCCATACCTTAGGGCAAGTTGTTTATACTCATGCTTCCTTGTTGACCTAATTCTTGAAGAGAGAGCATTCCTAATCTTTCTCTGAAAATAACATTCAAAGGCACAAACAATCAAATGAAGTGAAAAAGGCTTGTCAAAAAGTGGCTGTGCACATAAAAGAGGGAGCAGGAGAGTACCGTGCAAGATTTGCGATTATCTTCTTTTTGAGAAGCAAAGTGAGGTTCACCGTTATCCACCAAAACACAACTTTCCTCGAGCTTTAATTTATCAGGAAACTGAATGGTCTCTGTTCCTTGTTTGAAAGCAATATCACCATTAATCTCATCCACACTAGTGTTGTCTGATCTTCCTGCAAAATTATATTCCCATTGGTGTCTATATCAGCAATGACCAGTTTTTATTCTACATACAAACACAAGATTGGACCATCTTTCTTTCCATGCATTTCAGATATGGTATTTTCATTTTCAAACAATTAAGATGTGTCTTAAATTTAATGTAGTCAAACATTATGCAACAACAAGTCTCATAATTCATCCTTCTTTCGTGGGATTACTGACTAGACAGTAAAAGTTGAGAAAACAATTAGTGAACCACTGCAAGCAAGTAGACATATACAAACAAGTTGTGTCAAATCCATAACCTTTACTACAAAAAAAAATAAAAAAATAAAAATAGAGTACTGATTCATGAATCATCTATGCCTAAACAACACTGGCATATGACGGTCATGTTCACCAGGATCAACGTATACTTTTCATAATCTCATTAGCAACGAGAGATTTTTTCAGATGCATCTACATGGAGAATAAATTGATACCTAGATGGGACAAATAGTCTTGCTGATCAGCAAATTTGTTGTTTACATTTCCATGCAAAGATTCTACAAGAGAAAAAGCTCTGGTGTCCGTACAAACATCTGCAGCTGTCAACATGAGTAATCAGAAAATAATAAGCAAAGTTAAAAAGGAAACAGATAGGAGAAAACTAAAAAGAAAAAAAAAGAAACCAAACCCGGTGAATAATTACCATTTGAGTCAGTTGATGAACCAAGACATGAAGAAGGGTTTATCTCCACCTTTTGAAAACAATCACATTCCACCGAACTAGTTGCACCAGTTGGCAGTTTCTCAGTTGCGGTCATGTGCTTGCATAAGTTTTCAATGGCAGTACTACTGTAGATGAAGTCACAACCTGCAACTTCGGTAAACTCTGGAGTTGAATTTGTATCTTGCTGATCCCATAATGCTTCACAATCTTCATCGGAATGTGGTTGCAAGGATGCTTTACTGAAATCTTTTTGCACGGTAGCGTTATAATTCTCTTTCAGAGAGTTTTCCTCTTTGAAATACAGATTCTGTTTTTTATAGCCACTTCCATTACAATATCGCTTTGAGCACGAGTCAGAGCATGTGCCTTCAATAAAACCCATTCCAGATGATGGAAAGGATTCTTTTGAAATGCAAAGTCCTTCAGAAGAGTCTGGCTGTCCTTCAACTTTGATGGAATTAGTTACCATTTTCCCACTGTAACCTCTCACACGCTCTTTTTTCAAATCTACATTTGCCTTCGGATTCTTCTCTATATCAGCATTTTGTCCAACAGCCAAGTCAGACACAGGCACTTTCACAGGATCCATCTCAGATGAAGGAAGCAAATCTTGCATGACATCTGAATAGAACTTTTTAACATTAGCGCCAACTGTCTGCACCTGATTTTCTACATAGTTAACTGTATCCTGTCCAAAGGAATAATGACATAAGTTTCTGGTGGGAAACTACGAGATCATGAGAAAGTACAGATTTGACCATATGCTTCAGATGATCACAGATCACCTCCTTGAAAATAGCAGAAATGGGGTGATAGTAGAACAAGAACAGTATCCCACCAACATAATATATGCTGATGGTAGCCCAAGGAGATGGAATTGACTGGTCCTCTATCAAGAATTTACAAAGTTTCAGGCAGGACCATCATGTGGATTCTCAGCCTTGGTGGTGATGATAGTTGTGAGACCACACCATGCCAATCAGCAGCAGATAGATTTTCTTTTTACTCTTGTTTTTCTTTGAGGTCAAGGAAATGACACAATTGAATCCACAAGGATTCGCCATCGGAACTCCAAAGAAGCCCATCAATGATTTACTGGTCTAATGGACCCAGAATAGAACTGCCTTACTATTTTGGAAGTAAGAGCCTCACAAGAAACAAGTCCTTTGCGGCCATAAAATCTATAAAAGGTGGGACAGTTCATAAATGAAGTCTAAAGACATCAATGAACATACCTGATACATAGCTTCTTCCATTTCCAAGCACATAGATTCGAACTTCTGGTATACATGTCCAACCCAAGTTATCCCTTTTAGATCCATGGAGAGCATAGGTTCACCCCTGCCAAATAAACTGGATTTCTTTCTTTCTTGAATGGATAAAAGTACGTTTACAATAACTCAAATCCTGCACCAAAATAATACCAGTCATGCATGAAATTAAACTAAAAGTCTAAAATCAGTAAAAGTTCAAAAGATACAATCTCAAAATTGCGGTTTCATTACATTCAATATGCTGGATAGGGAAAATGTATATAGTAGTAACTGAAAAAGAAAATGCGGTTTCTTAACACCTGATACTCTCGACACTCTAGATCGACTACTATTGCAGACTCAACACATATGAAACATCCCTATTACTAGCTGCAAAATTATATTGTTCATAAAATACATTGGAAAAACTTTAAATTGAAGTGGATCTGCTCATGAAAACCAAACATGAATGACTCCTTAGTGAGAAAAATACTTCACCCCACTGTCTATACCTAATTAAAACAAAACCAAAAAAGGGGATCTCCAAATCATCACCTGATCCTCAAGAAAGAATTACTCCTAATCGAAGAAATTAACAAATTCGTAGTTTTCGGCAAAGTCAATCCTGACCACCAAGTATTCATGGCATCCAAAAGGGGAGAAAGACAACTATTTATTCACGCAAAACAGCAAGAACACTAACATAATAAACTTAGAAGCCAAAGAGATTAGCCCCTGAAATTCCCAGCTGGGACAAAAGTTACAGACTCAAATTTAAAAGTTTTACATTTAAGCATAATTTCAAACAAAAAGTTTCACAATCGCCATGGACTACTAAACTAAAAGTAATCTACCGTTCAAAACACATACATACGTAAAACTAAGGGGAAAGGGAAAAAAACCACTAGTGTCTACGTAAATGAACTACCCTTCGACAGGATCATCCACATGAATGCATCAAAATACTCTCTACACTCTTGCTAACACTAGAAATTCCTCCAAAAGAAATTTTGGCAGTTCTCCTAACCAAAATTCGAATAAAAATAAATCAGAAAGCAAAAGCCCCCTTTTTAACAAAAAGCCAAAGAACCCTCTTCGTAGAATAAAAGCTAAATTACAAAACTAAGCTACTTACGTGGTGTAAAAGATGATCGCGTGCATACCCAGAAGCGAAAGCTTTGAAGAGTCCCGCACCGCACATAAACCAATTCAGTTGAGCTTTGATGAGGAGGACTCTGCTCCGAAGAAAACCAAGCAAGCTAACAAAACCAAAAAGGAAACGTAAAGATACAGTGGACTCGTATTCTTCGGTTCGGTGTCTTATTGACTGACACTTGGCAATCTTTGAGGACTCTTTGAGTGGGTCCCAAGGTTTATCTTTCTTTCTTTCTTAGGTTTTTTTATGTGAGTGGGCCGTGCGGCCTTTATTTAGTTATTTTGAAGTTGGGTTGACTTTTTGGGCTTCATGAATATGCTTTACTGATGGAAATGCAGCCCAATCCAAAAGCTCGTAATGAAGCAATGTCAAAATCGATAGTAATTCAGTCCTAGTGCAATTTCGCAGAGTAAAAAAAATGTTTTTGTAGGCTTTTTATTTTTATTAAAACTCAGGCCATTAAGTAGGAATGCACACAATTAAATAATTACGATAATTTTTTTTTTCGAGATCCATATCAGACATACCAATACATTATTGTGCTCTATTGTTTCTGCCTTCCCCCCGCTATTTTATGTCCAACCTTGTAAGTTTGTCACAATAATGAACCTTGTCCCCCTCATTCTTTGACTACCACAGACACAAAGTTCTTGTATGGACATGGAAGAAAAAACTCAGCCGGATTTGAGTATAAACAATAGACATCAGCCTGCCGCTTGAAAATCCCCGAAATCATCATCTGGTATATCTTGTGTGCTCTCAAGAGGACATTGTTCTTTAGAGATTCCCGTACTTGCATCTGGTGCACTGTCTTTAGAATTTCCATCAAGACAGATTTTCGGTGGCACATTCGACGGAGAATCTTGTGCGGCAGCAGGAGAAAGTGGTCCTGGGGGAGGTGGTGGTGGTTTGATACTAATCACAGGCTCTTTGCAGTCACCTTTCTCCCCCAAAGAGAGATTGCTCATTCCCTGCTGACAAAACTTCGACTTTGTGATATGGCCCCTTTTCTGTTTATATCAAAAGGGAAATCATGTTTAAATACCAGTTTCTTAGCACAACTAACTAGACGATTAAAACGGAAAGTAATAAGCATACGTTTTTTAACTGAAGCACGAGAGTTTCCCCTTCTTTCAGACTATAGTCAGCAGAGGACGTATGCTGAAAATGTTGTTCCATCTCTTCCGCAGTTTTCTTCTTGTCCAGGTATCTTTTATGCATAAACAAATAACTAGAGTTATTGACAGGAAGTTTATCGACGGAAACTTCATCATTGACTGAATATTATCAGATGTAGCAACAACTAAGCACTTGCAGAATATACAGCATGAATCGAGAGGGAAATATAGTAAATTAGATAAGTATATGTACTTCATATGGTCATGCAAAGCCGCTTGGAAGTCATATGCATCCGTTCTTTCTCGAAAACCTATTCCAATAAATGCATGGCGAAGACGACCATCTGCATGACTCCCAAACTAATGAGTACAAAAGCCGGAAACATAGCATAAAAAATAAGGCCAACCAGAAATGTAAATCAAGCATTACGACCAAAATTACAGTTCCCGTAAAATTATTTTCACGAAGGGAAGATCACAAAAGCAATAAAAATGAATCCACAAATGCATTGCACCACAAATTGTATGCATAAGGAGAGGTGGGATGCAAAAAACTCAAGTAGATTGTGCCTAGTTTGAGATCAAGAAGGAAGTAGATAGCCGCTGGGGAAAATATGAGTGTAAATGACTTTATCCAAACCTTTTAATAACAATCCCACACTTAAGCCTCTTTGCATGAAGTGGCCGTTCTAAGACTTGAATACTAGCAAGACTTTTATGGTTGCAGTAAGCAGAAACTCTCAAATGTTCTTTTCAAGCAAAATAAAGTTTTTTCCCGAAAAATACAAAGAAGGAACTAATTACAGAGGTAAGAGATCAATTACACGAGGAGGATGATTTTCATCAGCATTAGAAAACCCTGAGCAACAGAAACTAAGATATTCAATCCATCTATTCTCAATTACACAGTTAGGACTTTCCCTTCTCTCAAATTTATTATAGTTTGGTTTGAATGTTTGAAGGAATCGTCGTTGCAGGAAACAGTACTTAAAATAAGAGATGGGCACAGTAGCTTACCAATACTCTCCTCTATTCGAAGAACAAAATACCTGCCACACAAAGAAGATTCATAAACAAAACACGTTTTAACAATAATGATCGAAAGTCAAGAAACACTCTTAGGAAAAATTGACACGAGTTGCACTATAATTTGAATTTCGATTCTGTTTTGTTGTTTATGTCATGGCATAGTCCATCACCATCGATGATCCAAAAATTAGTGGGAATGCTTTCAATGAGAAAGAAGCTCTACCTGCTGCTATCTATTACAGGTTCCACTGGATGCGGCTCTCCTTTCCTCAGAAATGCCTGTGCATACAGCTCACCAGTAGTTTTATCAACAAGCATAATAATGCATTCTTCTCCCTTGCTAATGACTTTTAATGTTCCATCCCATGCCCATTTGTTGACATTCCACTCATCAGCCCTAAAAAAAACACGTGAATATGTGATACAAATAAACATCCACAATATGTCAAAACTAAAGTTTCAACATTGAGCATCGACAATAGGATTTCAAGTGCGCTAAGGATTTTACACATCACAAAATCTGTATCAAATTTACTTTCAAAATATGTCTACGTTAAAAAAATACAGATGCTGTCACGGGAAAGGGAGGAGAGTGGTAGAAGGGAAGTTGAACTATGAAAATTTTACCAAGCAGGTTGTACAATTCAGATTCCTTCATGGCAATCATACTTCATCTTATAGAATAAACCAAATGCTTTCTATAATTCTAAAGCATAATGGACCAAAATGGACCCCACAGGCCCCGCATTTTCAGTGTTTCTACAACTTGCAAAGAATTAACACATGAATGCAGAGGAAATTCTTTGGAGTAAGAGAGAAAATTGGTAAGAAGCAGAAAGCAGAAAGATGCTTAGAAGATGATGGATTCTTCGGATATATAGCATGAGATGCAAACATAAAAGAAAGAGCAAACAAAATGCATATTTGAGTCAAGCGCAAAATGCAGTGAAGGAGTTGACATAAATCTAATATGCCATTTGCTGCCTTATGCAGATCATTACATCAAGCATCTAATTTGACAAGTTCAGGGGGTGAAAACCTGTAAGATGCAGAACTTTTCCTTGGTGGGATCTGCAAAAGTAACAAGCAAAATAATCAAGACATTACAGTATTAACAAAATTGTTATGCGGACACTAAAAAAATGTCTGGTAGAATGATTAGCAGAGGAATCATGTTTTAAAATAAGCATACTGAGAAGAGACTATATTCGCCTCATATGACCAGAACATCACATCGAAAGTACAAAACCAAACAACTCATCAGGGAAAACATTAAACTTTCTACCCACATGATGCAGTGTATGTACATCAGAGCGATAACCTCTACTGTAAAAGGTCCAATTTTCATGAACTCAACTCGGTGTCAGTTAATCATACCTCTGTACTAATTTAAACGTTCATGTAAAGGACCATATATTTATGATTTAACATTTCCAATCTCACCAATAAATGACATTCTCGTACATAATATAAGAGTTTGTCTTTGTAACATAAAATTATACTAAAATTTGGAAACAATTTGACCAGAAAGAACATACGCAATTACTTGTTCTCCTTCAAAAAGAACAAGGTTGCAACAGTGAGCATACAACTAAGAAGCTCAACTATATCGACTACAATAGGTGCAATTTCCATCAGGCTCTGCATTAATATAAAAAAAATGATAAATACGGCTGAAACGTAAATCTCGTCTCATATATACACACCCAACTGATCTCACAAGGTCTTATTTAAAAAGAAACTGATCTGACAAGGTTCATACTCACAAGTATAACAGAAATTGAAAGCCTTTCCATTCTTGTTTGATTTTCACTAGTTATCAATCAAAATAAAAAAGCACTAAGAATTCAGAACGAACACATATGACATAACCCACTGACGAAAAATACAAATCCACAAATCAGCTAACTGGATGGGTACTTACCAAATAAACATAGCATTCAGGAACTTGAAACAGAATGATCTCCAGAGCCTCAATTTCATCGATCTCCTGATCATCTGGCGCCCTCTGCTCTTTCTCCATGATCTACAACTTGGACTGGGATCAGAGAAGAGAGAGAAAGGCAAAGTCTTTCAATCTGAAACAGGCTTCACTGAGTTTGGACTTGATGGGGATTTTAGCAAAAAATTGGGTTTTTCAGGGAATTGGGGATTCGACGGTCTTCCTCAGTCGTTCTCTTTTTATACGGGACTATTCGGATGTTGCGTTTGAAGACGTGAAGAATTGTTTCATAGTTGGTTAACCATTTGGAGCCGTCGGATTAGATTACTTTTTTATTCACGATGTTTATTGTAGCTTGAAAATAATCAAATATGAGCGTCAAGTAAACGAGTAATGGGCGGCAATGATTGATTACCCTTTAATCAACAAGATCAACGGCTCGGATGGTGTCAGCAGTTGGGGTTTGGTGTACTTTGTTGCTTGATTTGCAAGGAATAGTCGGTTGGGAATATGCTATCATTTTTTAGAATCCATCACCAAACCAAGCTCTGTTATTTCATGATTCCTAAAACAAAAACTGCGGATGTTTTGAAACCAAAATTTATCCTACAGTCAATAATGCTTATTTGACTAAAAGAAGTGTAAAGTTTTATGATTGATCAATATCCACGATTCATTTCTTCCAAAGCTCCTTTCGAAGTAGTCATCCAGTAATTCTCCATCTTTGTACTTTGACAAATAGATTTGTTCAAAAGCCAGTAGTCCATGAAATTCATTAGAAACATATCCTCAAAAGCAACCACAGTGGCCAAGACTTGTTAGTATGGTTGAGCATGCAATTGAGTTCACTAATATTTACACCACGGAGTAGAGATTCAAGCTTATGGAGCATTGACCCAGATAAAGTGGCGAGAAAATTTATTTTCAATCTCTGAATACAACTTGGCAACCTTTTGGAGCAGGTGGATTCTTTAGTTTTTAAGCTCAGCAGATAATGAAGAGCTAATGAGGAGCTGTTGCAGTCACAGTTCGGTGTCTTGGGTCTGTAAGCATTGTGTGTATGTTGGCAAAGCCGATTTCTTTCATTCTTCCTTCTAGATCAGTCAAGTAGTATTCATCAATGAATGGTTCGGTACTCTTCAATAGGGTAAACAGAACTGGTGACAATTCCTAGAAAATATGAAATTAAAAAAGACAGCAGTTAGAATAAAAGCAGAATACTAAAAGGAAATAATACAGTGACACTAGCTAAAATTCTAGTATGATGCTTTGCTTCGAAGCTCGATGCAATTTCAATATGTTCCAAAAGAGAATCAATGCTTTGGAAACAGTTAGAAGTTTGAAATTCATCTTCTCTTCATAATCTTGTAACAAATCAATGTTTTCCTTGCTTTTGTCAATCTGGTCTTCTAATTATATTTTTATTCATGATCAAGTCCAATATGTGAACAGCATAGTATACAGGAACCCTACCTGAAGGATTTTTGATTTGGGCTGCAAAAGTGTGAGCAAAATCAACATAACTGGTGTTAGTGTTAGTACAATACATGAACAGAAAATACTGTTATTATTAAACTAAACAGATACGATATTTTACCGAATTATCTGTCAAAGCAATAGTTCCTCCAGGTCGAAGCAGTCGGAATGCTTCCTTCAGTATACTAACAATTGCTCTTTCAGGACACTCATGAAACTGCATATGAATTAAGGAGAAGAATATTTCACAGTAAGAGGTCTCAAAGAAAACACATTAGTGAAAATTTTATGCATGCCAAGAAGTTGATTCATAGTTAAATAGGTCTTTCAGCTATATATATATTACAGAGACAAATTTAATTGCGGCAGGGAACCTATTTTGGGGAAAGAAGGCATATTCTGTTGTGAAGGTAACTGTTAAGAGTACTGAAACCCTGAGACATTGCAGGAGTATTTGCCAATATCTCTAGCAGTGGTAAGCATGATACTGGGCCTCCCATTTACTTCTCAGAAGAGCTCTCTAAGAGTACAGAATGAACAGTTCATCAAATATTTTCAACAACTTCAAGAGGAATACCAGATTAGATAAGATTGCATTGCATACCACAAGAGCGATGGAGACAATGTCAAATGATCTGGACGGAAGGCCCGTGTCTTCGCCATTTGCATGTATCCAGGTAATTGGATTCTTTCTCGTGGCTCTTTTTTCCTTGAATTGCGCTACGGCAAGAAAGTAAGGTGATAGATCCAAGCCCTAGAGCAATGGTATTGTGAAACAGAATATATCAGTGGTATTCGTCTTCGTGATAAAAAAAATTAGTGTAGCCCAATCATTGAACTAAAAATCAATTTGGACTCACAGTTCCTTGAGCGGAAGGAAATTTGTCAGCAAGAAATCTAGTGCTCACACCAACAGAGCATCCAATATCTAAAATATCTCTGATCCCAGAATTCCCCGAATACTGTAAATGGTGTTGTTCAATTGCTTGAAGCCAATTCCCACGCAGTATCTGATTGGCTTCATCAAGTGAAGAAGCATCAGGTATTGCTCGCATAGCCATCGACATTGTTGCCCCCTCTGCTTCAGCTGCAGCCTGCCGTAACACATGCATAGGACATTCTTTTTCATAAATAATACTATATAAATTCCTGACTCCATTACAATTACTTACACATCGTTTCTTAAAACTTCCATGGAAATATATATTGACCACTATTAAAATGTAAAAAATGTAGCTCAACTGGAGAGAATCTTCACCAACGTGCATTCAAAATAATTTTTTTGCTCAAATACATGTCAACTACAAATTCAACAAAATCAAGAATGAAGAATATCTTCTTACCAGCCATGAGAGGTTGCCCTCTTCATATGCATGAAAAGGATTTAGATAATCTGCAAACAGGCAGTTAATTCGTAAATTCTACGTGACCCATAAACGTAACAGCATAAATGTCCACAAGGTTTTCAAATCTGGGGATTCAATGACTACAAGGACAAATTGTACCATTTTCTCGAATCCAACATTGAATTCTTCTTGTTTTCTTTCTTAATATGATTTTATCAACAACAAAACGGAAAGGCCAAAGCCAATAGTAAATAGCAATGTCATGTAACCGCAACAAGCTTCAAACCATAAATAGAATAAGTTCAAGAGAATTTACAATCTGGGTATATGACTGAAGGGTTCTGCACACTCCCTAATTCCTTATAAACATCAGATTCCAGAATCTCTCTTGCCATATCTCGCCATGGAATGTCTTTCTTCTCGGCTGTACTGTTCCACGAACCAAATTTCTAGTCAAAAATCCAAAACCCACAAATCTTCACCCATTCCCTCAACAGAAATAACACATACATCCACATAGACATTCAATCAAACACTATAACTTCTCACTTCTCAGGCATTCGAGTGAGGGTAAAGGGAAGGAAAAGGAACCTGATAAAAACTTGTCTGGCGCCAAACTTAAGGATAGAATAAAGAGGCTTGAAGGAAATGAGAGCTTGAACAAATCGGGAGAGAGGTGTCACACCAGACCACTTGGGCCGTTCAAGCTGTCCCTCTTCATAGCCTCCGGCAACTTCAGAAGAAGTCGCAGCCATCCTAACAACCACTGAATCTCTTCTTCTTGATACTTCCCTTCCATGGATACTATGCGTCATTTTGACCGTAGATAAATGAGAGAGACTATGAGCTTGTACAGAAAAGGCCATTGAAGCTTCTGAGACAGCCAGGTGAGAAGCAGAGCAGGTCTAGTGGTAGTGAAGACGGATATTCTCGTAGAGTTGACGAATTCAAAATCTCTATCGCCACGTCATACAACAACATCTAAGATTAACCAATGCAATACTTACACGTGGATTCCCAAGCCAAAGATGATCAATCAGGGATTTTTAGTTTTTTTTGCCATAAATTTTCCCCAAAACTCTGACCAAACAAAAAATGCAAGCGTTTCAAACTTCTTCGTTTAGATCAGAGTATGTCTCATGGAGTATAAGAGCATGTTTGGTATGCTGTTTTGGAGGTGTTTTGAGTTTTTAGTTTTGAGGAAAACTCAAAACACGTTTGGTTACTCATTTTGGGAAGTTCGTTTTTGAAAACAAGTGAAAACTAATAAGGTAAAACTCAAAATGAGTTTTAGACGTTTTTCGTGTTTTCACTAAAAACACGGAAAAGACTGAAAACACAGGCTCTCCGTCTTTTATGAAGTGAGACGCGAAGAGCTCCTCCTTCTTGGCCTCGCCTCATTCCAGATCGACGATCGACGTCGACGATTCGGCTCGTTCTTCTTCTAGATCGACAATCCATCAGGTTTTGCTCGCGACTCGGCACATAGATTTTTCGATTTGGCTGACAAATTGACAGAGGTCTTGCTCGATTTTCTTTCTCTGTAGGATTAGGTTAGTTCGAGGTTGACAAAGATTTCGTTCATAATTTCAGGTGTGTGCATCTACTCCTTTCACATACTCTATTTCGTGCTAGTTTCTTGGGTTCTTTCATCTTGTGATGAAAACACTGGTGTAAAGTCGAATGGTTTGAGGTTGGCTCTACTGGTGCGAAATCTGGCAAATTGGGTTCCTCTGTTGGTGGAGTAAATATGGGGACTCATGTTCCTGTGTATAACTGGTTGCTTGATTACAAGTGCTATTTTTTTTTAATCTTGTGTTGCTTGCTACAAAATAGGTTGAATCTGTATTAGGTGGAAACGTTTTGAGATATTGATAAGGTGAATACCCAGTCTATTCCATGTTAGGCATAACTCTTCTTTGAAACACTTTGGTAGTGCTTCTGAATCGGAATCAAAATAATGAATCACAGCACATGGAGCCGTCTATTATCTTCTATGCTGTTATGAACTGCAAATGGATTGGGTTAATTATAAAATGCAAACTGTGATGCTGCTCACTTGTGTATATGGTATTTAATTGTTTCAATAGCTTTGCTCCATAAATTATTTATAGTGTTATAGCCGAGAAAGTTTGATTCTTTTTTTTTTGTTTACTCAGGCAAAGCCTCAAATAAAAATATTTTCTACGCTTTCTTCTCTTATTCAATTTTAATTTCGTTTAATTTCGTCTTTGCCTTACTCAATAGGGGGGCGCTTCTCCCCAATATGAGATAGGTTGCAGCTATAGTCAGAACTCCAACCCCGGCCAATATATAATAAACCATGACCATCTATATTTTTCTCTTTATATGATAAAGAGAATAGCTTTAAGCAGGCTTTTGTATATTATGCTTTGTGGTGGATCCGTGGATTTTAGCATGTAAGGTATTGTGTTGTGTTTGCTTGAATTTGTCTTAACTGATAAAGTCCATCTCAGCTTGTTGTCATTTTTATAATATGGGATGAAGTATGTATTTAATTTGATGCATATTTTTATAAAAGTGAATCTTCCTCATATGTGACTGACTCTGAAACAAGTGACGATGATACAATATTCACAGATGATTTGGATGAGGAGTGTGCGGATGTACTTATGCTAAATTATTTTGTGGCCAACGAAAGAAGCTTGATGGATAGAATGTCGTGTAGGACATCAGTTTGATACCAGTCAAACTGCTCAGATGGGGCAACTCAGAGATCAAATAGCTACACAAATGTGGAATGACTACGCAGCGACTCATTAGTAATTTTAAATTAGAAAGTATTTTAATGCATATTGGGAAAATGTATGACTTATAGTGTTGAAAATACTTATTAAATAATTTTAATTTAGAAAGTATTTTAATGCATATTAAAATATGTATGTATTATTTGGAGTTTGTAACTTCATATATTATGTTACTTTTATAGGATAATATGTTAATCATGAAAATTTTGTTCAAAAACTGCAAACCAAACGCATTTTCAGTTTTCATTTTCAAAAACAGTTTTTCAGAATAATCAAACCAAACGCATTTTCAGTTTTCTGAAAACAGAACCTCAAAACAGAAAACTGAAAACAATTCTAAAAACTGAAAACTGAAATACAAACCAAACAGCCTCTAAGCTCTCGTAAAACGTAAAAGCTGAGAGTGTCTGAGAGTATGGATGACAGAGTATAAACTAGCTTATACTCTAAAACAAACAGAGGCAAGCTCAGATTCTTGTCCATTTTTGAAGCTTTTTCATGAGTTTGTTAGATTATTATTATTATTATTATTTTCTCATTCAATTAAATAGGTGTTGGATTCACTCATTCTTCTTGAAAGGTTTACACTGTCAATGTGGATATTCGTTTTTTGTTTTTCATCAGATTCACTCATTTTTTAGGTGAAAGAGTAAAAAAATAATGAAGTTAATTTGTTGGAATGAGGAAGAAAAGAGAACCGCGGGAGCTTTGTTTTTGATTAGTTAATATATTTTTTATGTGGTTTTTGGTTCGTTAATCTTTTTATACGAGTAACGGACAAGTACAATTGTGCCAAAGATAATGAATTATTAGTTGTTGATGTGATTATATTGAAAAATGTGTTTTGTTGATGTGGTTATATTGAGATATGTATTTTGGTTATGATGTGGCTTGAGTTTTTATAATAAATGTGAGACTCAGTCTTGATTTTGGTGTAAATTTGATGGGATAGTATGAATGATAGAAAATTACTTGGGTTGAATAATGATTTCATATTGGGAGATGTGTTTTGCTGATGTAGCAGTATTTAAATATGTGTTATGTTGATTTGATTGTATTAAAAATTGTATTTTTATGAGATATATATATAGATCCCATTTTTAAAATTTAATGGGTCATTATCAAGTATTTCATTGCAGTTGCTCTTAGTAGATGACCATTGTGATTGCCAAACTATGAAACAGACAGAATATCCTTTGTGGCATCATCAACACCGTCAAGTCCTTACATGAATTTTATACATGCAACTGAATACAATGATAAATAATAAAATCAGTTGAGAAAAATGACAATTTTTTTGGGTAACCGTCGATTTGTTTCATAAACTAAAGGTAGAGTGAATTATTCTGTGTGTTCTTTTAATTTTTGTTTAGAAAAAATAACCCATTAAAATCAAAGATAAAAAAATCATTCAAGGAAACTCACCTAAAAACCCATCGAATACCCAGGAAAAAAAAATCCCATTGAAAAAAATAAATCAAGTTATCTCCAGATGGGTTCTATGTCTAAGATCCTCCATCAAATACTCTATATCAACCGGTGCAAAACAAAGCTATTGTTGATCACCCACTTGGAAGGACTACGATCCAAGATAAGAACAATAATGTTAAGTGATAACCATCTCAAAAGCATCTCAGGAAGGGACTCATTAATAATCACATCAAATGAATGAGTGTTATGCATTATTGACATATTTTTGAGATGGTTATTACTGAGATTTTTATCATTTTTTGATATAAGAAATAGCTGGACATACTATTTTTGTGAGGCCCATAAGCTCAACTAAACAATATTCAAATGGTCCTTACGAAATTGATTCATTTTAAGCCCAATTTATTTATGAATTATGAGAACATTTGTCCAGGTTAATGTCACTTTTAGTCACCGAAAGACAGTCCATGTTTCATTTTAGTCACCGAAAGATAAAACGTTTCAACTTGGTAACTTAACTTTTCATTTTGTTCCAGTCAAGTCACTCGGTCAGAATTTCTCAAATTCGAGCAGCCAAAAAGCTGACGTGGCAGTTTGAGTTGTTTCGATTGGTTCACGTGGAAAATGGTCGCCACGTGGTTAATACTACTTTAAGTCACTGAAAGATAGCTCATGTGTCATTTTGGCCACTGAAAGATAAAATGTTTCAACTTGGTCACTAAACTTTTCATTTTGTTACAGTCAAGCCAGGATTTCTCAAATCCGAGCAGCGAAAAGGGTGACGTGATAATTTGACGTGCTTTTGATTGGTACACGAGGAAAATGGTCACCACGTGAAAATATTTTGCAATTTTTTAAATTTAGAGCAAACGTGAGAGGTGAAGGTCCACTTGCAAGAACAATATGAATTAGTAGAATTTCTTATGCTTAGATTGTTATGCTATAGGGACGAAACGCCAATGGAGGCGAATTGATTCGAAGCAGGAGGCCTAAAGTATGAATGGTGTTGTAGGGTTTGATCTCTGAAACCTAATTTTTGCTTCTTAGTTTGACTGCGGGATTAGTCGTGTCACTGAATGATGATTGTGTTTAGAGGCCGCATGAGAGCATTTCGACAATGACACTCGGTGGCCAGTTTGACCGAGTGGCTTTATTTGAATAAAATGAAAAGCTAAATGACTAAATTGAAACGTTTTATCTTTTAGTGGCAAAATGAAACATGAGCAATTTTTCAGTGACTAAAAGTAGTATTAACTTATGCTAAATATTTCCACGTGGCGACTATTTTCCACGTGGACCAATCAAAAGAAGTCAAACTGCCACGTCAGCATTTTTGCTGCCCGGATTTGAGAAATTCTGACCGGGTGGCTTGACTGAAACAAAATAAAAAGTTAAGTTACCAAGTTGAAACGTTTTATCTTTCGGTGACCGAAATGAAACATGGGCTATCTTTCGGTGACTAAAAGTGATATTAACCCACATTTGTCCTTAGAACGTCGAAACATGATAGATGTGATGAATACTTTCTCACCTAATTTTTTAAACATGTTATTATTTTCTTTCATTTATATCCGTATTACTTAATATGCAAATTAAGGAAACAAACAAACCAAATTGATTACATGACACCATTTTCTGTTTCAGTTAAAATACAGCAACAAATGATGGATTTGATTAATTTCTCACATATGGCGTGATTTGAAAACGTATTTTCCTATATATGGAAATACCCTTTTCTAGTGTTCTTATAAATACTGGCAATGTCTATCCAACACACAAAAAAACTACCCTCAATCATCATCAACAGAGGGGGAAAAAATGAAATCTCAAGTGTCTCTCCTCATCTTCGCTCTTGTCATTGTCGTTGGAGTTGGAGTCTCTGAAAGCCCAAATGCTGATGGTGGTTGGTGGAATCCAATAAAGGACCCCAAGGATCCCTATGTCAAGGAGATTGCAGAGTTCGCGGTGAGCGAGCACAACAAGGCTGCAAAGACGAGTTTGAAATTGAATAAAGTTTTGAAGGGTGAACAACAGGTGGTGGCAGGGAAGAAATACAAGCTTATTTTGTCTGCAACAGACGGATCTGCTACTGGAAACTACTTGACCGTTGTTTATGATAGGCCATGGGAGCACTTTAGGAGCCTCACCGAATTCATAAGGCTCCCTTAGTTCTTGGTTATTTAAAATTCCGTATTGTTTTGATGTATTTTGAATGGATAGATTTATAAGATCTAAAAGAGAGGAGAGAGAATAACTGAATGAAATAAATTCCCGATTGTGGGCTATACTCTCGCAACTTCAATATATATCAATTAGAGAAGGTTACCGTCAGGTAGAATTTGAAACTGATTCAGCTTTGATGGCAGGGTGGTTAAAGGGAGCTAATGAACCTCAGCTCAACCTTATAAACTTGGTGTCTGAATGCAAGAGGTTGCTAAGGAAAGAATGGCTCGTTCAAGTGGATCATATTTATCGAGAGGATAATTAAGCAGCCGATTACATGGCTACTGAGTCGTTGAAACATAATCGGGGTATGTCTATCATATCAGTCCATCCTAGTAGTATCTTGAAGATGATGTGGGAAGATTATGCGGGTGTTATGTGGCCTAGGAGAATTAGATCTATAGTATGCTAGAGCTTTCTGGGTGATCCCCTCCATTTATTCAAAAAAATTAGAGTCGTGTTAAATAGGGTAAGTTTTTGTATCCCAATATTAACTCAAATCTACATGCCATACTTTCTAATTGTATGATATGGAAAATTAAAATTTTAAAAAATAAAATATCTTATTTGATTTTTTTTATGAAACGGAATTTTAAAATACTTTATCTCTTAAAATACATATTAAATTTCTAAAAAAATTACATATCCAGAATCAACAAGTTAAGTTTTATCCAACAAAATCCATCATCGATAGGTTTTATTCAATAATTTTTAATTACATTATTTTTTTTGTACTAATATGTGGATTATGTAGGTTTCAGTGTTTATTATTTATAAGTACTGATATGAGCTCGTATATCGATTTTTTTACTATAATCTAAACAATAAGTGTTAAACCTAAGAGAAACAAATTAGCCAAACTCTAACGGGCTCATGTATCGAATTTTCATGCTGTAACTTAAACATTAAGTGTTATAAATCCCAAGAGAAATGAATTCACTAAACCCTAACGCGCTTGTATATCGGATTCCCATGTTATAACCTAAAAGGCTTGGATTCGCTACTAAAATCATAAATGTCTTAAGTGCTAAACTCTAGGGTCCTAACTACTAAACCTTAACGGATTCGGGTACCCAACATAATTTCAATAAAATGCAAAAATAACAAATATATATATTCTATTATCACAGTGAAATAAAATTTCACATCGAATAGACAATTTACACATCATATATATGAATTACATTGTTTTTATAAATAATATAATTGAAAAAACGCAATAAAAACTATTGATAATGAATTTTATTAGAAAAATTTTTACTTACTAAATTCGAATATGTAATTTTTTCGAAATTTAATATATATTTTAAAATATAAAACATTTTAAAATTTTATTTATAAAAAATTAAATAAAAAATATATTTAATTGATTTTTGAAAAAGTTAACATAATCCATCAAAGACTAAATGGTACAGAGCCCCCTAAAGTATGACATAATTGAAAAAAAACCCCCAAATTATGAAAAATTGGTTATAACCCCCCAGACGTTTGTTGACCATTTGAGATGACGGTCAACCCACACATTTAGCTCACCTTTAAAGGGTAAAAGGTACAGAGCCCCCTAAAGTATGACTTAATTGAAAAAAAACCCCAAATTATGAAAAAGCGGATATAACCCCCCAATTAGCCACCAGATTCGTGGTTGATGTGAAAAACAAGAAGAATTGAGAGTGGTTCTTGAAGTTATTGTTCAACGACATTGGAAATAACAAGATTTGAACCTTCATTTCAGACCAACAAAAGGTATTGACTTGCAAAATATATGTTTTCATTGATTATATTCCATCATATTTTGTTGATCACGGAGAGACAGAGGCTTTATCACAAGTTGTTGATCCTACACCAAGCAGTCCATCATTGGTTTCACCTCCACAGATTCATCATGTCAGTCCACCTCTAGGTAGTCCACCACCAGGTTCACCTCCACATATTCATTTTCACAGTCCACCGGAGAATACTGCACCCTTATTCATGCCAACACCAACAATGGGACATGAAGTAATTGTAGATGTATTTTGGACATAATTTGGGGTTTTTCATAATTTGGGGGTTTTTTTTCAATTAGGTCATACTTTAGGGGGCTCTGTACCTTTTATCTTTTAAAAGTGAGCTAAATGTGTGGGTTGACCGTCATCTCAGACGGTCAACAAACGTCTGGGGGGTTATATCCAGTTTTTCATAATTTGAAGGTTTTTTTTCAATTAGGCCATACTTTAGGGAACTCTGTACCATTTACCCTCCATCAAATGTCGGATGCTACATACAGCCTTCAATATAAATACCCTCGCAACACTTCAAAACCTTCCCCTTCCATCTCTCATGCCATCATCCTTACTGCTCGATCTTTCATCACCTTTCACCCAAATCCAAGACCTTAAAAGGCCCAGCTACTATTAGTAGCGTCAGTTTTCCTCGCCTCAAGCTCCATGGCCTCGAAACCCCAGAAAGCAAGCCGCGACGTTGGAGGCGGAAATGGGTCGGCTTTCGGGGCAAGCATGGTGTCTGTACCTGCTTCCGTAAAGCCATTGACTTCACTAGACTTCGAGACCTCTGTATTTAAGAAAGAAAAGGTCACCCTTGCCGGTCATGACGAGGTATGCCTATATATATATATATATGAGATGAGGACGACAGGACTGAAAATTTTGGGCTTTTTTTGTTGAACTTTAACTTTCAGCTTTATATATTTCTATAAAAGTATAAAGTGTATTAGTTAATGCTGTTTAGTGCTTAATTGCAGTATATTGTGAGGGGCGGGAGGGATTTATTCCCTTTGTTGCCAGATGCATTCGAGGGGATTAAGCAGATTGGAGTTATTGGTTGGGGTTCCCAGGTGAGTGATTTTATGGTGTTTGGATGTTTACATTCATGGTCTTATGTTGAGTTGTTCCAGTTGGTTCTAATTCAGTTTTGTACTTAATTACGTTATCTTTCCATTCCTACCTATTATACGGTTCAAATTTGTAGCTCAATCGACTGATCTATTCACTTTATGCTTTCTTGTTATAAGATTAGAGGGATTGTGTGACAAAAAAGCCCATCAATTATTGTTTCTGATTGAATTAGTATTTGAATAATTCTTTTTGGGAAAAAATATATTGTTCAAGACGAAATATAGAATTTATGAGTAGGGATGACATGCATGCCGATTTTTAAAAGTAGCTGTGGAATTCTAATTTCTTATTTTAATAACCAATAGTATTTTCATTGAGTAGCATTCATTCCCCTTGAAGATCATTGTTTTGGAGTTGCTTAGCATACCATGTTGATGTTACCACCTTTTATTTAGGGACCTGCTCAAGCCCAGAACTTGAGGGATTCTCTCTCCGAGGTTAAGTCAGATGTTGTTGTGAAGGTATTTTTTTTCCCTTTTAAATATATCTACACGTGTGCAGTGTGCACACAATTGTACATTTTTTGTTTTGTTTCTGAGTCTAGCAATTTGGCACCTTCCTTATACTTGGTTGATCGATTTCCATGATTATATATTTATTTATTTTGGGTGCTTTCTTGATTTAGATTGGACTCAGAAGGGGTTCTTGCTCATTTGCTGAAGCTCGTGCTGCTGGTTTTACCGAAGAAAATGGGACTTTGGGTGACATCTGGGAAACTGTCTCTGGCAGTGACCTTGTGTTGCTGTTGATCTCTGACGCTGCGCAGGTTGGTTGATTGTGTACTTCAATTTTTCACTCTTGAATACATTGGCTACTTTTCGAGGTTATAAATTCTGCATTTTTTCTCCATGCCTTCATCTCTTAATGTGAAGTTGAATGCTTCCGGTCAGAGTTACTCACTAGTTATATTCAGTTTACCATCTTGCTGCTTGATGGTAAGAGTGAATCTCGATAGAAGGTTGAAGTGAAGTCAAGCTTTTATAACTTTCACTGTTGTCTCCTGTGCTCTGTATATTTTGGACTGTTTACCGTGGGTTCACTGTGAAGTGCGAACTGCTCTAGCATACCATATTTATTTTCTCCCATTTCTTTTAAAGAAGCAAAGGGTAATTAATTTTTTTCCCCATAAAATAAGCATGCTGAGCAAAAAAAGGTTTGAACTTGATAGGTTACTAAACAACTTTTTCATTTTTTTTACTTGCTCTTATGTGTTGACATTTGTTTTACACTCATATATACATTTTCTTATTCAACCCATTTACCATTCTCCTTTTTCAATGGTTTAATTTTATGATGATTTTGGTTTTGATGCTGCAGGCTGATAACTATGAAAAAGTATTTTCCCACATGAAGCCAAATAGCATACTTGGGCTTTCCCATGGATTTCTTCTTGGGCATTTACAGTCAATGGGACTGGATTTCCCGAAGAATATTAGTGTTATCGCTGTGTGTCCTAAGGGAATGGGTCCATCTGTGAGGAGGCTATATGTTCAAGGAAAAGAGATCAATGGTGCGGGCATCAATGCCAGTTTTGCAGTCCACCAGGTTTTTCTTTCTGCCTCCCTCCGTTCTTCTTTCTCACCTTTTTCCTATATCCCTCGAATCTGCTAGATATTTTTGCACTAGATCAGAGATGGTGAATGTCAACATTGCATATAGGATGTAGATGGTAAAGCTACAGATGTTGCCTTGGGGTGGTCGGTGGGCCTTGGTTCTCCTTTTACATTTGCGACTACACTGGAGCAGGAGTACAGGAGTGACATCTTTGGGGAGCGGGGTGAGTGTAGTTTCCCTTGCCATCTATTTTTTTTCCTGTATTTATTTCTTGAACCTGACTCGTTACGCATGCTGGTATTTTCTGTAGGCATTTTACTTGGTGCTGTTCATGGAATTGTGGAGTCATTATTTAGAAGATTCACCGAACACGGGATGAGTGAAGAAATGGCCTACAAGAATACTGTTGAATGCATAACGGGAAATATCTCAAGGACCATCTCAACTCAGGTTGCGATATGATCAAATTCTATGACTTTGTCTCATTGCAAGTCACTTCTCCCTCTTTTCATCCTTTTATGTGATACACTTTTAAGGTAAGGGTTTATTGTTCTCCCAAACAGGGCATGTTGGCTGTCTACAATTCCTTGTCAGAAGAAGGGAAACGGGATTTTGAGATTGCGTACAGTGCGTCATATTATCCACTCATGGACATCTTATACGAGTGTTATGAAGATGTAGCTTGTGGTAGTGAGATCCGCAGTGTTGTACTAGCCGGGCGTCGCTTTTATGTACGAGTTGCTCTTGTTTCTATTGTTCTGTTGTTTCTTGCTACTGATATTATTCTTCTATTTGGATTGCTCATTGCTTGAAGTTCATAGTTTTTGTCTTTATCTTTGCCTCTAGTTCATAAATCTTACGGAATGTCGGCTGCTCACTTGGATTATACCTTTCTTTTACAGAAAAAGGATGGTCTTCCAGCTTTTCCAATGGGGAAGATTGATCGGACAAGAATGTGGAAAGTTGGTGAACGTGTCAGATCAGTACGGCCAGCTGGTGATCTGGGGCCATTGTACCCCTTCACGGCTGGAGTCTATGTGGCGCTAATGATGGCCCAGGTATGTTGTGCTTTCCCTGGTAAACAACAAAAATGGAATTGTGATGTTGAGCAAACATACACTACACAACTGATGTAGCCACTTGGTTTTAATGTAATTATTTTATTAATGCTAAAAAATGACGTACATCCCTGAACTCTTCACCAGCTACTACAGTTTTGTTATCATTTGGGCTTAATTAAATTTGAAATTGGAACAACCAGGCAGTTATTAATGATAAGAGGCACAAAATGTAGTAACCTTTTTGAAGAAATAAAGAGTTCACCTTGAGCCACAGGAATAGAAACCCCAGTTGGAAAGAATTCCCTCTAAAGAATTGGTTGGAATAAGGAGAAGGTTTGTGCATGTTAAGTTAAAAAGTAAGTTTGTTTGCATACTGTTGACTGAGTTATGGTTTTCTGTTTGTATATCAGATTGAGATCTTACGAAAGAAAGGACATTCATATTCTGAGATCATCAATGAAAGTGTGATCGAGTCGGTGGACTCTTTGAATCCTTTTATGCATGCTCGTGGGCTTTCTTTTATGGTTGACAACTGCTCAACAACAGCAAGATTGGGATCGAGGAAGTGGGCTCCACGTTTCGATTACATCCTTACCCAACAAGCTCTGGTGGCCGTGGACAATGATACCCCTGTTAACGGTGATCTCATTAGCAACTTTTTATCAGATCAGGTGCATGGAGCCATTGAAGTCTGTGCACAGTTGAGACCTACAGTGGACATATCAGTTCCACCTGATGCTGATTTTGTGCGTCCCGAGTTGCGCCAGTCCAGCAGTTAAAGGTCATTGAGCTATGCATTCCTGTTGTAGGAGCTAGTTTTATTGAATGTATATTTTAGCCTACACAAACTATGGGTCTAGTTTATCCAGGTGTATTTGTAACGAGACAAATTGTGTGCTTTTATTTGTGCAAGACTGCAAGTAGACATCATGATGAGGGGACAGTTTTTGGGTTTAAGCTTCTAAGACAATTGAATATCAGTTTTGGGTAACCTTAACCGACTACATCAGCGTCTTCTGCTGAAGCCTCTCTCGTGTTTAGTGAAGTCAAAAACTGGAAATAAGGTAATGGCTTGCAAATTGCGGCAATCTTATTCAGATGAATTTGGAAAACGAGTACATTAGCAGCTACTCTTGATTTGGTTAAACCAAAATTGATTTTCTACTGAGAACAGAAGGCATATAGAAGAGATTTGATTCTAAGCAGTGGGATAAGAGGCCATCATAGCAATGCCACAGAGACCTCCCTTATGTTCAACATCCCTTTGTATCCTTATGTAACCTTTCTCTCCCCATTCTGGTCCCCATGAGTTCTTCACTAGCCAGTACTTGGTTCCGTCGTCAGCAACTCCATAACCCACAGCTGCCACGCCATGGTTTAATTGATTCCCACAGGATCCTTTGAAGACGCCACCAAAGTAAAATTGGAACTCAAAGCCTCCAGCATCAATGGCCACGGAGACGGGTTGGTGGGCGACAGCATTCAACAACGCCTTCTCGTTGTTTGCAGGAACATTCTGATAACCTTTTATCTTGACAACAGCATTGGCTGATCTTCTAGTGTTGCATTTTCTATCAACTCCGTTATAGGGATAATTCCTTTCTGTGGTGAGACCGCGGTTTTTGATGATGAACTTGAAGGCATCATCCATTAATCCACCGTTGCAACCTTTATCCTCACCCTTGACGTCACAATCCACCAACTCTTGCTCGGAAAGAGAGACCAGTTTTCCAGTTCTAAGCTTCGTAATCCCTTCAACTGCTGCAACAGCTGAAAATGCCCAACAACACCCTGCATTTCAATCGAAGAATTGAATCAGCAAGAAATTTCATTAACTTATGAATTCAATAAGTGTTTGAATGTGTGTATATATATTTGTACCGCATTGGCCTTGATTCTTGACGGGTGTTACAACCCCTTTCCTTCTCCAGTCCATAGAAGATGGAATTGCAGTGACATTCTGATACTTGAATGAAACAGCATCATTGGACACCATATGTCCTTTGAATCTGTTTCTTGATGTCCTGAACTCTTCGTTTGTAAGATCTGCAAACTGATTGATGCCAAGCTTATAATATTTGTTTCCAGCCTTGTTGAAGAGTTCAATACGAGCCACGTTTTCACTGAAAATCTTGAAGCGTTGCTCCTTTTCCACGTCATTTTTATAAACTCGTCCATAACGAGCCATCCATTGTTGGTATTTCTCAAGCATGGATGTATCTTGGAGAGTGCGAGATGCGGCAATAGAAGTCCATGTTCCCAACATCAAGATCACGACCAAATTACATATGTTTCTGAAGTAGTCCATTATATTGCAGTAGGGTTAATATATATAGTTGTTAAGACAACGATTTCTTGGAGTTACGAGGAGACAGTGAAGTGGTAGGATCATTCTGGGAATGGTTATATATATAGGTAAAGTGGTCTCCTACTTGAGTGCATGCTGTTTTGGGGTTGTGGTCTGGAGAAGCTTTGCTTCCATGTTAATAGCATTCTGACTTGACCCCATGTTTGTAGCTGACTTGTTTTATGGTGACTGAGGTATTAGAAAGTTGATTTTAACATGCAAGAATTTGTGTATGTGTAATTGTAACCATGTGAATACCGATATGTACTTTTCATCCAAAAAAAAGAAAAAAGAAAACCGGTACGTACTAACCCCAATAAATTAATTAATTTATTACTTTCGGTGAGTAACATAGTTCATGTTATTATAAACTCAGTTAATAAAAGTGTCCAAATATCAGCTCTTCTGTCAAACTAAAGTCATTAAAATGTAATATGAGAGTGAGGCTCCCTTTTATAGGGTTGAATGGTTCGAGTTTTACAGAGAGTAAAACTCTTTCATCTACTGACTAAGCATATTTATCGGAGGTTGAATCCTTTTAGGACTCCATTTCTTAACAAGAGTTGGACTCATGGTCTATTAGTATTTTATTGAAAGCAGGACATTGATATGGGCCGAGAAGCATGAGCCGGTCCGGCCCATGTACAATCGGGCCTGGAAAAAGTCTCTGGACCATGTTGTATACCATGACATAACTACATTATCTCCGGTATGAGATGATTGGTGTGGAACCGTACCGGAACAACAGAATCTATACCCGGGATGAACTATCAAAGACACGTGTATTCATCTGGTTCGTGAAATTATTTTAGGCATATCAACGGCTTTGGCCGTAGTCATAACTTCGACTATCCTAGTTTTGATTCAAATTAAGAGAGCCTCAAAGTGGTTACTGACGTGGCAACTAAACGTATAACAAACTCACGCGCCCAACGACCTCTCGATCTCCATCGCATGTCCAGTTTCAATTCCAAGTCTAAATGCCAAAAACCGGCCATGGCCTATCATAGTAACACCAACATTATCCAAAGAGTTCGAACACAGAGCACACAAAAAAATGAGAGCGCGAAATGAGTTCTCTCTGGAAGTTTACCTCAACTTACTTCGCTCTCACAAGCAAACCGATCTCACCATAAGTCAGCTCAATCAGGTTCGATCTAGTTTTCGAATTTCAGCATCACGAATTTGAGCTCCGCATTCAAATTTATCGTCTTCTGATTGTGTTGTTTCAGATCATATCGATGCATGGGTTCAAGAAGATGCACAAGCCCAAGGTGACATCAGAACTTTCATTCTCTGTTTGGTTTCCGAGGAAAAAAAGAGAGGAGGAAACCAAAATTTTCCATTAATTATGATTGATGTTTCGTAGTTTCTGCTTCTCTTAGTCTGTTGCTTTCGGAAATTCGTATGGCCATCCGTTTTCACTTCACTTTTGGAATCTGTTTACTTCCGTGAATTTTTCTCTCGTTTTCTTGGTTTTTCTAGAGCGTCCAAATAAACTTCTATGAGTTGAATGGCGTGATCCATATTGTCCTGCTTTATCTTCGCAAACACGATTCTAATCAGGTCTATCTACAGATTCATTTAACTGAAGCCCTGGAGACAATTGATCTAATCGCTCCATCTCGCTCCACACTTAAAGAAAGCATCTCTCCATGCGGATTCATTTCTCTAGAGGACGCAATTGCAGACCTCGACGAGATCAAGTGGCAAGAATGCTGTGTGTCTTCGATCCAAACCCTAAGCTCGTGGAAAGCACACTCTTACGCTCAGAATTCCATTCCCCAAGGCGTCGATGCTCCACACTTGCAGCCGATAATTGCTGGCAGTGGCGTTGATGGATCTGCTGCTGTTGCTTCATCCTCACATCGGGCTTCTAGAAACTTAACTAAACAAGCAGGGAAACTGACGCCAAAGACGAAGAGGAGCAAGAAAGATTTGTATCTCTTGGATCAAGTTGAATTCAGCGGGTAAGGATTATTTCCTCGATTATTTCTCGGTCAGCACTTAAAAGTGTTTCTTGGTACTTCTATTTTCAATTTTGGCGGGGATTTGGAATGGATCAGTGATTTTGATCTCGTCCATGGTCTTCTTTCTCAAGTGTTCCTAGTTTCAAGGCTTTTTTTGCAGCTAGGAATTATAATATAGTAAGTTTGTTCATGAGAGATTTCCAATAGAGTAGATTTCTTATTTGCTTAATTGAAAATGCAAACACAAGTCCTAACTAGAATTTGGCTGCAACAACTGTTTCAATTGTCAGCATCAAAGACTAGATATGAACACACTCCCAGCATATCAGTTTTGGAATGAAAACTGCCGTCTACAAACGGATCTAAGCCAATTAAACATGCATTTATCATACAATTCTCAAAGGATGATTATCAGCCAGCAGTTTTGAACTGCTAGACAAAAATTACTACTCCAGAATATTGAACTTCAATAGTTTTTGTCTTTCCCTTTTTCATCTTTTTCGTTCTAATTTAAGACCCAACATGGATTTTGAGAAACCAACACTCCCATTGTCATGCGCAAGTTGCGTATAAACGAGTCCATTCCTTGGCTGCAAGATTCAGTTCAACTAGTAAGAAATGAATCCACAAAACACAATTTTGAGCCTAGAAAAATATTTATAGACCTAATTTTTTGATTAGATTAAATATGTGAGTAATTTCCATGGAAAAGAGTCAATGCAAAAGAAGTAAATTAGATGTCTATGGAATAACAAGCATGAAGGAGGGGTGGCTGAGGACTATGAAAATGCAAAAGAAGTCAAATTATAAGATAACCTGTTTCCACAGCTTCAGCTTCATTGGTCTTCCAATGTGTTGCAATGTTCTCCGAGATTGGATCATCAGGGTTTGGAGCGCTCATGGATGCTGAGTCAATAAATCATGCAGTATGCTCAATACTTTCAATTCATCTTGCTCGAAGTAATACTACTGAAACATGGGCTTTTAGTATATCCAATGCTTGATATGCAGTTTAAACGAGATCATATGACCCCTCAAACTAACTCTAGTACTTCAGCGTCTGATAAGAAGCTTTAATACTAACTGGACAGCCATAAACAATCTTGACCTTCACTTTAAAATTCTGTGTTATTGTGATCAAATGCTGTGTGATTGCTAGATACAGAACTTTGGTTAAAACTTAAAAGTAATGCTAGTCGTGTGAAGCATGAAAAATGAACAAAGATGAGAAAGGTAATTTGGACGAATTATCATTACTGCCATATATTAACTTTCTACTTCCTCTATGTCTTCAATTAGACAGGTATATATAACACCGAAACATTATGCATGAAAATGATTCTGGAAGCGCATCTACAAACAAAGAAACTATCTGAAGCAATCTACAGAATAGTCTTAACTTCGGCAAATGCTTGCAGTGAAATACTGATCAGCTGGTATTGATGACAGGAGCTACATTGTACCTTGGGAGCTGTCATTGGATATTCCTGGGGTTAAAATAGTTCCAACTTGAAAACCCCTCCTGAACAAATGTGGAAGAAAAAAAAAATCACAAGCTTGCTCATAAATAACGACAGTAATGTCTAATAATAAGTGACGATAGTAATTACTCATTGGTGCATTCAATGAAGATAAAAGCTTTTCAGTTCTTCGATGTAGCCAAAGTCGTCAGTAAGTTACCTTCATATGGAGATTGGGAGGGACCAAAGGATCATTACATTAAAGTACCGCATATTGTCTTCTGATGGAGAAGCACTGATTCCTTTTCTTTTTTTCTTTTTGAATAAAAACTTCATTAACACGAAATCAAAGGTGGAGAATCCACCGCCATATATTCAATGAGCCATTGTGGCGCTGAACTCAAATCCCAAACACATTCAGGATTAGATAAAGCAAACCGCGCAATGGAATGAGCACTACCATTAAAATTGCTAGGCCTAAAGATAAAGCCAAGACATTGAAATGATCTCCTCTCCTCACGAATATCACCAAGGATGAGCCCCACTTCCGATCGATTCTCATCTCGAGCCATAATCTGAGTTATCGCACATAAAGAATCACTTATAATGTAGGCTACCCGAGCATTAGCCAGTTTTGCCAATTTAATTCCTTCTTGGATAGCATATAATTCAGCCAACTCAACAGAACTTGGGTAGCCAATAGAGGACGCACTTGCAAGCACCAACTCACCACCACTCGTTCTCAATACACAGCCCGCCGCACTTTTATTTCCCTCAACCATGCGTGCAGCATCCACATTCACAGCAACCTCACCCTCACGCAAAGGTCTCCATGTACCCAAGTGGCTATCTCCAGGTACGACTACCCCTGCACTCTGGCTCCGATCAAAATCCAGCAAGAATTGAGGAATCCATCCAAAGATACTTTGATGCGGCCATCCTTTCTCATGTTGGATAATCCGATTCCTACAATTCCAAGCCTCCCACAAAGCCACAAAAACAACTCGCATCTCAAAGTCAGAAATCTGCTCCCGAAGGTAGGACAAAATCTCAATGATCCCCGCATTTGAAAGAGATTTCAATAAAACCCAACAGTTAAGGGATTTCCACGCAGCTCGCAATCCAGGGCAGAAAATAAGAGCATGGGCTGTGCTATCCAGAAAACCCCCACATAACGGACACCCCTCCTCAACTGGAACATGGTGGTGTCGAAGATTAACCCGAGTGGGAATAAAATTTGAGCACGCACGCCACAAAAAGATTTTAACTTTTGGGGGTACCCATTGATTCCAAAGCCACTTCCACCAAGACTGGATCCCATCAGCAGACGATGAAGCTCCATCCCTCACATAAGACATAGCAAGATTATAGGCACTCTTGACAGAATACCTACCTTTCTTCTCATAGTGCCAACAGAGGTAATCTTGAACTGGACGTCTAGGTCGTGGAAGACTAAGAATAATCTCAGCGTCCCTTGGGATGAATCGTTCCTTAATCACTGCCTCATTTCACTTGCCCGCATTATCAAGCAAACAGTTCACCTTGCTGTTTTCATGAAATCTCCTCGGAGAAATAATCTGCAAAGAAGGAGGCGTTGGCAGCCATTTATCCTTGTATATTCTGATAGACTCGCCACTGCCCACAACCCATCTTGCTCCCTTCTCCACCAATTCACGACCCCACAAAAGACTGCGCCAAATGAAAGAATAATTGCCATTAACCTCGGCTTCCATAATTGCACCCTCAGGGAAATAGCGTCCCCTAAGCACTGATTCCTGGTGCTGCATTTAAAGAATACAATTCATCTTTAGAATCTAACAAGCACTGTGAAACTGAGATGACATGGATAAAAATGCACTAGGCAAATTAATTTGCGTTGAAAGTGTTTCTATAATCTACATTTCTATGCAGCTAAGCTATAAGATCAATGAACAACTCAAACAGCATATTACAGCACTTGCTACGGTGACAAGAAGCACAGCGGTGGGAGCATGACGGATAAGAAATGATGGGGGGGGGGGAAAATGAAAAGTCACGACTGCAGAAACCCAAAGCTACCGGAAAGGGAACATGGGGGATTTAAAATGATGAGAATTGGAAAGAATGAGAAATCACAATATGGGGGATTTAAAATACATCTCTGCAGTTCATGGATCAAAACCTCTCTTGTCGGTAGAAAGCTAAAACATACAAAATATTTTGGCCGACAAGAAAATTTTTGTGACCCGTGGGTCACAGCATATCAGTTAACCCTCCCCTCCTCCTCCTCTCACGACTGTGTGCAGTTTGTTCAGTTAGTCTCGTTGATAACTTCAACAATACTTACAACTCCAGTCTATGCTAAAATTTCAAAATCACACTAGGTGAAGCTTAAATCAAAGTCCAAAAAATCCATCCGCTAAAACTACATAGAGAGACAGAGACGCCCATAAAATCAGAAAACAACCAAAAGTAAAACAAATATAGAGAGAAAGTGGTGGTGCTAAACATTCTTAAGAAAATATCTCTAAACTATCCATAATACATGTTGCATCCATTATAATCACAAAATTTGACTTCATTTTTAAATTTGAAAATTCAAAATCATAAGTTTCACTCAGTTGGGACACACATGGATACTTATCATTTTTGGAGAGAGATATCGGGTTCACTGAGAAGCCTCTACTTTTCCTGTGCAATAAATAAAAAATCCATTATAATCACAGGATTTGACTCCATTTTTAAATTTGAAAATTCAAAATCATAAGTCTCACTCACTTGGGACACATATGAATACTTATTTTTAGGGATCCTTATCATTTTTGAAGGA
This sequence comes from Euonymus europaeus, assembly GCA_963580455.1. Lineage (NCBI taxonomy): Eukaryota > Viridiplantae > Streptophyta > Magnoliopsida > Celastrales > Celastraceae > Euonymus > Euonymus europaeus. The sequence continues at coordinate 27,460,605 of OY756963.1, read as the reverse complement.
TAGACCGGGTTCCCTGAGAAGCCTCTGCGTTTCCTGTGCAATAAATAAAAAAAATTAAAACTAATGTCACACAGACTTAATAATACGACAACCAAAATAGATGAGATCATCGTTGTTACCTAGATAATTCTTCGAGGAAGATTGGTGTTCGTCATTGACTATGCTTCGATTGAGGAAGTCGAGTTAAGTGGGAGAGAGTAAGGTGAGGGGAGTTTTTTTTTTTTTGAGAAAAGGTGAGGGGAGTTAAGTGAGGGGTTGTGGATTGATTGAATTGATAAGGGTGTTAATGAAGTGGAAAATGCACAATCTTGGGTTGAGCAATTTGAGGAGAGGAGGGTATATCGCAGAACAAGAAAGCTTTTTAAAGCCAAAACTCATTTCCAATGTTCTTCCTCGTTGTGGAGGGAGGCAATTATTCGGTTCGGTTCGGTTCTTATACACCAATTGCGTATTTTATATCCTCATTTTAAAAAAATAAAAAATAAAAGGGTATTTTATAATATATGAATTGAGGAAATTTTTATCACAACCTGTTTACCTAAAATGGTGAATTATAAGCGAGGCATAAATAAAGTTGTATAGAAATATTTAGTGGTCTACTTAAAAATAAAAAATAAAAAAAACAACTCTGTTACTTGAATATTGTTTTAAGTTATTTGTTTTGATAAACAGATAAATCAAAACACAAAACCAACCATGCTGGCCTAACATCTGCCCACTAATATTTCACGGTTTTGAATTCGCAAATAAGTTTTTTTTGGTCTCTCTAACATTGCAAATGAGCAAGTGGAAGCTTTTAATACAAGAGAGGCAGAGAACATATTATTGTTTAGACTTGCAAGTTGTAGCCAATAAAAGGAAGGCTATAAAAGTTCAATGAAAGTACATTTTATTCTCTAAGAATTTATGCCAACAAAAATACTAATTCAAAGAAATTAGACTATCACCAAGCTTAAGTATCAAAGTCCTTCCAGACTAACCAGAGGGACGTTGACAAATTACTCAAATCAATTTGCTCTACTTATTCGGGTCTGCGTACATTGGAACGCACTGACTTTATATGCCCTCCGATATACAAGAAATGCTTCATAGCTCGCCCATTCCTATCCGTAACCTTGCAGCACGACATGCTAAACACGGTGTTGAATTATGATGTGGCTCATTATAATGAAGAACTGAATGTTAAAGCCCAAATGTAAAGTTGAAGGCTTTGCGGGGAGACGGAGGAGCCCGAAAGAGAAGCTCTTCTGTGGACGTAGGCTATTTTGGCCGAACCACGTAAATCCCTATGTTAAATCTTTTATTGCTTTTGTTTTCTGTGCTTGTGTGATCAATTTCAACACACAGACCTCTTTTTCAATATAGAAGTTCACAGATCAGCTTTGCCTCATGGTGACAGGTCCATCAATCAACCAGACAGATGCAGAAATGAAGAAAATAATCACTGCGGCAGCGGGGATGGAGAAAGAAGAAACAAGCAAGCAAATAATATGAGATTCAGGTATCAATTAAAGAGGAGCACCGGACAAACAGATTTCCTCCTCAAGAGCTGTGACATCTACATCTCAATGTATGAACGACCCTTAGCAATCATGCCAATGCTCTACAAACCATCTACCATAAGAGGAACGACTCTTAACAGCACCAACAATGTTCAGACACCCACGCTATAAGAACGAACAATAAAGTACCCCAAATGAACTCTATCTTCAACTAAAACCAATACAGACTAACAGGTTCCATTAGGCCCTTGTTTCCGTGGACAGTCGAAAATCCCGAGGCAATATCTGCTTCAGTACTGCATAAGTATCAGATAACAATCAGCAAATCAATAAAACGTCTTAATACCAAGGCCAATATTACTGGCAAACTACCTCAGCATCCTCTCCCGCACCAATCTTTGCAGTGCCGTTTGTCTTCTGGACATCTTCTGTTTCAGCAAGAAGGGATGAGCAAAAAGAAAACAATTGCTTGAAAGAAAGAACAGTCACTATGCCAAGATCAACAGTGTTAATGGTTCAATGAAAGAGAAGAGTGTGCTATGCATACATTGCAAGGATCCCTCATATAAGCAACTCCCAACATGTGACAAAATATGCATGTGGGAAAATTTATAAACATATCTGCTTTAAAAATATATCTCTCTCTTGAAGCATAATGCATCTTGTGTTTTTTCTCCAAAAGTCTACTGATTAATACATTCATACAAGGAAATTAATACGTAGTAATTACTCTTTTGTAACAGAAACATCAAGATAAGACTACGAAGGAGGAGATGACCCTCTCCATGGGGCAGGCTATCAAACAGAACCAAGGGATCGGAGTTAACTAGAAATGCAACCTTATTTAGCTAATATCAGCATTTACAATTGCATTGAGGTTGTCTTCTATGAGATTGCAACTAGACTTATGCACTCACATGGATGCCACCAGTTCCTAACAGAATGATGCCACCACTTAATAAATTATCATGGGGGGGTGGGGGGTGGAGGGGTGTGGAATTCAGTCAAGGAAAGCTAAGCTCCATGCATTTCAACATATTTCTTTTGGCAAGGAGGGTATACGCAGACAGTCAAATCCAAGCAGCCAATCCAAACAATTATAGTAAAACCAGGTTTCAAATCCATCTGAAATAATGACTAAGCAACTAAAATAGCGTTGCAATAAAAACGCATAGAATCTAGATGCAAGTCTAAGGTCTATATCACCTCCTTCCTCTGGGATGTCAGAAGTCCACAAGGTGAGGTTGTCCCTAAGAAGCTGCATAATTAAGGTGCTATCTTTGTATGACTCTTCAGTGAGGTTGTCAAGCTCAGTGATTGCTTCATCAAATGCTTGCTTGGCAAGGTGGCATGCCCTGAAGAGGGTAGAAACAAAGAAGATATTGCAAATCAGAAACACACAAGAACAGACTTCAAAACTATTAGCAACCTTCCCCCCTCCCCCACCCCCGCCACAAACCTTTCAGGTGAATTCATTATCTCATAATAGAAGACAGAGAAATTCAAAGCCAAGCCCAGCCGAATGGGATGTGTAGGAGGCAATTCAGCCTCTGCGGCACTTGTAGCTGTCTGCAAATAATGTTAGGAATGTGACAGTATCAAGAAGAGGAATTAAAGATCAAAAGACACATGCTTTAAGTGGTTCACCCAATAACAGGGCTACATCCACGGATCGCCGGATTCCACTATGCTCAAAGGCAAAAAAAAATGATACAACTCCTACAAAATACAAGCCCCTTATTTATTAAGGCTACAGTGAAACTATGGTATTAACACCATAATACCCATATCAAATTCTGATCCCCGTGAAAAAAAGGTTTAATCTAAGAAAAAAAGCTTCCACGATCTAAACAAATAATGCAAATAAAACAGGCAAATGATGCAGTTTTCAATAATCAAGTGAATTTCATCAAGTATGCAGAACATTGTTTTGAGAAAGTGAGAGCCATCATTAGGTACAAAATACGAAAGATATATTTCCTCCAGTTCACATGCCTTCTAAAATTACCATAAATATCTTATAAAAGAGAGCACGACTACAGATAAAGAATAGTAAAAAAAGGGCTATTTCTGCTACTGAGTATTTCATGGATGGCCAGACACTCAGTGCCAATATAAGAAACTGCAAAAATCAATTAGGGGAACAAAAACAAACTGAAATGGAAATGGAAATATGCAGCAAACCTTCTTAACAAAGAGGCATGGAGGACTACCATTACTTCAGGACCCTCTTGATCACATTTTAAAAATGCATGTAAACGACTCAGTTAAGGATTTTGCTTTCTTTTCTTCAAAAAAGGGATCTGGATAATCCAACCATTAACCACGCCCACCAAGAGTAAAGAATGATAAAATATCCAAGAAAAATAAAAACCTCAAGAGCAACATATGCCATTGTTTACATCAAAATCTTTTGTGTAAACAGGCAACAAAAAGGGAAAAAAGGGAAAGTTCCATATATTCCAAACAGGAGGCTTTAAAATCAGGTTAGTAACATCGTTCGATTAAAGAATCAATACACATCATAAGAATGAAGAATCATGATCATGAACAGACAAAAAAGTCTATTATTGAGACTGTGAGCAAAGAACCCTGGCAAGGAATAGTAGACCAATAATACCAAGGGCTTGAGTTACGTTTAAAATTATCAACGAGAGACCCAACATATCATATGATCAATAAATAAAAGGAGAAAAAACAATTCATTAATTTATCATATAGGCAGAAGTTGCTCCTAAAAATGAGTAACAGACACAAATAAAAATGGAAAGAAAAAACCTACCTCATATGCTTTCATTGAATTATCAGCTGCCTCTTTCCTCTCATTGCCAGACTTGAATTCAGCGAGATAACGGTAGTAATCTCCCTTCCTGCAGTCAGTGACTTCCAAAAACTTAAATTCATCGATGATCCATCAAACTGTGCAAACACTGGCTAGTGAAATACAATTGCTCACATCTTGTAGAAGAAGACTGTTGATTCACCAGCAGAGGCAGAAGGGATGAGATGTTCATCAACCACTCTCATAATATCACTACAAATGTTTGAGAGATCTGCTTCAACCTTTTGCCTGTACTCTTTGATCCTCTTAGCATTTACCTCGTTTCCTTTTGCTTCTTCCTTCTGCTCTATGAAGGAGAGAATCCTCCATGAGGCCCTGCGAGCCCCAATCACATTTTTGTATCCAACAGAAAACAAGTTCCTCTCTTCAACCGTCAGTTCGACATCAAGCATGGCAACCTTCTTCATTGCATCCATCATCTCTGTCAAAATTAGTGGGACCAGAAGTGAAGCACACAGACAACAGTCAAACTTTCTTAACTTTGCTTATTTCTTCAAAAACCTTAACGATGTTGACTTTCCGACCAAAATCTTTCAATCTAGAATATAAGTCCACCAATTATCTTAACTTGTACACGGCTATAGACGCACTTCCACGAAACACTAATTCTGAGTGTAAAATTTAAAGGAAAGTTAATCCATCACAGTACTACGACAGACAGACAAATCATAGCGAAAACAAGTAATGCATGATAATAATCCTAGTAAATTTTCAAAAACTCGCTATTCTCAAGAAAGTCAATTTCACGTCAACACATGTAATCGAATCAAAAAAGAAGGAAATGCTTCATCAATCACCCCAGCAAAATATAACAAAAACTCATAAATCAAACTTTAAAACATCATATCAGCATATAAAGATACAAAACTAAACATAGGCGAACAAACGTATAAGTGTATATCGCATGATTCTAACCATCGTAGCGCTCAGCCTGCTCGGCAAGCTTAGCGAGGTAGACAAAGTTGTCACGTTCGTTGGAGGCCATGGCCGATGATTGAAGACGAAGACGATGAACCCTGAGCAAGAAGGATGATCTAAGGTTTTACAGTTAACAGTGAGGGTCAGATTCATTCACACTCTCTCTCGCTCCACACAGAGAGAATACTCGATTCTACTGCTTCAGTATCAGGACAAGCTCCTGGTTTTTGTTTCGAATTAATGCCTGCCACGTATTACGTTTATGCAACCAAAACGTAATTAAATGTCGTCTTTTTTTTTGTTGAACATCATGATCATGGGTACCCCAAGTCAGTACGCCGTATTCGGTCCTGGTCCCATCCCGACCTACTGCGGCCCATTAAGTAATCATCGAAATTGGGTCCACTACTAATTCTCTTGTCCAAAGAGTGTGGCCCAGGACCCATTATCACCAAACCCCAACGATAGACTCTACAATTTATTTTTTGTAATCATGATGATTCTTTATTTGATTATGGCTTTAAACTACAAAGCCAAATTTTAGTATTGATTAGTGTACAGAGTTGTAAACGGCAGAGAAATCGAACCTATAATCTCGCAAGGCGTCACTATCTCTTTTGAGGCCACAACCCAAGATCAATAAGAAATTTGAAAACTCTTTTGAGATTATTGTTTGATAAAACCTTCACAAAATGGTGTAAGAATACCATTTCTAATAAACAGGTTACTCACATAAAGCACGATTAATCGTGGAGTTCCTATGAGATTTGGTGCATCTTGATCCTTCAAGAAAATTAGTCGTGGAATGTTAAAAAACTTAACCTAATATATTATGCACATTAGATGTTTTCCTAAGAGATGTGATGTGAAGTTTAGAGTACTAAACCTCTTCGTCATTCTGTAGCTCGCTCAGAACCACCAAACTTACATTGCAAAGACATGTGGCACCAATCCACTCGACAGGATGTTATACAGTCTCAATTCATAATTTGATTTCACAATATATACATCCATATATACATAATGATTCATTTGGCATTACTATCTTAATGCAATAGGTAAAAACCAAATTATTAAATTGAAAGAAAACCTTCTAATAATTTTCTCAAATTTAAGTGCATAGTTAATAAGACGGAAAAAAAAACATGGCAAGCAAAATCAGAAAATGTAATGAATTGCCAATATATTAAAACATGAGGAAATTGAAGTACAGTTGATCATGAATCTCTCCCATACCACAAAGGGAAGAAAGAAAAGTACAATGGAAACCAAGCCTAGTTTTTCAATAGCTTTTACATTATAGAACATCCATGAGGGTTTTCATCACTGAATGCTGAACCAGTCTGATTACTAAAGATTGTGGAGTGTGCAGGGTAGCGATAATACCCAGGATCGCTGCTATCATAACCATGCTTATAGTAATTGTAAGAAGATGAAGGCTGAGGTGCATGGTATGTCAATGGACCATTACATTGATGCAGATTGTAATACTGATTTGTAAAATTTTGATGTTCTGGATTGTATGGTAATTGCCATAGCTCCGCCCTCCGATGGGTTTTCCTGACGGTTTTGAGGACCTTTTTCTGGTCTGCCCAGCCGGTAACCGTCACCTTTTGCAAAACCATGTCTATGTCGACGTCGTCCACACCTGCATTTGCAATCAAAACCTAATTCTATGGACAAAAATGTAAAAGGAACAAAGGGGATGATCAATTTTAGTTTGATTAACGTGCGCTTTCATATTCATGTATGTACCTTTTAGTTTCTGAAGAGCACTCTTCACGCGGCTTTCACATCCCGCACAATCCATATGCACTCTCATCTCTATGACCTGAGATAGATATACGTTGATCAATGAGAATTATTGTCAACAATCAAAGAAGACTTTTGCATGCTATATAATCATTTAGGATATATTGGAGAAGAGGAAGTTTGCTCACCGTCATTTTGATTGCCAAGGTGTAAAGAAAATTAAGATATTTATCAATGAAGGGATTAATGAACTATTGAATTGGAGAGAGATATATATCACTGGCGTATGTATGAATATGGTCATATAACCGAAGTATGGGCCTATATATATATATATATATATATATAGAGAGAGAGAGAGAGAGAGCATGAGTTCATTAATTAACTTAATAAATAAATGTAGTACGTAGTCCATAATTTATGCATAGTTTAATTATGATTTAATCCACCGACCATCTATTCTAATATTCTTTGAAGTTATGAGATTGGATCTTGAAGTATGCAAAGGGAGGAATTCCTTGTGGGAAGCTCTATGTATTAAGTTGCCACCGGATGAAATTAAACCCTTGCTTGCTCATTAAAAAAAAATGCATATATAAAATAAACCCTTGCTTGCTCATTAAAAAAAAATGTATATATAAAATAAACCCTTGCTTGCTCATTAAACCCTTGCGGCATGGGGATTCCTACTTATTTAAAATAATAGTGTAAATGTATAATCCATGAACATGGGCCTTTGACTTTGAGCTTCCTACTTATTTAATCTCTTATCATGTACGTAATTTTCTATTTTTTCATCTATTTCTTAATTTTATAGAAAAAGTTATTTTACGATAATTCAATTACACGTTTAAGTTGGGCTGAAGCCCATTAGACGAGTTTTGAGATTATTCCAAACAAAGCCCGGTATACAGGGCCCGGATTTATCTTTAGGGCCCAGTTCACGCTTGTAGTATTTTCACTATTTTGAGGACAGAATGTTCCTTAAATAACATGAAAGTTAGAACCATGTATTACACGTACATTCTGTCCCAAGATACAGAAAAGTTACAAATATATGTAAGCAAGCGAGTTCAATCACAAAAGTTACAAATGCACGAGAGCTTCTAACAGGGCCCCAATTTACTCTTGTATCACGTCATGGCAACGGCATATAATGAAGTGCACAAAAATATCGACACAAAACCACCAATTTTAGCCCCAACAGCATTGGCAGCTGATTTACCGTCAGCGTCCGCTGCCGGACCATCAGCTGCGGCTGGAGTATCAGCAGCGGGGGCATCAGCTTCAGGAGGAGGCGTCCCAGCAGGAGAATCGGCAGTTGGAGGATCCGCATGATCGGAAGGCGCGTCAGCATCGGATGGTGACGGAGCCTCGGTCGGTGGGGACTTCTTAGGTGACGGTGCTTTTGATGGTGTTGGAGCCTTAGATGGTGGTGCATCTGCTGGTGCTGGGAATTTGGAGGGAGTTGGAGAAGGTGGTGGTGGTGATTTCGAGCTCGAATTTGAATTACCAATTCCTGGTGGCATTATTACATTGCTAACTTGCAAGATTGAGATATTGTAAGGCTGTGAAGCAACAGATTTAACCAAATTAGATCCAAGATTCGAACCCGGAGCAGCGGACCCGAACGCAACCGAGTTACCGCTCGTGATGGTCACATTCAAGAACCCTAGTTGGCCCGTGGCCTGACCACTGGCTTGAAACAATGTGGTGAGCTTTGCAGTTTTGTTTGATAACTTTTGAAGCTTTTGCACATCATAGTAATCAAGGATCACGTGTAGGCCCAAGATCTTCTTGATGGTATCCATTGTCTGTCCCGAGATTGGGGAGATGTTGCCATTATCGACGGCGAGGACGGTGATGGTTTGTCGGCTGTTGATGTCGGAGACAAGTTGGGCTTTGGTCAAGTAGTCATTAAAGGTGTTGAAATCACTGTGCTGGCTAAGCATGTTCGTAATGTTAAAGGAGTACACATTCGAGGAAAGAGCAAAGAATGAGAAGAAGAAAATAAGCGATGCCTCCTGCCTCTTGAGAGTAGTCATTTTGTCAAAAACGAAAGATTAATAAGTTAATGAAGCCGCGATTCAAAGGCTGAGTTTATATAGACTATCGATCTATGAGGAGGGGATTTGAATGAAAGGGCTATCTTTCTATATTTGAATGGAACAGTGAACTAGTCTTTGCCAACAAATTAGGAGGAGGCTTTGGTTGGTTGAAAATGAGAGTGGGAGACATGGCGGAGCTTCTTTCACTCTACGAGGCTAGCTAATTAATGCCAATTAATTTCTAGAGTGATTTTTTCAATTTTGTTTCCAAAAATAGAAGTGAAACAAGTGTTTTAAAAATAAAAATAAAAATAAAAACCACACGCGTGACTCAGATCACTCTCAAAAAAAAAAAAAATTGCACAAATAAAACAAAGGTTATGCATGGTGCAAACCATCATTTGTATAAGAGCTGAAATTATAGACTAATTATTGGGTAACAATTTCTAATAAAATGTTCCCTTTTGAAAAAGAAAGAAACAAATGTGAGGCAAAATACCATCAACGGTCAGCCAGAGTCAACGCATTAATAATATGTCACTAAGATCTAATTTAGTGAAATTCAATTAATTTCGTACTTTTTAGAGATTTATCAGGAGAGTAACATTAAAAAAGACGTACTACCGAGTACTTATCTGAAGGCCGAATTGTCACCAAAAGTAGTTATAGTTAATCGTAATACCCTTTCAACAAACTTACATCTCTTTTCCTATTCCTATCGCGAGACAGCATTCTCTAAATACTCGCACTAGGCCTCATGGGACGCTAATAACCCGAATGCCTTGACAAAGGTAAGGCATGAATTTCACTTGTTTGAACTCATCTTACCTCCTCCTCGGGTCACGTTCTACACCTTAATGGGAAACTAAAGCCCTTGACCAGCTAGGTTTATTAAATGCCACTATACTAATACGACTATGAATACATTATCTGCAAGAAACTTAAATCCAATTCGGAGATTAATTCGCTATTATATGGAAACACTACTATAACAAACCGGAGAAAGCACAATGACAGTTATGGAGTTTTCTTTTATTTCTTCTACTCCAATCTCTCTGGACAAGACGTTATAAAAGGAGAGAAACAAACAGTGGTAAATTAAGAAGCCGTTCTTTTCTTTTATTCAAGCAGTGAAAGATGTTGTCAATGGAGGATTTTGTGGGGAGGGAGGTGAAGAAAGGGTGTAGCAAACTTGATATCTTGGTAGAGGTCTGTTCTGTGGCGGATGAAAAGCGAAGGTTGATGCAGAAAGGGTTCAACGATCTCGATATTTTGACAGAGGCTTCTTCTGTGGCGGACCAAAAGTGGAGGTCAGAACGGCCTGTTTCGCCAATACTGGCAGCTGATGGGCGGTCGAAGGGGACATTGATGCCAAGTAGTCATCGTTTGGGGCTGCGAGATGAAGAGTTGAAGGAGAAGCGGTTGCTATCTTTGACAACCGATACGTCTTTATCAAGAAAGGATGGGAATAATTTAAAGAATGCTAATGGTTTGAAGGAGAAGCAGTCTCTATCATTGTCGCTGATGATCAACAGTTCTCATGCATGCAGGATAAAGGAAACTGATGATTTATTGAAGAAAAAGCGGTCTTTATCGCCGTCCATCAACGAATTACCTCTGTCCGGAGGGCGTTTTGATGAGCTTCCTAATAAAGAGAAAAATTGGGCGTCCAAGAAACCTAGATCCCCTGCCAAGAACAGTTCCAGTAAAGAATCAGTCACTGAAGAAGCAACAGTGATTCAGAACTCAGCAACCCCCAGGCATATTCTGCACTGCTTTGGAGTGTCTCGAAGTGGCCAAGAAAGTGTGGAAAAGGATTCTTCGAAGGACCAGGCAGATAAAGAAAGGCTCTTAAGGGAGAAGACACACAAGAAACCGAGAGTGACGGAACACTTGTTCATATGGCAAACTAATGGACTGCAGCGAAGCTCTGAAAGAGATGGCAGAGCAGAAGAGACAGAGCTTTCGAATATTGCCACAGTGAAAAGGGGAAGAGTGGAAAGTGAAAATGCCCTAAAGAAACGCATGGTAGCTGATGAGCGGCAATTCCAGATACAAAATACTCGTAGTTCAGCCCGAAAGCCAAGCAACAAAAGTGATCGTGACAGTGAAGAGAAGAAGGTTACAAAAGCAAAGAAACAAAAGAAGACCAAGGTGAGTGTTGAGACAATTCCTGATATGCCTGAAGCGTACAAGAACCATATAATGGAGATGTACGGCTCAACTGATTACAAATTAGTTATACAGAAGAGATTGACTCCTACTGACGTAGACTCTAGCCAAACTCGCTTGTCGATACCACTGAAGCAAGTCAAGGACCAGAATTTCATCAACGACGACGAGAAAGAAGAGCTGAAGACACATAAGAATGGGTCCTGGAATCATCTAAGCGCAAAAATAATAGGACCAAAGGAGCTTAAAGAAAGTGAAATTAAGTTAAGGAGATGGTTGCTCGGAAAAAACAGCTATTCATATGTACTGGGCAGCGGCTGGAACGATTTTGTGGGTGATCATAACTTGTCGGCAGGGGATCTAATACAGTTATATTCTTTCCGAGTTGATGGAAAACTCCATTTTGCATTTGTCATTGTCGAAAAATCCAGCGGAAAGGGTAGCAGTAGCTCACCTAGTGAAGCCATTGGAGAGGGCACTAGCTCATCATCACCTAACAGCTCACCTTCTCAAGTCGTTGCAGAGGTTCCTAGAAGTAGCACACTGCAGGTAGAAGGCCTTGGAGAGAGCAGTGGCAGCAACACGCTTGCAGAAAAGTAACTACATATATAAATTTGCTGCTTGTTCACAGTTCAAGGACATATGATACTCATCTCATCAGTATCACTGAACCTAGCTAGTTATTAGTAATTTCTTTTATTTGATTAGTTATTGTCGTCTTCGTGGGATGTTTATTCCTAACTAGAATTAATCTTTCTAGACATTTTAGCATCTAATATCAACAGAAATTCATTGAAAATTATGGTTGAAAATTGTTGTATCTATGCCTTTCTTGTGTGTACGGATATATATATATTATATTCATATGGGTCTGTGGGTGTAAAAGCTTTTGCATGAGAGAGATATTGCAGACAACTAGTAACTCTCCATGTTACCATCATCCGATATATGAACCTTTAACCCAAAATTGTATGAGTAAAAAACCGCACAACGATTTTGGCCGGTCAAAAAGATCAGAGGATTTCCACAATTTATGGTCATGCGACCTCTGATTAAGAACAAGGCGAGCCCAGATTACTCTAAAAATGGGCAAACTGGGGAAGTCACGGCACACGGCCAGGGCAAGATTTGGGCCCAACATTCATTTTAAATTTGAAGTCGTTACTCGGCCCAGATGTTGAGATATTCGTTTATCTGTTTTATGGATTTTTATTTATTGCAACGACCACAGTTTTTCAATTAACACCACAACATTCCAGCAATGGCCATTCTAAGATACGTATCGGTGACCTCATCAGCTACACCCATCTCTCCAGACTCTTTACCGCCTTCAGTGCCAAACCCAAGACCAACCAAGGTCGTATTGCCGAAGAAGAAGCCTTTGAAGTGGTCCACAGGAGTGGCACCAGGGGAGTACGGAGGACCTCCTACAACTACGAAGCTGCGCAAGTACTGGGGAGGTGAAAAAGAGGATCCGTTAACCTCTGACGAATTTATTTGGAACAGAGATTTCATGGGCAGGATGAAGAGACTGATCCAAGACCCAGAGGATTCCGCTGAAGCCGCTTCCATTAAGGTTCAGTTTAACTCATAAATTATTTTTCCTTTACGGGGTTTTCCTGTTTTTTGCTTTATTGTGTGGTTTTGCATTGACTTTTAATTCTTTAGCTGTAGAATTCAAATGTATCTTGATTCTCAATTTTAATGTATTGGTCACTGAACTCTTAATGCACTTTCTATTCTAGCATAGCAAAAGGTGCTTTTGTTTGTCAAATTTCTTAACTTGGTTACTGTTGATGAACTTTAATGGTTAATGTCGTTTCATTCAACATTTAAAATCAAACGGTTCATGTGCTGTTATAGCAGGATTTTGTGCTTTGATGAAATTGACGGGTGAAGAAGTGAGACCTTGTATTCCCTTTTTTTTTTTGTCACCAAGCATAGACTTGAACAAAAATATTTTGAAATAATTTCAGAGGTTTGCCAACTTAGTTTGAAACTAATCTCCCATACTTTTGTGTTAGCAGGAAGAGTCTTCAGGATTTCTGAGCTTGAATAGAGTCATGAGCCTCGACAAGTTTGTTCTCATTTCCTTGTGATGTTACTACATTCAATTATCTTCGCTTCCTCATGTACTCGTTTCATATTTCTTTTCTAAAGTTTGTTTGACATACATCAATACTTACAGTCTAGAAATTGATATGAGCAAAGAGCTTACGGCATCCCCCAAGCCTCTTTTAGAACAACCAGCTGATGTTGCAAGTCAGGTAAGAATGGTTTTTTCCTTTAGGATCGAAATATCTTGATCTTGGGATAGTTATGGTGTTGCATATTTTCTTATTCTTTTGTGGATATAACTTAAATCCAGAGCAGAACAAGCACATCAACAAAATGGAAATTTGTACCTACACGACGTGAACAAGATAAGTGGGATAAAGCTAGTAAGGCTGCTACTGGGGGCAGTGTAAGTCATTTGCATTATCAATTTATCATACAGAACAAATTTTGAATTTCACAGGTGCATCACTGCCAATATATCTCATTTACTTCAGTGGCTGTTAAATTAGCCTTGCATCAACATTTTTGTTGACACATAAATTGACTTGGATATTTTCTTGGTATAATATGGAAAGGTTCCTATACAGTTTTCATTATTGGTTAAAAACTAAAAGAAAATGGTTTTCTCAATATCGTTTGAGGGATGTTCTCTGTATCCTGATATAGCTCTGGTCCATAGGATGTGATGTTTCGGGAAATTAGGCAGCCTAGAGGAGACCCTGAAGTGTTGGCTGCTCAATCAAGGGCGCAATATTTTAAGGTATTCATTGCAATATATTTGTAGTTCTATTTTTTCTCATAATTTTGATACTCATGTTCCTATTGTTGTAAACCTTTTCATTTTCAATATATTTTCGGTCAGCAGTTAAAGAATAAGTTGCAAATGCTCACTCTGGGCATAGGTGGTGTAGGATTAGTCTCAGCTTACGTCTCTTACTCTCCTGAAGTTGCAGCTAGGTACCTACACATTTGATTTTTTTTTTTTTGAAATCTTATAAATTCCAGTACATGTGTGTATTTGTTTAGTAGCTGTGCACTACATATCGCATGCATGTTTTTTTTTTTTTAAATTTTATGATTTGTGCTCTACATATCCTAAATTGAAATTTGGCATGATATCAAATTGTCTTTGTCTCTATTGAAGGATAGAGATAAAGCAGGTGTCAAAACATGGAATGGTCTAATTGAGAGTAGCCGAAATATTTTTACCCACTAATGGAGAGTAAAGCTTCTTCTTTCTGCTTGTAAGTTCAACCGTGGTCTTTTTTCTGCACAGCTTTGGTGCGGGGTTGGTTGGATCTTTAGCATATATGCGTATGTTGGGAAACACTGTGGATTCCATGGCAGATGGAGCCAAGGGGCTCATCAAGTATGTAATTGATTGATACTTTTATCTCAGAAATTAACTCCTCTTTTTTTATGTCCCATTATATATCCTATTGATTAGCGTGTTTGGTAGCTGACATCGTTGTCATCTTTCATGTTGATTTCTTATCAGTAGGGTAGGGTTATTGCCTAGCATAATGTCATGAGTAGTTGGCACAACAAACCAAAAGAAATAGTTGATGACTAAAAATTTTCACTTTTTTCTTCCACCTTAGCAACAAGTCTTATTGCAGATATTTTGTAGAAAAGTTTAATATCTTCGTACTCTAGATGCTGTTATTATGTCTTCTCCATGTTTCTAGGCAGTGATGGTTTTATAAATCCTACTTGCAAACATAAATTATTGTGAATTGACATTTTTAGTGTGTGGCACTTATGGGAAATTCTATTTGGGGGGTTGAAGTCAAAGTTAAATGTACATGGCTGCTGGGAGAGCTGGTTTTTCATTAGAATATTTTTTATCTAGGTTAAACTCGATGAACCTGGTTCTGTGTCTTATTAGCATGCAGACGCTGGATTTCAAGTTGTAGCTAACTGAATTGTGCTTGCAGGGGAGCAGTTGGACAACCAAGGCTACTTGTTCCATTTGTCTTGGTCATGGTCTATAACCGGTGGAATGGGTAAGCACTTCTGTAGTTGACTCTTTGTATATTTCTTCACAAATATCATCAAATGGATATTTTCAATTCTTCGCTTGAATTCTATTCTTCAAGTTTTTGCTTGCTAGGTTATGTATATCTATACATCACAAATCTAGTTTGCTTCCCTTCCCGGTTTCATGTTACAAACTTGAAACTTACAATGCTGTCTATACATTTGCACCCCTTTATAGATGTAAGACCGAATTTCTCCATATAGAATTTGTCCCTCCTTGGCCAGAATATTTTGGAGATGTGATTGATTTTGTTCTGAATTGACTACAAATATTGATGAGCAGGTCAGATATTCATGTCCCTGTCACTACTTGAACTTTCTCCTCCCACACATATATGCTTTAAAGTGACTGCTGGAATGATTTTAGGTCATGTTTTGCATAAATTTGATTATCCATTCTGGTGTCATTTATTAAAGCATATTCCACATTGTTGTTTGCACTATCCCATAGTATTTACTGGTACTGATGATAATTTGTAATCTTAAAGCGAATTGGTGTATAAACTAAAGTTTCTATGGGTTATTAATTTACATTATTATAAAAATATTATCAATTTTAACTGCAGTTCCTCTCCTTAGTTTCATACTTGTGTATGGATGCAGGATCCTTGTTCCAGAATATGGATTTATGCACTTGGAATTGATACCTATGTTAGTGGGTTTCTTTACATACAAAATTGCTACTTTCTATCAAGCCTTGGATGACACATTTATTGATCTTGGGAATAAGTCAGAAGCTTAAGGTATTTATCTTTACACCTGAAGTGAAATTCCCTCTCAAGACTTGTGCAGATTCAATAATGATGAAAAAGCCCCCTTTTCTTCTCTTCTACTCAGCCACAATTGCAAAAAAACTTCTATCACAGTTTTCAAAGTAAGGAAGTCCTGAATTTCGTTGCTCCTATTTGTTTTCCTCCTGGCCTAATATCCTGCAAAGAACTTTTAGAATGGTATGATGCCATATTCTTTACTATGTATGATCATGTGCCTGTTTAAGTTCTAATTAATTTATTTTGGTTTTCAGATTGGAGAAAGATAATCTACAACATCTTCATAGTAGAAATTTGATTGGGGAGACGCAAATTCAACTTAGAATATGTTTTAATTGTTTTCATTCATAGGGACTTCCAAAGTTTAAGAGGTGGATGCCGGTGAATGATATGGCAGGAACCTTTTTCCCTCACCAATGTAAGGAGTTTTCTTAACCCTTGCGTGGCAAGAAAATCATTGAAGCTAATGTGATGATTTCTGGAATGACTTCATAACTTTATTTATATCAGAAAAAGTTTTCATGGGAAGATCTATTAGATAATTGTCTAGTGCCTTTATTTGATACAATATATACACGTATATATGTGTGGGCGCGCGCACACGCTTCTCTTTGAAAGAAATAAAAGAAAGAAACATAATAAGGGAAATACATGGCTGTTCCTCATCCAGTGTTCTGCATACCAGCAGCAATACCTTTCATGGTCAAAATGAGGGTGTCTTCCAAACCTGGGGCATACTCGCTAGAAGGGTTAAGTTGTAAGAGCTCTGCAGCTGCCTTAGATTCTATGTACTCCTTTGACAAGTGCGGCCTCACCGTCACATTGTAGTTCGGGTCCCTAATCCTTTTCAAAGTGTATACTTGGCAAACATTAAGGGTGGTGATGTATGGATCGCGAAGACTGAGCCTCTGCTTCAAGTATGGATTGCCTTCAAGAAGATCTCCATGCCCAGCAACCTGCAAGTAAAGCCGATAAAATTCGTTACTGTCACAAAAACTGGCATAAACCATGATGCTCTTCACCAGGATTGCAAGCCCTACAATATATTACCTGGAGAAGAAGGCGCCGTGTTTCTTCATAGTTAGCCCTCAAGCGCTCTCCAAGTGACCACAAATCCTTCGACACTAAAAGTTGGTCATATAAAGCTGCAATTCCTGGGTCTCCCTTGGCAAAAACCATCTCAAGTAAGTCAATTGTGACCCTGAAGAACGGCCACTGATTGTACATCTCCAGAAGCATAGGAAGATTCTTGCTATCCTTCTCAATGGCATACTTAAATGCACCGCCAACGCCAAGCCAAACAGGTAGATGGAACCTTGTCTGAGTCCATGCAAAGATCCATGGTATTGCACGGAGTGATTCAATGCCGCCACTTGGCTTCCTTTTTGCTGGACGGCTGCCAATGTTCATTCGACCGTACTCCAACTCTGGTGTTGCCTGCAGCATTCCAATCGTACGAGTTAAAAGAGAATATAGCATCTACATTGCGCACATACCGGTTGATTCAATAGAGGGAACCATCAGATTAGAGAACTATTCAATCTTTCACATTGAAGGAAGAAGGAACAGAGCAACCTACTATGCATGATTTCTTAGGGGAAAAAATCTCCACTCGGTACAGTTTTAGGTGAAAGGAAAAAATGCATAGGAATAACTCAGTAAGAAACCAACGGTATTCACAAATAATAGAAAGTCAAAATCAACTAGTATCAGACAGCGGCAAACCATTCAGGAACTACTGTTTTGTGGGTGATTTTCTCGTCATCAACTTGAATTGAAATGGAGAACAAAACGAAGGATGTGAATAATACTTACAAGGCGGAAATATTCAACAAAGCGGGGTTCTTGGAATACTATGGAACGGTATTCCTTCGTTGCAGCAATGGCCATCTCATCCATGAGCGCTCGCCATTCTGGCTTTGGTGGGATGGGAGGATGCATTCCATGCTCTAGTGTAGCAGCTGTAAAACGCTGGAGTGTTCTAAAGCACAGGTGCTCCTCTCCAAATGACTGCTCAATAACTTCACCTTGAACAGTCACACGAAGTGATCCATGAATCGTGTCGGGTGGCTGAGACAATATCGCGAGATGGGTGGGTCCTCCTCCTCTGCCAACTGTACCTCCCCTGCCATGGAACATTGTGAGCTTAACCCCATACTTCTTTGCAACCTTTATAAGATCCTCTTGAGCCTTGTATAACTGCCAAGCTGCAGATAGACGGCCAGCATCCTTTCCAGAGTCAGAGTACCCTATCATAACTTCTTGCTTTCCATTGATTCTATTCCTGTACCAATCTATTGAGAAGAGACGAGCCACAGCAGCAGGAGCAGCATCAAGATCAGCTAGTTTTTCGAACAATGGAACAACCCTTAATGGCTGCTTCACATGACATTCACGTTGTAGAAGCTCGACAGCAAGTACATCGGATGGTGCTGTTGCCATTGAGATTATATACGCACCGAAATTGTCAGCAGGGAGCTCCGAGATGACATGGAATGTGTCTAGCACGTCAGCAATTTCTTCAGTCTTGGGAAGATCATGGCCAAAAAGAGGGCGCTTGCCTCTGAGCTCAGCCAAGAGCCATTCCTGCCTCTTTTCCTCTGACCATTCTCGGTAAGATCCAATGCCCAGGTACTTTGTGATAGCATCAATGACATCAGTATGCCTATCAGATTCTTGGCGAATATCAAGTCTCACAAGTGAAAGGCCAAAAGTATAAACTTGTCGCATAAAATCAAGAAGGCTTCCATCAGCTATTGGACGATCACCACAAGCACATAGTGATCTGTAACAGAGCTCAAGCGGCTCCAGGAACTACATGAAACACACAAAACCAATTAGTACTAGCACGACTTTATCATACTTTGCGGGGGGCTATATGTAGTTTCTTGCCAGCACACAGCCTTCTAGTAATCCTGTATTCTAAGGTTATCTTCAGTTTCTTTGGATTTATTTGGCAATATAGGCTATGATACTATGATCGTAATGTTATGAAATTGGATTTAATCACAAATTCACAATAATAATATTACTCATATTCAGCCAACTACCACATTTTTCATATGTTGCAGTAAACTTATTAATATTTCAAGCTTTTCCAAAGAGAAGAGGAAGAGACCTGTTCAATGTTAGTGAAAGTTGCATCCTCAGGAATGTCAGAAACCCCATTTGATAACAATTGGCGAGAACGTTCGCGTGTATTATATAGCTTATCCCTCACATCACTGAGAACAACACGGTAAGGCTCACTAGGGGGGACCTGTTTCCAGAATTCTGCATCCACCATGGAACATATGCGATACATGAAAACCATTGAATATGCATGATATGCATCAAGCACCAATCTTGAATGAAACTAATGCATAACTCCATAACACATCATTATCCCCACAATTGCAAAAACCAAGTAAATTTTTCACATGATCATAATTATTAATTAATGATTATCTCTTCACTCTATCTTCTTGAGCTTTTATGACGAGATTTCAGAGCTAGAATCAACATCCAAGAGAAACAGATTTCGGGAAGATTCGAGACTTTCAATAGCAAGATCTGAAGCAGATACTATTAAATCCAACCTTACATACCTATGTAGTGTTTTGCGAATCTCTTTGAAGACCTGTGAAGTTCATCAGCACGAGCACGGAGCTCCTCATTGCAGCGCCACATGGACAACTGCAAATAGTATCACAACAAAATAAGATTGATGCAAAATTGGAAACTAAAGAAAGTAATGGCAGACATCTGAAAAAGACAGTGTTGTCTATGGATTGAAATGATCTTCTCAATACCTCAAACATGAGATCCTCTATCTGGGAGAAGTACAAATTAGCCGCCATCATTCTAGCTAATAAACAAACATCCCGTGTAACTTCAGGGGTTACTCTGGGGTTACCTGTGACAAAAATCACAAAGTATAGAGGTTCTGATGCTCAGAACAAACAGAAGCTAAAGATAGCAAGATTTCATGATCATTAACGCATACCATCACGATCCCCGCCCATCCAAGAAGAGAATTGAATGACGGGAGCATTGTAAGGAATACGTTCATTTATCCCTATGTTCTTCAGAGCAGTATCAACACGGCGCAAGAATTTTGGTACGCCTTTCCAGATTGTCTCATGGAAGTAGCTCATTCCTGCTCTCATTTCATCTTGTGGAGTAGGAGGCGTCCTACGGATTTCATCAGTACGAAAACAAGCTTGAATCTGCATAAGACAAGGCAAACACAATAAATTATCCCAGCTCATGGTAAACAATATTTTCATCAGCGTCCATATACCTCTCTCTGTAGAGCCTCGTCTAGTTCTTGCTTATCATCTGGAGTAATGTCCTTCGCATACAACTGAGTCAAGCAATCCCGTATCCTGACAAAGAACAAAACACGATTAGTTTATGAACTAATACTTAGGAACAAGTCAACTAACCCCCCGCAGATGGTATCTTAACAACTACTATTGATAAAAATCAGTGCCTTTGCAGCCCAGCAAAAGCCAAACACATAGTCTCACAAATTTCTGTTAAATGCGGGTTTCAAAAAATTTCTATTATGAAAGAAAGATCATTGAACCATAACATAATTGAATAACACACCTTGAATGCTTTTGCAGCAAAGATCTGCGAACAGATTGTGTGGGATGTGCAGTTAAGACCAAATCCACAGTCTGGTTCTTCAAAGCATCGAAAACTTCTTCAGGTGACTTCTTCAAATCAACCACAAGCCTCTTAATCGTCTCTTCAATATCAGATTCAGTAGTTGCTGAACTCTCATCAGCAAGAACCCCTTTCTTCAACTTTATCCTACGCCGGTAAGCAATTTGAACCTCCTCAGCCAAGTTAGCCAAGTTAAGCATATTGGAAAATGCTTTGGTAAGAACGATAGAATCGCCAGGATCCAAACTTGTTAGAACCTTCCCAAGCTCCTCCAATTTTTGAGTGTCACGCTTCCCTTCATACTCAGCAGAGAGTTCATAACACTCTTGTACCTAGTCCCGAGTGATTAGTAAAGCAAATGAGCTATTCCCATCATTAACAAAACTACCTCCAAAAAAGAAAATTTTGCATGTACCTTTACAAATGGTAATGCATCAGCTTCAATTCAGTCAAAAAAAATTCTTGTTTCTTTTCAAGGATTATGAGGAACTGAAGCTAAGCCTAACGTATAAGATGGATAAACCCAACCGATACAATACTCACAGGGTAGCAAGTCATAAGCCAATAGCACTTGATCGAAACCAACAAAGTAGCAAAAGATGCTCTTAAGTGAGCGTTCGTTAACTTTTTGAATGGAATTGAGTGTTGTTGAACATCATGCAACATAAACTTAAATATAATTGAAACCAAATTCAAATAAGAACAATTTATCATAACAATTTTGATCATTGACGTATTAACAGCACACAAGTTCTAAGTTGAAATAGGCATTCCATGAACCAGATAACTCATCACATAGTCATGGTAAAGAATATATTCAACAAAGAAACAGAGAAGCAATGAAAAATAAATGCAGCATTACCGTTTCTCTGATATCCTCTCCATGTAGATCCTGCACTATATCGAGGAATCGATCCAATAGCAGCGCATCATACTCGACCAAATTGTCATCCTCGGAGACCTTCCTTGGCGCGAGTAGCCTCAATTGGGCATCTATTGATGCCATCTTTTCAAAGTTCCTGGCCATCTATCTCCCTGTTTTGTATCAAATACTCACACAATCACTATCACTCTGTTTTTAACTTTTTCCCGTGCTGGGTATTAAAAAAGAAACACTCTTTTTTGGGCTAAAATTGTTATTAGCTAAAAGATATTAAAACCCAGTTGAGAGGAAAACGGAAATGAAATTCGATAGGAAAATAAATACCAACACAAAAGTCGAGTAACGAAGAGAAGTGAATCAGTCCTGGTGCACAGACGGAAGAAGGAGAAGGAGAAGGAGAAGAAATCGAGCGGGTTCGGGAAGAAATATGGGGTCCTTATGATCTCACCACGAGAAAGTGACAAAAGTAAACCTCCGGATTCAATCAGAACAGACAGGCAGAGAGTGATTGAGTGGGATACGGACGGTTGTTTCTGTTTTTGAAGCTCTCTTGTGGCTTCTGAATTTATTTATAGAGGTAAGACACCTTTTTTAAAATAAAAAAAACTCGTGGAATTGATGATTGAGTGTTCCTGGCATTAGTCAATTTTCTCTCCTTAATCTTTTTTGGCCACTTAATTGTTTTTCACATGGGCGGACCCAAAGCAAACCAGACCTCACTGTTTTTTTTTTTATATATATACATATATGATAAAATTTAATTTTGATTCGCAGCAAGAAAATTGAAGATTTTAGATGAATCAAACTCTGAACGATAGAATTGTAGTGATACGCAGCTTTAATACTCCGGATTCATTATTTTCCTTTAGGTTTGATTTTTCATTGTTAATCCAAACATACTGAAACTCAGTAAAATAATAATAATAATAAAGTCAACCCAATTGAATCCATAAATAACTATTTTTGAAATTTGAAATTTCAAATAATAAAAGTCTATCCTGTAAATGTTAGAGTTGATAACTATAATTTGATTCTAGATAAACCAAAAGAAATTTTTTTGAAGGGCGAGGGGTTTAAAATAAGGAAAGTATATGCCGGAGTATTTGATGTTTAATAATCAGTACTTATTCTTGTCTAATAGTACGTATTAAGAATTGAAATGAAAGATAATTTTTTGCAGGTTTGTAATATTTCTCTCGAAAAAGATGACGGAAGGTGACTGAAAATTTTTGGTTTATGATAACAATTTATTTATTTTACAAGTATAATATTATATATATATTAGTTTTGACCCTCTTAGCTGGCAGACATGTTTCATCACTTACAGGAGGAGCAATAATCAACACCCACATCAAGCCGTCCAAGACTTCTGGGGCATGCGGTGCCCATCACCCATGCCTCCTGATGTCATAATTAATAGAAAAGAAGTCAAAAATCAAAATAGGACAAATAAATCACATACTTTGAAAGCTAAGTATGTAATGTAATGTAATGGAATCTAAAATTAACGATAAGCA
The DNA here is from genome assembly GCA_963580455.1 of Euonymus europaeus. Classification (NCBI taxonomy): domain Eukaryota; kingdom Viridiplantae; phylum Streptophyta; class Magnoliopsida; order Celastrales; family Celastraceae; genus Euonymus; species Euonymus europaeus. The sequence goes on along the minus strand of OY756963.1, from coordinate 27,437,450 downwards.
AGAATAAGCTCTAAAACATATCGAATAAGCGTGATTAGCTAATAAAAGAATCAAGATAGAACAATGAATATATATATATATATATATAAAGGAATTAAAAAGATGAGAATCAAATTACTATTTCAGATCTTACAAAAAATGTACTATGAGATATTTGGAATTATGCCGTTTGGATAAATATATAGTGTATATATAAACTTAAATTCCTTTATGTGTTAGTTATGCTTTAATTAATTAATTATTAAAAAAGACTTGTTAATAATGAATATAAGTGGCAAATTAACCTGCGATTGAACGACAATTATTATATATGTAAGGATCAATCCTTTCAATAGAGATTAAGTTCGAATCCCCCTATCCTCAATTTCTCTCAATAAAAAAAATGAATATAAGTGCACGAGATTAGGTGAAACTGTGTTAATGAAGAGGGGAGTGGTGCATGCAATTTTATGTTAAGCGTATCCAAATTATTTTAATTTGCTTTAAATTAACCATAGTGCAAATCGGCTCATGGGTTTGGGCTTTCATTTTGCATGCTAAAGGCCCATTCAAATCACGTATTCTTGGCCAGTTCACAAAACCTTTAGGGCATGTTTGGTGTTGAGAATAGAGGTGGAATAGAGAATGAGTGATTCGCATTTCATCATTTGTTGCATTGTAAGTTTGAGGAATGGAATCACTCATTCCATTCCTTATTTTCTCCCTCACCCAAAATCCATTCCCTTTCATTTTACACGGAATGAGTGATTCCACATGAAATTTAGGTGAAAATGACTCCAATGCCCCTCTTGATTTTAATAAAATATTAATTAATTCATTTTAAATCAAAAATTAATTAATTAATATTCAGAAAATGACTCCAATGCCCCTCTCTTGATTTTAATAAAATATTAATTAATTCATTTTAAATCAGAAGTTAACTAATTTATATTCAGAAAGTAATTTTAAATCATAAATTAATTAATTTTAAATTCATAAATTATTTTAAATCATAAATTAATTAATTAATTTTATATTTGTTCTAATTGTTTAACATATCTAATTTTATTAAACTGTTTTAATTTGTTAATTATATATGATTAAAAATGGTAAAATGAAAAATGTTGATTATACATAATTATTTAAAGGGCATAACTGACAAAACACATATTTCATTCTCATTCTTATTCCCAGTTTTTATACATACCAAACGTGAGAATCAAAATCTCATTCTCATTCTCATTCTCATTCCCACTCAAATCATTCTCAATACCAAATGACCCCTTGGTTTAGGCCATATTTTTTGGGCCAACAGCCTGGGTACGTATTATTTCTTGGGCCATTGCTGTAACCCAAACTAAATAGGCCGAGCTTTGTCACACATCTTAGTCCAGCATAAGTAAGTATCGAATTGTATTGTTTGGGCTAGTAGTCTGCATCTTGTGAGCCACGGCCCAAGTCAAAACAGGTGGAGCCAGCCTTGTTCACTATTAAGGAAACTGATTATCTAATTAAGAAAATTAGATTTTGAGGCTTAAAAACGTAAGAAATGCATAGTTACTACAAATAGGGGACGGGATTAATTTGGGAGTAATTATCCCTAATGACGTCAAAAAAGGATTACTTGGATGACGTATTAATAGGTTAGACTAGTTGATAGGAGGTGGACGAACTGCCTTCATAATAATAAAAAAACGTGAGCCAATAGGGAGGCTCTCTTGAGTACTACTTATGCCTTATATAGAAGGTTAAGAGTGTGAGCTTAAACTCTTCTCCTAATGGGAGTACGTAGGACTCCTCTTTTAGTGGGAGTAAAACTTCTATTCAAGATTCGTCTCCTACCAGGTTATGGAGACCATTAATACTGAGGTGCCCCTTAAGAAGGCATTTGTAACTGAGCTGGTTTCCTCGGGCTTTGATTGGTAGAGTTCTTTTGATATCATCAATCCCCCAAATTATGTTTATTTATTTATTTTTTTGTGCCATTGAGTATTTACGCCTTAAATCCTAAAATTTAACCTCTAAACCTCAAATTCTTAATTTTGAATTGTAAATGCTAAACTAAATCCTAAACATTAAATCTTAATCTTAAACCCAAGTAACTCCTAAGTCTCAATAATGCAAAAAAACTTGCAAAATGATTAGGGGGTATTTGAGAGTAATTACAGCTAATTACGCTCCCCTTATTTACAACACCACCTTTTCCCGGCTACTCTCGCCAAATAAAGCATGTGAAAGTAATTAAATACAAGTTGTTATGTTTGTAATTTGCAGTCTGTGAACTTTTGTGAAAGGAATTTAATGTGATATTGCTTCAGGACTCAGGAGCAGTGTAGAGTGCATGGGAAGCAACCAACGAAATAAACGAACAAAACGCTCCATTCTGTAAGAACTCCCACATCGGTAAGATGTGGGAGGTTAGCTCTACAACACATTCAAATAAAAATATAGAAATAAACTCATATATACATATATTTATACGAGCATTCGATCCAGTAGTGCAGTTTAATATTTGACATGCATGTATATATATCGCGACTGGGGTTCAACTTTTATGTGGCAAAACAAAGAGCTTGTAAACCTATTATGCGAGTTTACAAATTCTCAACTGGAAAACGAAATGCAGACTTGCATGGCTTGAGAGGAAAAACTGCTTACTTCAACATATATTTTTTTTCTTTCCCTTTTCCGGGTCCCTTCACTTAGATTAGATTCCTCCTCACCATACATGAAAAAGGATATGAAAATGCATCAACCTGCAGGGAAGCATATATAAACAACATCATTAGTCACCATGCCACGTAAGATAAGCTATTTTTTTAGGGGGAAAAACAGTATAAATGTCTCGACATTTTAGAACGAAGAAATCGTTCAAAGCAGAGAAGCAGCATAAACAACATCAACGCTAGGGACCTCTGAGTCTTTGACAGGCGCGCGCACATATATACATATATATACATGCTGGTAAAATTAAAAAATATATATATAAAAATTTACCAGCCACCTTAGATATATATATATATATATATATATATAAGCCAGTGTTTAGCATGGTATCAGACTGACCTTCGACTAACAAAGATCCTCCCGAGTTCAAGCATTTATGTCGATCAAAGGGGACATAAGTAACAATTTTTATATATATATATATACCAGTTTGGCTGTGCATGTCTAGCACTTCTTGTTTTGAAATCATAATGGAATCAGACAAGAAAAACGTAACATAATATTTATGTGTGTGTCACGTACTCTGAGCTATACGTATGGAACATGCAGTATATATATTTGTGCACATCTTTTCGATTGAGATCTATATGAACACATTTACAGTACTCCTAGATTGAGTTTGCTCTGCCTACTGAAAGGTCGAACTAGGAAGCTTCTTTTACTTTATCTAGGCATCCATGATCCATCAGAGGAGAGTTACAGTACTGATCAGCAAATCAAACCCTATGTACAAAATTAATAAAGTACGTGCATTTTATCTGTGGAAAAATCCTACTGGCCGGCTCTACCAAGAATTCTATGACACAAAAACAGATTGTTTCATATATACATTACCTACACACACGTATGTTGTCTATGCGCGTATAACATGTTTTGAATACCCTAATACATACCACACACACATAATATATATATATATTGTGTGTGTGTTATTTATAATATATATTATGTGTGTGTGTTATTTATAAAGATAAGAGTCTCCTTTGAATCATGAGAGGAGAGGCAATAACACGTGACCTGTTAGGTTTATGAGCATAATATATACAGAAAAGGAAGAATGATTGATCAAAGAAAACCATATTATAGGATTGAAGTATCGATGAACCCCAACAAACACAATATATACATATACATACATATATATATATATATATATATGATTTAAAGGGCTAAATCAAAAGCACTGTCAATACAATTAAAATGGGATATAACTTCCTGTCCCACAAAATCTCAGACTGGACAACGTGAAATCTAAAAGGGCGACAGACAAAAAGTGAAGACTCAAATTTCAAAACTGCCCCCGCAGATATCTTCTGCGCTAAAGAAAAGCCATTCAGTAGGGACTAGGGCATTACTTCAAAGGGGTATTATCACAAACTATCAAAGACGATGATATTGGCATTAATTTATCATACCAAGATTCTCAATCATTTCTTTGTTATATATAAATTACAGAAAGCATGGAAGAACATTGACTAAGCAACAAAACCTTAAACCTTGAAGGGTTCGTCAAGTGATCTCAATCATTTGTGTATTTAGTTCATATGTACTTGGAGATGAAAAGGAATATTGTATGATATCTTGACCACTCATGGGGGAACAAAATCTTCAGAATCTTAAAAGAGTTAAAGCTGCTGGGAACAATTAATTAGTAGCCATAGTAGGTAGTGTTGATTCTGAATGATTTCTAACTATGCATGTGTGTTTGTGAGTGTACGTGGGTGTCTCTCTTTTTTTGATAAGCAAGTGTGGGTGTCTTATATGGCACTGCATTTGGTTTTCTCTAATTATAATGTTTGAAGTAATTAATCAGCTGATTAACATTGCCATTCATACCTTAACTTAAAAACCCTAAATCGATACGTATAACAATGCTTTAATTATATGAGCTCAAAATTCAAGATATCTATGCAATTTATGGTTATTTTTTTTATAATAAGTTTAGGGTTCTTGTATTGTGCAAGATGCTGATTCTTAAATTATCTATCAAGTTAATCAAATATGTATCAATAGTTAATGATTGAATTCCTGAATCTCCCTAGTATATATTTATAGTACTGTCGATGTTCTTTCAAAATGCTTAATTTATTTGATAGAGCATGGTTAATTATCCACACACAATTTATGCTTCACGTACAAACAGAATCTCACACTCCAATAAATATATAAGAGCTGCTTAATTAATTATCCCTTTAGTTGACAGATAGCGAAGAACTATATACCGCGACTTAAATTCAAAAAAAATCAAAATAAATTAATAGATCAGACATGTAATTGATGAAGAGTGATTATTAATTACCATATTTTAATGGATCAAGAGAAGTGCATTGTGGAGCTTGATTCATCACTCCCTTTGTCTTGATCACTAATTGGCTTCTTCTTCTTCTTCTTATAAGGAATCCCTCGTGCTTTGGCTTGACAATCTCTCACTTCCCTTAAATAAACCCGAATAGCTCCACTCGCAAAAGGGTTAGTCTCTGGTGCTCCTCCATTTTCTTCATAGGCAGCTCTAAGCCTTCCAATAAGTGCATCAAGGCTTCCCCAAGCTTGCCTTAAAGGGCAAGTACACGGAGCGGGCGGGTCGGGTTGTCCATAGAACATACAACCTTGTAGATGAACCTTAGTCTTTCCAAACTGATCAAGGTATCTTAGGAAATCCAGCACATGATTGCAATTGCACTGTGAGAGTGCCACTGGAGGCCTCTGGTTCTTCAAGTACTGGCCAAAAGTGTTCCAATCTCTTCTCTTTTGTGACTCATATCGGCTCGGTGTCGCCGACTGATGATGATCACTTGATTCTTCTGCTACGTCCTTACCTCTTTCACTTGACATGGTGCATGCTTTTAATTCGTATGAATTGATTGAAGAGCTAGGTTTTCGTTTTGCTATATAAGGCAAGACAATTAGGGGCGAAGAGAGAGGGTGAAAGGAATAGTAGCTATGAATAAAATTTAGAGAGAGTGGAGGATGAGATGATCATGACCATCGAGATCACATCATATTAGAAATGCTTTCTTTGCTTCTCTTTTATTCTATCTTTTTTTTTTAATGGGGTGTCCATTAACATTAACTATACGTTTTCCCTCCTATATATATAAGCATACAATAATTGTATGTCCCTTTTTGTCAACGTAAGCCCTTATCATTCATTCATTTCATATACAATATTTTGCTATAAATATACAATATTTCGTAATCCCCAGTGGCCCACATATATAAATTATAAAACCTAGTCATATAGTTTAGGTTAATTTCTTACTTAGCTCCTTCTTTATCAGAATTACTGTTTTTGTCGTTGTTAGTAGATCACAAGAGCTCCTGAATTTATTTTTATATATTTTCGTCAGTCATAACTTCTTCTTCTTCTTCTTTCTTCTGCTTCAATAAAAAAAACAAAAACAAAATTACTACGGTTTTTGTCATTTTCGTGGTACTAGTATTATTGTTCTCTAAAATGAGTTGCAGTTTGACTGATTATGAGGAGACTAAGAATAGTGAAATCAATCTATTCTATAGATTATTTGACTCATTGAATGAGGATGGATGTTAGGGGCAAAAGTCCCACATCGATTCATTCTGTGTCCGGCATATAAGCTGGCGCAAGTCTTCAATTTAATTCCCAGCCCATCCAATTGGAAAAAGCTGGATGAGATGTAGATGTGAATGAGATCTACTGTTGAGATTTTATGTTGCTATAAATATTTTATGTATTTGGTTGTCGTTGTCAAGATGAGATAACTGGAATATATATGCGTACAAAACCCTAGCTAGAATACAATCCCCACGAAGCCAGGCGTTCCTCTATAACTCATAGTTTCAATGTCAGGTTTTTGGAGGCATAATAACATGCATGCCAAAAGTCAGTGGCCCCTTCTTGCCTTTTTTTTCTTCTCTTCTTTCTTTATTTCTTTCTTTGGTGCATGCATCTCTTCATGTTCATAAAATGACATCACATGCGTACGTTCAATTAAAGTATAAATAAATAGTATGCAACAACATGAGTTAATCAATTATTCACTATTAGAATTCAAATATAGTCGAACTTGACTCTGGGTCTATATGTGGCTTTGATCAATTATTCACTATTAGAATTCAAATCTAGTCGAACTTGACTCTATGTCAATATGTGGATTCAGGATTTTTCCGAATGACATACATACTGATGCAGGATCATGAGACCGACGAAATAGGAGGGCACGAATGAATTTCATTTGAATTAAGATCGACCAGGGACTTTAGGACTTTGATTCATGTGTGACGAAAGAAGGATTGTAGAGAAAACTCTTTGTTTTTATCAGTCAATCAATAGTTGCTCTCTAATGAGACTTTAGAACCTTTAATAGTATAAACAAAACGAAACCCAGAAAATCCATAATTTTTTTTAATTAAGGTTTTAATTTTATAGAATAAAAAAGGAGAAGAAAAGCCCTTCTTTTTCTTCTCCGGCAGCGCACAATGGGGGGACAAAAACCTAACCCATGGCAAAAGAGAGTATACAATAAGAGAAGAAGACACAGATCAATACAAATGTTGATCCAAAAAACAACAACAAGAAAAGCAAAAAATACAGAGGGCTGCTACATATAGAAGCGGAATTACAAACAACACGACTATTGTTTAAACCTAATAGCAGGAACTCCCATTTGATCCATCTTTAATAGGCCTCAAACCTTATCAGGGAGATCCACCAACCTGCAAAAGTTATCAGAATACCTACCATTAGAAGCCTTAGTAGCCATATAATCTGCCACACCATTAACTTCACGAAACACATGACAATATTGAATTTGAGCACTGACACTGCACAAGTGAATCTGTCTTTTTGTATGAACTAATTTCCAAGGGCAAATAGAGTTTGATGACAATATGTTAATCACCACTAAAGAATCAAATTCAATAATGATGTTTCTGAAACCCAAAGACAGCCAAAATAATACCATCATGAATAGCTTTCATTTCAGCATAGGTGATAGAGTTTATACCATAATAATGAGAGAACCTACCTATAAAATTACTTGCATGATCTCTGATAACCCCTCCTCCCCCTGAGTGACCATGGTTGCCCAAGACACTCCCATCATAGTTGATTTTAAGAACATTTAAGGGAGGAGGATGCCAGTAAATGACGGATGGATTGCAATAAGGAGTGCTTTGTTGAGGAATTCTAAACAGGGAGATAAAAAAATGAATCTTTGAGCTGAACCTTATACACCTTAGATTTAGAAGCAAAATATAATTGAGCTTGATCAATAATACAGGTTATAATCCAGTCACTAGAAGGAGGATTGTTCTCATACCTGGATTTATTCCTTGCCTGCCATATATTCCAACAAATGAGAGAAGGGATCAAAATTGCAAGAACCCCTAAAATTGAGTCTTTTTGTCTAATTTTCCACCAATCAGACAGCAAAAGATGGATTTCAACACATTTAAATTTCAAACCATAATTAAATAATAACTTCCTAATAAAAAAAACATTTGAGTCCTAAAAATACTTTTTTTTTGTAAGTTCCTAAAAATATTCTCCTAACAGATACAGATATTACTAACTCATGAAATTATGGCATTCCCGTTGGCACACATGATCAGTCAAAGCCACCAATTGATCCCAATCCAAATAAAATAAGTTCATGTCCCCCTATTTGGTCTATCTCATGATGTCGTGTTACATACGAACATATGTGACCTAGTGATAAGTTATAAGGGTACAATCTAAATGTCACGTGTTTAATTCTTGAGAATAGTTTCGCTCTACACATATATAGACCTGCAAGCATCCTACTCTATATAGTGTGAAATTTCATTTTTGACATTTTTTGATAAAAAAAATACGGTACTTCAGATTTTAATTTCCATTTGACATACACGAGAGAGTACATAATAATTAGAAGTATTTGACATATTATGTGGTTTATCAAATTAAATAAACAAAAAAGTGGGGTGGGGGGTTAGGTTTGTATGTGACATGGCAATCAAACGCAAATGTAGTTTGTATTATGCGCACACGTCAGATTTGATGGAAGACTTGACAGGCGACCCATCTCATTGGGTCCCACGATGAAGATACCCCAAGAAGGAAGAGGAGATCCGTCGATATCCCAAAATGACTGACCGTCCAACAATGTCAAGCCGATTATTAATCAACGGTCAACATCTTCCTGAACTTCTTCGTTCATAATCTTAATTTGTACAAAGAGGGTGAACATTAACTGAAAACTTAAATTAATTACACAATTAACACATTGTAAACACATGCTTAAAGCAACTTCATGAGGCGGATCACGGGACGCCAGGGTCTACTGTAAATGCAAAGGTGTAAATTTTTTATTTTAAAAAGTAACTATAAATGTGATTTGAACGGAATTATGAATCCAACGGTATATTATTTGTACCAAACAGAAATCAAATGGAAAGTAAAAATTTAGATATAATGTTTTAGATTTAGATTTAACAGTTCAAAAGTGTCATATTTTTTTCATGATTCATTTGATTTTTGTTCGGCACATCTGATCAGATCACATTTATAATTTTTAATGGGACGCTAGGATCTACTATAAAATTTATATAGTGGACTCGCTGTAAATGCATTTTAAAGGTGTAAATTTATTTATTTTATGACGAACAGGTCCTTGTTTTTTATCCTTGTGCAAATACTCCTTACACTAACGTAAATGGCAAATACACCTCCAGTTTTCAGTTGACCGTTAAAGAAAACGGTCAACCTCTTAAACTTGCTTAAATACAGGAATAATTACCAAAATATTAGGTGGGTGAATGCATTATATGAAAACTGTAGGGGGGTATTTGCTCAAATTCAGAAGATGACTAAATTCAGAAGAACAACAATCCCATGTCCAAAAAAAACAGCAGAAGAAAAAGCAATCTGTTACAACTTAAGCAATATGTCTCAACATAAGCAAACTTCCACTGACATAAACAAAACAAAGGTGGATTCTAAAAAAGAAGACATATCCAACTATCAACACAAAAAGGAAGATCTCATCTCAAAATCAATTTTGATATTCAGTTGGGTTTATGAGGTCTGACAAGAGGGATCTTAGGGTGAAAAGGTCATTTTCTTATGTTATGAGATCTCTTAATATGAGATTTTATCATTTACCTTGGTGGAACAAAAGGCCCATAGGTTGGAGCAATGGCTGAAGTAGAGACTGGAGCATATGTTTGAGTAGTGACATTAGGTGATGCTACTAGAGTAGTGGCTTTAGTAGTGATAGTAGGTGATGCTGAACCGGAAAATTGTTCTACTTCCTTGTAATTGCTCATGGCCATGTACATCTGCAAGTTCCTACATTCTACCTCTTTCGTAATTCTTCATGGCCTTGAACAAATCTTGGTTGTGCTGGAACCAGTCTTGAATTCTAGCCAAAGTCATGCTTGACTGGGCAACTGTAGACGTGCTTAACTGGGCATGGGCAAAGGTTCTTGACTAGGCATTGGCACGGGTGCTTGACTGGCCAATTTGTGACAACATCTCTTGTGAAGCTTGTGATAATGTAGACACTGCAGCTTGTGTTCATCATTGAAATAACTGGTTAGATACAAAACAAAAAATTATGACAATACAAACATATGATGCTAACCTTAAACTCCTATTGTCTTGTTGCAGCTAGAGCAGCACATGTACTCACATTGTGTCCTGTTTGGAAAACTTCCTAAATTTAATTTGTGATCCTTTCTTGCTCATATGCCCAGCATGCATTGGTTTTGGTTCATCAGCAGCCCTAATTCTTGCCTTCTTTGGTCTTCTAGGCTTTGCCTTTCACATTGGTGGTGCTACAACAGGGTAGTCACTAGCTGCCTAGGGCAGAACCTATGAACAAGCCATAGGCATAACTACCTTCATTACCTCAATAAGTCCCTTTTGTTGATCTGACATGAATGTCCACCTCACACAATCCCCAATGTCAGTGAGTAAAAAACCCAAGAACCACTCCCAATTTTTCTTATTTTCAACATATACAATTGCCCAAGCAATTGAAACCAAACTTTCATTTGCATCATTGGCTATAGCAGTCAACAATTGGCCCCCATATTTAGTTTTCAAGTGGCATCCATCAATCCCAATTACAGGTCTAAACCCCTCAAAAATTTCTTTCGACAAGGTACAAGACATACATACATTCTTAAGAACATTCCACCATCACTCTCTAACTCAATCGTACTACCAGGGTTAGACAATTTTAAAGCAGAGACATATTTCCATAGTTGGCCATATTGCTTCTTCTCATCACCATAAATCATCTTTAAAGCTTTTATCTTTGCTCTATAGGCTTTGTCCCTAGTAATATGTAAGTTGTGATCTCTATGTACAACCCTCTTCAAAGCAACTAGACTCCAAGATGTTCAGTCCCTAAAGTTATCAACATACTTCAATGCTAACCAGTCACTTGACACACTTTTCCCATCATAATTCCTATGACACTGATCATGATGATTTGGTTCATAAGTCTTCACCTGAAATGAAGCTCTATCCCTACTGTTTGATGCCAAATCCTCCATTTGCAATCTGCAAGACCTTCACATACAGCCTCTACCTTGCTCCTATCATTCTTCTTATATTTGTATGCCTTACTATGTTGTACACTAAACTCAACTAATGCCTTCCTAAATGTTTCAACAAAATCAAACTTTATCCCTACACTGAATATAATTGGACTATGCATGTCAGTATTTTGATTAAACTTAGGATGCCTAAGACTTTTTTCTTGTTCACTATCACTACTAACAATACTACCAATTTCATCAGAATCATAATGTTTAGAATCGACATTACCAGGTAAATACCGTGAGTCAATTCCAATCAATCTCCTGCCCTTTTCTCTGACAGTGTTTATCATCTGTCTATGCACTGCAACATCTTGTTCCTAGTCACTGTCATCAATGGAGCCTTCCAATGACGATTCAGTATCACCCTCTTCCACGTAATCACTGTCATTATCTGCAATAACATTCAAGAAATCAACATTAACAGTGAGCAGAGAATCAAGTTTAAGTCAAAGTTTTACCAAAAATTTCTTAAACTACTACTTCTTACTTCTACATCAAGAACAGAGAAATGGCTTTAAGCATTATGTAACAGACATGGTTGATCGCCTCTCCACCTCCCTCAAGATTCGCCTCTCTCGAGCTTCCCTCACACAAGCTTCGTCTGAAATTTCGAAACCCTGAGAGAGAGAAGCTTCCCTCACGAGCTCCCGCCTTTTGATCCAACTTATTTGTAATCAAACATATGATAATAATAATAATAAAATTATTGTAATTACATATTATGTGTTAATATGACAATCAACGTTACATTAACGTGAGTTTAAGAGGGTTGACCGTTTTCTTTAATGGTCAACTGAAAACTGGGGATGCATTTGTCACTTACTTTAGTGTAGGGGTATTTGCATAAGGACAAAAGTTTGTGGGGGGAGTCTGAGCATATTACTTTTTTTTTTTTGGTTGTCCACATTGAAAATGTTAATAGTACATGAAAGATTCCAACACAATGTATTATTACTAATCTCTTAGTCTCTTTTAATCATTTCCGTCCTTTTTCATCCAACTTTCTTACAATTATGATAGGAGGTTGCCAGAAAGAAACTTGCAGTTTGTCTGAGTTATTTTGGGAAATTAATGATGTCATTATATATGCTATTTTGGTTCTTGGCCTCCACATGCAACTTCGACAGCCGTACAATTCATGCTGACATTTTCCACATCCAATATGTTATGTTACTTTCTTTTTTTTTAGAAAAAAATAATCTTTATATTTTTTTTTTCTTCTGTGAGATTAACACTCGACCTAACCATAGCAAGTATAGATAGCAATATTTTATAGTTGAATTGAATTAGCTTACATTAATTAAATCCTGTTTAAACAGGAAAAATATCTCTCTTTTCCTTATTTGCAGAGATCAAATCAAGATTCAAACTCAAGCGATTAATTATACGTGGAACAGAAAAGAAAAGGAAAATTAATTTAGGGGTTGATGCCTTAGTTTGCAACCTATGATATCATGGTCGGTATAATACTAGAAAATTCTTGCTCCTCTCTCGTTCTTTTTTGCTTTATGTAATCTTTATTTAGGAGATTGAGAAAATTCTACTTTTTTTTTTTCCTTTGATGTTTTCTAGGTTTTTCACTTTGGTGCTTTTATCATGCAGGTGTACTATTCACTTTTCCAGGATTAATGCTTTCGATCATGTTCTTCCCAGCAGAGGATTTGAGAACTTTTGCTGGCTCTAATGTGGAATTTTTTTTTTTTTACGATTTTCCTCACAAATATATATATTTGTCTGAGGTACCGTACTCATTATCAATAAAATAAAATAAAATTGAGAGGTTTTTTTTTCCTTTCTACAAAGGTGAAAGAGCAAATCGATCAATTTGACAAAAAAAAATAAAAAAAATACTGGGATGGTTTGAGAGCTTAGTTATCCTAGCTACTGGATTGTACATATAAGATTTGAGTGAATGAGTGGAATCCACATAATACAAATGAAATCATGTGCATACAACTCAATAGTTAAGACAATTGGAATGTTAATCGCTATTTTGCGAATCTCAGCTTTATGTGATGCTTGTCTGATACGTATCTAATTTTCGTATCCAGTACGCTAAACCTAATCAGTGAAAATTAGGTCCTAACTTTGGGTGACAATTGAGATTGGTGTTGAAAGGAATGGAATCATACTGACATCCAAGTATAGTGAAATTCAAAAGCTAAAACTTGAACCGCAATTTTTAATCATTTTTTGTTCTCTTTCACTTTGAAAAGCAAAATGAATTGATCGTCCGCACTATAAAGTCATTGAAAACCCCAATTACTAGCATTTCCTGATTTTCCTGATATTCAAGTTAAGCAATCAGATTTGTTGAAAGTAGGTTCTTGATGGCAATGATTAGGAACTATTGGAAATTCATAAAGAACAGAGGATATTATTAATTTATGAAAAATTCTAAAATTCACAACAACAAAAAAATATAAAGGGGAAAATATATAGAATTCTTTATGAAAATGACCCAACCTTTTCATCAACCTTAAAATATCACTATTGGCAATAATGTGATAATATTTTATCCCTTTTATTTTTCTGCCATTGTTTGTCTTGATAACAAACAGCTCTACATGTTTTGTCAGAAAGAAGGAAAAAAGATTTGCATATTTTAGCAAGGTCCCTCCTAAAAATATTGGTTTTGGTGAGTGTATTGTCATGATCCTACCGACTAAAGGAAGGGACAAGCAAGCTACAAAGGGTCACTTTCAAATGGGGTTGAGTGCTTCCCCGTTGTTTTCACAAAAAAAAAAAAGAAGGGCTGTTGATGGTTGTCCTTGATTTATTCTCTCTCTTAAGAGTAATTTGGTGTGGGGCACCTGACCTATAAATCTTTCCTTTTGTTGAAAGTGACAGAGGAGTCCCTACTCCAGCTCTACCCCACAAAACGAAAGGGGCATAATTTCTTTAACATGATTGGACTACAAAATAGCTAGCTAGGGTTTTTGTTGGTCTGTTGGTGAGCATTAATGTATGGATTCTCTCATGCAACTACGCGAGGACCCCCACCCACCCACCCCCCCTCCCTCCTTAGTCACGGTTGGCTATAATTGGGCCTTCACCGATCCTCTCTTTCTTCTTCTTTCTGTTTAATTTACCAAAAGAGATTCTTCACATGGATGAAGACTAATTGATGTAGTGTGCCTCATCAATAAAGGTAAGAGCTTTTTTGCTTTTGTTGACTCCATGTTGGCTACGATCGATTGGTATTTGGTAACAATAAATAATTTGGAAGATATCTGTAACTAGTTTTCAGAGCAACTGATTTTTTTTAAAATATTTTTATAAGCAACTGAGGAGACATGGAGAGGCCTCGTTTAGCAGAGAGTATGAGAATCACAAAGACAATTTTTAACATTCTAAAATATGTCACACATTTCATCCCGTTTAATGTCTAGTGTTGGATATAAAATGATTATGACATACATATGTGTCTGTAATCAATCATCATTTCACATGAATATGATTTTTTCTGTTTTTGTTTTTATTTTTATTTTTATAAGCAACTGAATATTGTTTATGTCTAAATAGGAGACATGGAAAGACCTCGTTTAGCAGAGTATGATCACAAGGATAATGTTTGAGATTTCAAAATATGTCACACATTTCATCCCACTTAATGTCTAGTGTTGGACATAAAGTGATTCTTACACGTGTTTGTAATCAATGGTCATTTTACATGCCACATAAATTTAGGGGTACTATAATGAGGTTGATACTTTTGATGGATGTAGCATTACTCGAAATCACAATGTGCAAAGTTTCCAATAACAAAGTTTTTGAAGTCCATATCAGTTTTAGTAACATCCCTCCCACATTATTAAAGGTATGCTCCAGATGGATAGGTTGAGGATTTTGGTTTTAGAATAAAAGGGGGTGTTTTGTTGATCTTGTGGACTCTCTATTGTCCATTTTTCTTGGCCTAGTTGTTTTGTGTTCTTCGTTTTATGGTTTCAGTCTCATTCTGTCCAGTTGTCGAGATAAGGTGCTTGTCTCTCTTGTGTTTGATTAGCCACCAAAAATAGGCTCTTTCTCTTCTTTGATAATAAAATCTGAGTAAGCCCTTTCTTTA
Organism: Euonymus europaeus; assembly: GCA_963580455.1. Taxonomy (NCBI): domain Eukaryota; kingdom Viridiplantae; phylum Streptophyta; class Magnoliopsida; order Celastrales; family Celastraceae; genus Euonymus; species Euonymus europaeus. The sequence goes on along the minus strand of OY756963.1, from coordinate 27,422,110 downwards.
AAAAAAAAGGAAAGAAAAGAAACCACCATGTGCACAAATTTTGATATCATCCAGGGTTCCTCAAACAATTTGATATCTCACACGGGATAAACCCTTAACCTTCCCCTCTTACTAAAACTACAAAATGTTTGTATGAATCATGGCCAATGCTAGGTATATAAGTATCTGGCAACCTTATGTATGATCGAAGTTTGATTTTTTTGATATGGGTTTCTAAAAGTTTGCGTTGCTTTTCTTGATTATTCATGTTTGTATTATTTTTTTATTATCTAATTTTAAGCATGAACTAGAGTGAAAATAATTAAAAATAAGAAAAATAAAAAAGAGAGAACTAAGTAATAGCACGACCTTCATCATGAGTGGAAAAAAGAAAGGTGAGACTATTTGAACCAATTTTTATCCATCTACACCTCATTAATCACAAAAAACATCACTATTAAAATACCACACCGTCTTACCAACAGGTGGTAGTCTCGTTGGTATTCTTACTGTGTAGGAAGTGAGAGGTCTTATGTTCAGATCTCTCCTACTATCAATTTGAGTGAGATTTATTATCATTATTGTGAGAGTTGTAAAACAGAGAGGGCTACCTTCACTGTGTAGCTCACCGGTCGGGTCACAATGTTTCTGTTGAGTATTTTCCCTCCCTAATATTAAAAAGAAAAAAAAAACACCACACCATCCCAACCGTTTATTGTAACTATGCAGAGTAGTACCCGAGTCAAAAGTGTAGCTGCACTTGCCGTCGACGTCTATGCATTGATTCCTAGAAAAGCAGAGCGAAGGATTCCCAGTGGTTTTGCGATTGTCGTCGACGTGTATGCTCCAGAGTTGGTTGTGAGGGAGATCTAGAATTCCAAGTTTACCTAAGCCCGTTTTTCCGAAACTTGGAGTTTCCTGTTGATTTTGCATCAATGTGCCCAATGATTGCTTTTCTGATTTTGGGCACATTGATGCAAGTGAAGATCGCTTGGAGTTTACCTAAGCCATTGATGAAAGTGAAGATCACTTTTCTTATTTTAAATCAATGTGCCCAACAATCCCAACGATTCTTCAACATTGAAACTAAGTCCCTTACTCTTTCTATCTTTCGTTTGTGATAATAGGCATTTTGTGTTTTGGGTCATTTTGTAATTCTTTGTTTTTAATTTTCAGGGCATTTTAGACTCTTCACATTTTGGTGTTTTAGGATTGTTACATGGCTGTTTACAGTCTCATTCTAAATTTTATAATAAGAAAACATGAGAGCTTTTGTCAATTTCTGGTGGATTGGTTAAATGTTGTTTTAATCGTGTTTTCATATATTCCGACTGCGTCACTCCCTCCCTCCGTCATTCTATCAAACACTTCCATCATCACTTATTAGACTCATTTCCTCACAAATTCCATGCTGCAAAGGTACGCACACGTCTCTTTTTAGAATTCTTACCACTCCCAGTTTTTCAAAAAAGTGAGAAATTCAGAGCAGGTTGGTGCATCTGTCATGGCCCAATTTTGCATCCATTGGTTCTCTTTCAATAGATTTAATTTGGTGTAAAGTGATTTTTTTTTGGAAAAAACTGTCTAAGACTCATTAGGGGTGAACTGATAAACCGCTATTTTTTAAATGAAGTTTTCAAATAATGGGGTGTAGATGGATAGAAATGGGGTACAACTAGTTTCGACCAAAAGAAACTGGGATTCTGAGAAGCAAATAATATGAATGCTATATTGGGGCCTGTTACGATGACTGATGACCAACACCCAAGGCTCAAACCAAAAAAATAATAGCCAGGCCAGCACAACCTCCTAAGTTTATAAGTTATAACCCATTGATCTAGTCCCGGTCCAGAAGGGCAAAAATCAGACAATCAAAGCCCAGCCCCATTTCAAATAGCCTCAACTCAAACTTGCTCACGCCCAGTCTATGGACTTCTTAGCTTGGTGGCTTCCGAGCTCATTATCAGACCACCAACATTCCATTCCAGAAGGATGGAGGTCAGCTATTTCAGAAAAGAGGGAGATGAAACTAAAATTCTCGAAACACTCTTTTTCAATTATGTTGAAAAAAGAGAAAAAGTGTAAAATAGACTGGATTGACAACATCATCCATAACACTTCGAAGGAATGTACATATATAAACTACTTTTCCACAATAAAGAAATTATTTGTCTTGAGGAGATTTACTTCCGAGTTCCGAAGAACCTCTGCCAAAAGATATACATTTAACCAAAACAAGCTGTAATCACGTAATTGTGAAGCTGAAGCTGAAGTTTTTTCTATACCTCAGAAAACCGAAGTTGATATTTGGCAGGGGCCGTCCTACATCATTTGCCATGGGTAGACTTCAGCTGTAAAAGGAGAAAAGTTCAGGTCAGGAACTGCAACTAGAACAATGATGTCATTAAGCAAACTGAAACACCAGAAGTATGATTCATGTTGTTTGTGAATGAGAAGCTCCACATCTAGGTCAAGCAATAACATATCAAATTAACCACTCGCAAAACCATGATTCCTAGTAACTTGATGTATCTCATTTGGTCCTCCAAGAGAAAGCAGAAGCACAAATGAATTCCCAAAACAAAATGTCCAAAGGCCATAACTTTCAAGATCAATAGCTGGCACATCAATTTACGCAAACAAGCACTCGACTACTTTTAAGAGCTCATATCAAAAGATTGAAGGTGCGAATGGAAGTGTGTAAACGGTGAAGTGAATAATAGTAAAATAAAAATTGATTACAGGTTTGTATTGGAAGTGCAATATTTTTCTTCTCTTGAGAAGAGTTTGAATTTTGAAGCGCTCTACGTACGAATGCTTTTCCATTTTAAAAAACACACGAATGCTCTTTATCATTAATACAATAAGTTTCAATCATCAACTAGGCTTGAAGAAAAAAGAAACAAATCATTGCCACTCAACAGAAACATGCTTGATCCATCTATGCTGACAGTATGGGTAATTCTTGAGTAACATATTTGACATAGTATAAGGCCACAGATCAACTTCTTAGTATTCAGGAATGGCCTTTTTCATCTAAATGACTTGAAAAACGACCACCCTTACTGAAAATAAACAGAAACCAAACTAACTTTAACCCCATTCACAATATTGACATTAAAAGTCTCGACCATAAGAATAACATAATTCACAGTTCTAAAATGTTCTCCATAACATGGATAAGGCTATTGACCAAAACAAACAAATTTAATTTGAAAAGAACATAGCATCTGCAGACGTTTCCAAAGCCAAAATACATTAAACCAGTGAACAAAAAATAGGCATCGGTTATCAGCTACAGGCCACTTCCAGAATTATTTCATCCCAGAGGAAAGAAGTATCAAATTTAATTTGAAAAGAACATAGCATCTGCAGACGTTTCCAAAGCCAAAATACATTAAACCAGTGAGCAAAAAAAAGGCATCGGTTATCAGCTACAGGCCACTTCCAGAATTATTTCATCCCAGAGGAGAGAGGTAGAGTTCATAAAAAAAAGGGCATAGTTGCGCAAATTTTTTTCCTCCACATTCTAAAATCAATTTTGATAATCAGCAAAGAGATAAAGTGCCCAATATGACAGCTCCAGAAAGTAAGGGACACTGCATGTTGTTCTACTGCAAATTGTAATGCTAAAAAAACAAACAAAAAGATTTATATTATGGAATCAGATGACATGCACTCTGAAACTAATTTAAAGCAGAAAAAATGGTCATTGTCAAAGGAAAATAATTAACATTCAGGCTATGGTCTCAATAGCCAAGAACTGATACGTGATAGCAATTTCCGGCCTATCATCAAATGGAATGATCTAAAATACATTCTGACTATCTAAAATATCCAAAAAAACCTCGCAGAAAAAATTCAAAATTTTAGAAGGCCACCAGGCACCAACTCGAAGTAGAAAATGGGCTAGCGAAAACCATAACAGGCAAAAGGAAGGAAAGTATGAAAATATGAGCCCTTTACCCCCAAATTATATAACAGGAAAAAAATGCAGGACAATATGAGCCCTCGTCCACTAATACAAAGCCAATCCATCCAGATAATATCAAATATGCAGAACACTGGAGAAACCAAAGTCTATATATCGATGAAATCACTGAAAAATTCAAAGAGGAAACGAAGGCAGACAATCCAAAACAAAGGTAGAGAGGATCAAAATTTGGTCTCGGAAGAGACTCTCACCGACTCCGTTGTCTCGCTTATGGCGCTTAATCTTCTGAAAATGGACCTGGGCGTCCACAAAGAGCTGCATTCTATGGGCCTCCAGTTCCTTAGCAAACAGCATCCTGTGCTTCTCCAACTCTATCATCTGTCTCTGCTTCTCGCTTTCCACTCTCTCGTACAAGTCGCCAAGCTTCTCTATTGCCTTTGCAAGCTCCTCGTACCCATCTTTCTTGCAATTACCTGTGCCTCGCCTCTTCTCTCTTCTCCGACTCCCTTCCCTCGACCCATCCGAACCTTCCCCCTTGATAGCCGCCGCCGCTGAGGCACTGAACGTTGAGAAACTCCGGCGAAAGAGTGAGCCATCGTCAGCCAAGCCAGCAGGAGTTTTCGTCGGAGCCGTCCGTTTCTTAGTCTTCGATCTTGGGCCGACCGAAACCGAAGAAAATGACCATGCCGGCATTGACGGTCTCCGGTCTGTTGACGGCGTTGAGGTGGCCAGGAAACTATTTTCGAGGAGATCGTCGAGGCGAGTGAAGAAAGACCATTGGCTGATATACTCTCCGTTGGAATCAATAACCCTAGCCTTCTCCGTCTTGTACTTCTTCTGGAGGGTATTGATGCGGTTCTTGCACTGGACGTCCGTACGGGGGGTCTCTTTCGTGGTGACGAGGTCGTCTTTGCGACGGCGGCAACTGCTAACGTAATTGTTGACTGCGTCGGCGACCTCCTGCCACTGCTTCTGATGAAGGTTGCCACGGTTTTCGGCGATATAATGTTCTCCCCATGCCTCGATGAGTGTGTGTGTGGCTTCCTCACTCCACAAGTCGTCCCGGAGCGGAAGAGCTCCGTAGACGGAGCCCATTATCGATGACGGTGCTGAATTTGTGAGCTCTAAGTCGCTGATAGAGGTGTCGGTACCTCGCGTGTTTGGGTTGCGAATAGGAATGCTAGTTGCTAGAGGTGGCTTGGGGCGTGCATGTGTTAAAATCGTCGACGGTGAGGCTCTCGGGGTTTTATCTGTGTTATTGCAAATACTTTGGCGAGGGCTCAATGGTCAATACGGGCTCCATTCTATTTTCAAAAATATAATATAAATAAAAAAAACTTTAATAATATATATATAAACCTACCAAACAAACAAAAATAATTTTCTCGATGCAAAAGAATGTTTTTATAAAAATATATTTTTTTCTCTTATTTTATTTTTATTGTAGTGAATTGAGAAAATTCAGTCCAGTGACGTGGAGATAATAATCGGGTACTTGAGGCTTCTCTATTAAAAAAAATCGAGGCAATTCAACACATCAACAACAAAAATTGCTATCGAATTTTGTATGTACCTAGGGGTTTAGGGTCAAGCATAAACATACCAAAACTTGCCCTACTGATTGGTCGAACACCTTCCTGTGGTTTATAGAAACTGTCAAGGTCCATTATTCATGATTTTGCTGGTGTATTACAGTGACATTCTTGTATTTCAGAGACCCTACTAAAGAGGTCCCTCTTAAAATTCAATCACAGATCTAATAAGTTTTGTTTTCTTTCTCAAATCCAGACTTATACTTTCGGTTACTCATTATGATTAAATTAATAAATTGATCATCAACAAGACAACAACAAATAATCAATCAAGTAATCAACACATGAACACAACTACACAATAACACATAAGTTGTCAACTGTCCAACGCTGCAACTGAAGTTTGAAGAGGAACGAAATCACCTGAACAAATGAACTAGTCAAATGAAGGTCAAATTCTAGAAGTATCAATCACTGTCGCAGAAGCGCTCAAGCCTCAACTCCTTGTTGCCTGAAAGCCCTCAACGAGTCGACGGTAATGTCAAGGGTGAGGCTATGAGCCGTGAGGTAACAGAAGTATCACTGATTCATCGAAAGTCGAACGGAGAGACCAGAGAGTAGAGAGACGGAGAGATATTAGAGTAGGTCACTAGAGCTTAGGTACAATAGTCAGAGGAAGCATCTATTAACTGTCGTGTTCCTAAACCGACAAAGCATGGATTGAATGGATTCAATAAGCACACCATATGGTAGAAAATTGGCTGAACTTGCAAGAACATGGGAGACCACACATTCAAAATCAGATTCAATTGAGACTTTAGTAAACCCACAATTCAGCGCAAATTCCAAACCTGCTAGCATAACCGATGCTTCTCCTTGGCATACATCATTGCATCTTGTCCTTGTTATACAAGCTGAGCCTAGAACATCCCCATTGAAATCATGAATCACCACTCCAATACCCAACCATCCATTTTGTAACCCAGCTTCTACATTAATCTTTACTTCATCCGGATCTGGTCGAGTCCACGTATTGCTTCTTGGAGAGGCACTTGCCGGCTGCCGCAGCATTTCTAGATGGACTAACCTGTTTAAAAATCCACTCTTTAATTTGCAATTTGCACGAATTTTAGATGTTATCACTTCATATATAAACATAAAGGAAAAAATATACTCCATAAAAGTTATTATTTATTGTTATACCAAAGGAGAAGAGAGAGGAAAAATGGTGGCTACCCTCGTTAGTGATTCCTCTCGTGTGAAAATGCATCATCCTTTCCAACAACAATAACATCTTCATTAATTCCATGTCCCACCTCCATGATGCGTGAAATCTTACTCTTCCGATGACGAAGACACAGCCATTGAATCTTCAGCTTTGATTCCGCACCGAAAATTCAACGAAGAAGCAAATCCTCTCTCTCCTCCTTTAATCCTATTAGGACTCCCCATTCCATAATGGAAACTCGTAGATCTGGCTGACCTCATTATACTCCGTTCATTCTCCGATTGATTATTCTAGAGAGTCTTCACGTGGCCAAGCTCTGGATGGTATAACTAGGGAGCAACTCCAATGGGGGGTGTGTTTCAAGCATTCTAAATTTTTTAGTATGATCCCACTTCTATTATAGTAAAATATGACTTTTAATACAGTCATATTAACAAAACACATTTTGCAATACAATTTTTTTCACTTTTCATTTACAAACATTTCAAATATCAAGTATCAACATCATATCTCTCAAAATTTTCTAACATTTTTCACTTTTTTCTACAATTGTATACATCTTTCAATACAATTTTTTCAAATTACTCTATCTACACACTCAAAAATTTTAGTATTATTATCAAATGTACCATTAGAGATGCAGATATTGGGTATAACACTATAACTAGAGTTATGTTAGCTTAGCTGGTTAGGTGAACTCTCCTTTTTCTTTTCTTTTTTAATTTAAAAAGAAGTAACCGATAATCTGAAATTTGTTAAAATCAAGTGTCTGTTTGGTTGAACGTTTGCATAACTTATACTGTGTCAAACATACTCAGACATTACTATCTACATCAACTTATATTCTGACAAATATACTTTCAACAAAATAGATGTTTAAACTCGGAACCCAATCCGAAATAACCGGATAAACCAAATAGGTACCAAGTCTAATCGGATTACCGAGTCGGGTCGAAAGCCTTGAAAGCCCAATAAAAATGGTATGGGCCACAGTTGGACATACAGGATCAAGAAGCACTTCACTTGGGCATTAACTATTCCCAATATATTGATTATTGATGATGCCTCCTGAGTCTCGAGCCCTGACGTGAGAAAAAATGAATGGTACTAGTACCCATTTTAGTTTAAGCACATTTATGGATGACAACGGGGCAGGGGCAGGTATGCTGTTCTCGTTCTCATCCTCATCTCCAAACCCCATTCCCGCAGTTTGGGTTCGAGGAGCCCCAAAACCCGACCAAAAAATAAATATAAATAAAATATGTTTTAAAGTTTTAATATGCATACATAGTTATGTACGTAATATACATATATTTAATATTTAACAATATGTCTAATAACATTTTTTCAATTTGTTTACAAATCTAAACCTATTATAACAGCAGGATTTGAAGGCTCTTCAGGCCATCCGTGACGTCCAACCAGGCCTCCCTGCGCGTGGTGATCCCTAGCGCCCTGGAATAAAACGACCCCGTCTCAAACCATCCACCCGCCCTTCATGCTTGCTCATCGCGCCTTACCGCTGTCAAAACACCTGCCATACCACTCGCTCTCTTGTCTAGTCTCGGCGTCTCTGCCTCTACGCGACCAGCCCCCAAGAGGAAAAACGACGTCGTTACCTGGTCTTCTAACAATCGTCCTCTCCCCGCTGACCTAGGCATTCTCTTGTCCAGTCTCGGCGTCTCTGCCTCTACGCGACCAGCCCCCAAGACGAGAAACGACGTCGTTACCTGGTCTTCTAACAATCGTCCTCTCCCAGTTGACCTAGGCATCCCAATTCTCGGCATTCCATTTTGCGCGTTTGCCTTTGCAGTTCTCTAACCTTCGTTTATTCCCCCAGCTTCCGTAATCAGTAATCTTGCAATCTTGCTCCAAAGGAGAGATCCAAGCTCTAGGTTTCGCGAAAGGCTGGTTTTTGGCGGTGTGTTTCGAACAGAGATACGATAGGATTCCGCATGAGGTGAATTTTTCTTTTGATATCGAGATATGGAATTACTTAGGATTCCTTGCCCTATCTGAGCTACCCTCCTTCATCCAGTGGGTCCTAACGACGGCGATGATGTCTGTGGTCGATTCCCGCAGATTCTGGCGTATTCTTGGAATTCCTTGCCCTATCTGAGCTGCCCTTCTCTGGTACGTTTCTTCTTCCACTTCAACCGACTGTTTATTTTGACAAAGGAATTCAACGCAAAGAACAAAATTGTTAGTGTGCATTGTTTTTGTTATTGTTTTATCCCTTAAATATATTATTGATGGAGGGGATTAATAGTGATATTGATGGGACAACCGTGTGATTTATTGGAGAAAAAGTGGGTGTTTATTTTAATTTTTTTGGACTATGTTCTTTCAGTTGATGTTGATGGTGGGTTTCAATTGTTGTAGGTGGCTTCTTTCATAGACATGACCAAAGAGTGTTTTTTTGTTTTAATGTCTTCTTACATATTAGTTGGAATTCAAGGCAGCTGGGTTGGGTTTTTCTATTTTCTCTATTGTTGATGTCTTTTTCCAAATTTTGAATAAGTTCCTAAACTCTTTATTGCTTTCGTGAGTTACATCTTCTGGTTATGTAGATTCAATTCATTGCCTTGGGAGATAAATATGTCTTTCGATCTCTGAGATGTTGCTATCCAATTAGTTATTTTACTTGGGTTTTTATTTTCTATTGATGTATATGATAGACTTCTGGAGTTATAGATAAGTTTTCATGTTGGTTCATGTTGCTTAAAAACATTTGTTGGGTTAAGTAGCTGTATTTGAATAGCATCTCATGAATATATCGATTGATTAACTTTTTCCTGAATCACAGGCGTTCAATTTTCTTCTGATATCGAATATATTGAAGGTCATTGTGCTCATCTTAATTATCCTTCGTACTTCCAACTTCCAGATGAATCATCCTCTGCATGTATATGTGGAAATTTAAAGCTAATTTTAATCTATGTTCATGAATAATCTGTTATTATGCAGTTGGGAATGTCTTCCCCACGTTTTCTTTTTAAATGCAGCGGATGTCAGTTCCATATCGCTACCTGTCCCTTTACAATTTCACGCTTGATTTCGTAGTTCTCTTGGTCAGGTGAGTTTTAACATAATTTAATTGGCCTTAGTTACCTATTATTTAACCAGGAAAATGGTCGATTAATGTACAGTTTCCAATTGGGATTCTTCGTGCTTTTCAATTGGTGCATTCTATTTTTTTATTATTTCTTTTTACAATTTTTTAGCTCAATTGTAATTTATACAATGACTTTGCGCAAACTTTAGTAATGATGAATAAATTGGTTTGGTTAATGAGCTATGGTTATTATTATTTCCTCCGGCCATATTGCCATTCCTATTATTAGTTTCCCTCACAAACATTAGTTTCATTTTCCCTGAATTTATCCCTGTAGACTACTTCGTTTATGACCGAGCTCATTAACCATAACTATATAATTGCTTTATTGTCAACCCCTGCATTTGTTTAGTTCAAAGATGAAAGACATTTGTTTGTCGTGTGCTCTTTTTGATTTATTTGGGCTCATTGTCGTTAGATTTTGATAAGTTTGTTCATTTGTAGGTTATCGGTTATCTTTTATCTACAATGTCACTTGCAAGAACAAAGAGGCTGCCAAGAACAATTGCAACCAGAACACAAAGAAAAAACTCTGACTCAAGTTCATTGAGAGGTAATACTAATTCATCATCCCACATTAGATTTATCAGTAACATAACCATAAGTATATTGTTGCTTTATTGTCAACCTTTCCATTTTTTTATTACAAATAATGAAGCCATATACAAGAATCTTTATGCCATAGGTTTCCAAACATCTAAAATTACATTGAAAATGAATATTCTAATCAACTAACAGTAGCTCCAAACAATTTTATAAAATGAATATGAGGAAGTTACAGGGAAAAAACATAAACTAATTTGAACATTTTAATTTTTTATTGTTCATTGTGTGCTCTTTCCCATTTTTTTGGGTTAATTCTGGTTAAATTTTGATGGGGTTGTTCATCGTCTAATCCAAAAGTTCTAATCCAAAAGGTGAGTGCTCAATTCGTTAATTTATATGTATAGCTTCTGTATTTGCTGGTGAATAATTAATTCCCTTTCGTTAGGAGACCAAATTAGTTCATTATATTGATTAGAGGTAAGCAAAGACTTTATTACCTAATACTAGATAAGATAAGCAACATGGTGCTTCCCACTTTGTATTCTACAATTTATAAATCTAGCTGGTGAAATGAGTGGCCATTTCATTGCTGTAGAGTTATAAAAATGTCTTTGTTCAAACAATAACTCATTCAAGGAAAACTAAGTGCATAACCGAAGTGAGCTACAGTTTTAATTTATAAAAGATTGTGTTGACTCTTACTCTTATATTCCTGGGATAATAGTTTTGCTAGGAGTATTTCACTGTTCGTTATTTCTCTCAAAGTTGGATAGTCATTGCATGCCATTTTAGCTAAAAAAAATGATGATATACTTTCGTTCATTGTGGTGTCAGGTCATTACAATGGTGAAACTGATCTCTGTTGTGCCTTTGGTTTTCTAACCATCACATGTGGATAGGCAAAATTATTGAAACAAATGTCACTGCCCACTTCAACGACCAACCATGTTGGCCGAGGTAGGGTTTCTAGAGTATGGTCATGCTTTGCTTCTCTTTTTTTCCCCTCATTCCTGTGAACTCCTGAGAAACTCTCTTTATGTTGCAAAAAATGGCAAATGGTTAATCATATAAATGATATTGCTTTTTAAAATTCTTAATTTCCCTTTGGTTATTTTTTTGCAATATTTCACATAGCTTCTTACTCTGCTATCATTTGCTACGCACAAAAAATGGTATGTTTACTCGAAATGTTGGTGACGTACTTAGGTCGGCTATTAAGAGACGCTTCTTTACTCGAGATGTTGTGCAAGCCGAAGCGTAAGCGATTCTCTTTCGTCTGCAAACTGCGTTAGACTACAAAGGAGTCCCATATCAAGTATGTAAGTCCTTGCTACTTTCCAGGGGGTGCTTCATTTGAAGATGTCCAAGCCCTGCTTCTGAATTTCTTGAAGCTAGATGTTTGTCATGTACGGAGGAGTGCAAATAACGCAATGCATAGTCTGGCCAAGCTTACTCTCCAACATGATTGGTATGTACACTTGCTCAAGGGAATGTCCTCAAACATTGTTAAGTACTATAATTTCTGATGTAAGCCTCTCAATTTGATATTAATGAAGTTTTCATTATCAAAAAAGAAAAAGGGAAATTTTTTTTGCATGTTTATATCTCTTGAATCCTTGCAGATTGTCGTGCACAGTTCACCCTTTGCGTGGAGCCATTGAGGCACTTCTAACTCAATTACTAGGAGCTATCTTCTATGTTATCTCCAAATGAAGAAGATGATGATCTTGAAACAACTTTACCACAGTTCTTCCCAGAACAACTGAAACAATGTTCGACAAAAAATATAATTATCATCAATTACCATCAGCAAAAAATCTGGACTCTGTGCACAAAATTGAATCATTGTTCATACTGAGTTTGGTGAAAGCTCATAACATAAGTAGCTCAAGCCCGGAAATCACAATAATAGTGTCAACCATTATTTTGAGATTTAAATGAATGCGGTTTAAGAACGATATAATTACTATACTAAAAAAAACGAGCATGTTTGGAATCTGCGAATTTCAGTAGTCTCGGGGCAACGCCCGGGCCTCTACTCTAGTGTATTATAGTCTAGAAGTGATCTATACTAATATGTTGGAAAAAGAATTATCGAGAGTGTCATGGTCTAGTGATAAAGGGTTCAAGTCCAAATTATATGTTTTATATTTATATATAAAAATATATTATATATATAGCTATTTGAGACAAGTTTGGGAGCGGATATGACATCCATTCCCCCAATCCGATTCGGGAATTTTGAAAATCCCTGAACCCTAACCCAAAATAATTGCCCTAAACCCTAACCGACAGATAAAATTGTCAACCCTATGCACATTTGCATGCCCTAGGATACGGGCAAAGTAGCAAGGGAAAAAAAACACGTGCGTATCAAATATCATCTGGACTAACACGTGTAGATCAATAGGATCTTTCTCCATTTAAAATCTTCTGATGGAACTTGTGTCACCTACACCATTACAAAGCAACACGTCAAAGAGACTCAACAAGAGGGCACGATTCTGTCCTACGATGGAATTCCCTTTCGTAGTTCCAAATACGTTCTTCATAATCCCATAAAATGGAATGGTTTTTTTTTCATGGCACAAAAATGGAATAGTTTCATCAAAAACTGGTTTTTGAACCATCCTCTGTTCATACAGTGACCCGAAAAAGTTCGTGGACTGTTTATAACATAACAAGCCGAGAATACATTGCCACACCTCTCCCATTTTTATCTTCTCTATACACAACAAACAGAATGTTAGCAGAGAGAATACTCGCAGTCGATCAAGCGAGAGAGTATCTCCTTGCAGCTTGGCCGTTCATGCGATTCTGCCCAACAATCTGCAATTAAAGCATTACAGGATGTTATTTCAGGCCTGACATGCCATCACAATAAAGATCGAAAGTTCGTTCCTAGTCTTTTCTATGATACCTGAAATTAGCCTGCCTAGGGGACCTTCGGGAATCTCCAGACGGGATCCCTCGTTAGCAACAGCATAAACCACCTGAGATGCAAGCAGTAAAGTGTCACTAAATATTTTCTGAAATAGGAGAATATGTACTGAGCCCTAGGGACCATTTAGTATTGACACAGCAAAAAAAAAAGTCAAGAAAGGGAGATGCTGTCAGCGTACCCTCTCTGGTGGTACACCTTCCCATGGTCTACTCAAAGTGCAGAGCTCCCAAATGATCACCCCAAGGCTAAAAATATCACACTTTTCATTGAAGGGTTCATTACGAATAAGTTCTGGAGCCATCCACTCAGGAGTTCCCGCAGAAGAGGAGTCTCTAATGGGCGTCTCTGCCATTATTCTGGAGAGCCCAAAATCGCAGATCTTGACAGTCCAATGCTTGTTCACAAGACAGTTTGCACTTTTCAGGTCACGATGGACTATCTTCATCCGATGCATGCACATCAGCCCCCTTTCTCACCAGAAAAATATCTTTCAATAAGAATACAGTTTGAAATCTTCTTACAAAGATACCAAAAGTGAACTTGTATACACAATTTCAGAAAAGTGAATATAAAGACTTTTGAGTCTAATTATAACTTATAACAAGTATGCATATCATCAATATGTAACCTTCAGACCAATTGCTATGCCTTCCACTATTATCCAGTAAAAAATTGATAATCTTTTTCATTTCTCACAGGAAAAAGAATGTCTAACAAAAGGGACCCAAAGTCCCTTTCGTTCCACCACCTATTGGTAGTTGTCATTTCCAATGAAATCATGGAGATGAACTGGACCCAACATTACATTGATATGTACAAGCTATTTGCTAACAATATATAAAAAAAACACCTTGATCATGTGGCTCATATTTACTCATGTTCAAACATCCTTTCATCTTTAGCACCTTACAAATAATATCAAACCTCCTTTATCTAGCTTTGCTCCATCTTTGGTACCCTTTTCAGGCAACACGGGGGATATCAACAGGTGTCAGGGGTATATCTCAGTTAACCAATAATGTCATTCACATTTGAACATATGAACTACAAAGCAAGCCTAAACAAGGAGATGAAGTAAAAAACTGAATAAAAAATTAAGAAAAAAAGTCTAAACTCCAAAAGTGCTAATTACTCATTTCAGGTGCAAGTGCTGTAAGCTACATCTACAGTAAAATCCATGAGGACTAAAGTAGAATGTAGATCCTAAAGTGCACCACCCTCCAAACTTCCACCCAAGTGACAAAAGAAATCCTCAAGTTAAAAGATCAAACACACCTGCATATGTCACGCAACATCTTTAGTCTCCTCCGCCAACTAAGCTTCTTCTTCTGACCGCTCAAATGGATCAAGTAATACAATGATCCCATTTCCATATACTCAGTAACCATTGACAGGCGTGGAGGCTTTGTGCATGCACCCAAAAACAAAATAACTGCAAGAACCAAACCAATAATGCTCGACGTACGAACAGCCAAGAAATTCAAATGATTTGATAGCTACACCATCAGTTTCTATTCTGCTTTTCAATAACGTGTTGCACTAGACATTTACTTCTATCTTTTTAAAAAAAAAATAATCCCCAAAAATCAAAACTCAAATGACCAAACAAAACTTATCCACTAGCTCTTGAGATGGCATCACAAGCAAATCTTATTCCAATCCAATTTCAAGCAACATTTCGTTGACCATTACAAGTATCATTCAAGACTAGCCAAGACAAAGTCACTGGCATCTCCAGCTCAACTTGTCGAACACGGGGCAAAGGTTGACATTCAGTTTGGAGTCAGCAATGAGGCTCAACCAAAAAATCTCAAAATGACACAATGCATGCCTCATAACCCCAATCTCAGGTCGTTCAAATATAAAAATATGTGGAGAAGAAATTTCTTGAATGAATTTCATATCCTTTCCACAAAAATATATAGATAATTACGTATATAAACTTGATAACATAGTAAGCTAAAGAGCTCGCTGGGATAGCCTAAAGTTAGCTGGTAAGGCTCATTGCCTGACAATCCCAGCCAAACTGAGTCCCGATAGCTAAATAATTTATAATAGAGAGAACTAGAGAAGCTCAACTAAAATGTATGGTTTTCTACTTTGCATTAATTTAGACATGTAAAATTTTACAAAAAAAGTAATTAAGAGGGAGGTAGCAAGTGAAGGAGCTGGAGAGTACCATTAGGATGTCGAAGACGGCTTGATGGAACACATAAGCCATACAAAACACAATTTAACTTAAGTCAGGAAAATGATCAAGAACATAGAGCTAACTAAATGGGGAAAATGATCTACGAACATAGAGTTAAGAAGACAATTAAATAAACAATAAGATACCTGAGAATGGATATCTCATTGCAGAAGTCTTCCATGTTTTCAGCCGTCAGATCTTGCTCGAGGAAGACCTTAATTGCAACCTCTGTTCCATTCCAAACACCACGAAAAACTTCTCCAAAGAATCCTAGATGCAAAAGGTATTAAACAGATCTCAACTCAACAAAGGTTTAAAAGGCTTGACATAAGCATGGCCCTTAACTTAAAGCACTATCTAAACATAAGAAAGAAGAGAGGCAACAAATGGATCTAATATTTCATTAATTTCAAGCAGATGAGAATGATCGATAAAACAAACAAACTTGAAATACCAATTTGAAGATAAAATAAATCAGAAAAATATCATTAAAAAAGGGATGCCTATTGCAATTAGCTAATCAGACTCGAGTCCCTCCCCGCTTGGCAAAGCTCAGCCAGCAACTGAAGCGTTTGTAAGCTGAAGAGACATTAAGGAGAAGGATGCATAATGCGTGTACTTGAATTTCTGGATAAGTATCAAATGTTGCTCATTCATTATGTCCGATGTCAAAACTTCATACTCTTCAATGCTAGAGGTGAGCATTCTTCGAGGGTTCTTAGAAGTTATCATTGAACAAATGTCAGTGGAGGAAACAAAAGAATCTAAAAAACAACTGATCTTTCTATAGGAGTCTTTTTGACAAAGTCCGATGTCTACAAAAACCCCATATTCTTCTGTACAACTAACGTTGTGAATCCCCAGACTATGAATCAAAACCGACACCAGAGTAAAACACTATCCTTGAACATCCAAACCAATCATGATCAGCAACAGGTTTCACAAGGCAAAAAGAAGTTTAGAGGTCGAATTTACACATTGATGAAAATGTCATATATAGGGGTGCAATACAATAGCTGATAACAGTGAAACAGGAAGTGAACAAACCATTATTATAATGAAGGTGCGATATTCAATTTCAAATTTGTTACTTTTGTTCTTTTGTAGTAATAAGAAATATACTGTACTCTGCAAAGAAAGAAACAAAAGAGCTATAGGAAAACAAAACTCCTGATGGGAAATGGAATTTTGAAGTACAGCGCCATGACCGCATCCATTATGCTAATAAGTAATTTGCAAATAGAATGTTATTCAATCAACAAGAATATATGTGAAGAAACAAGAAACATACTGCCTATAAATTCAGTAGAAGGATATATAAAAAAGAAAAAGAAAAGGAAAAAACTGAACGTATTTTGACGGTTACAAATATACAATAAATCCTAATGACGTGCTTACCAATCCCAACACGAGTCCCAACAGTTAATTCAGAGAATTCAATATTCCACTCTTTGAATGTTAACAAAGGCTGATTATGGAACATAGGAGACTCCAGAACTTTATTCCATGTTGAAACCAACTCATTGTTTACTGCATAATCTGAAGGACCAGTTCTCTCAAGAGTTTGACTCCTATATACATGTGGAGATGAGGGCAAAGAGACTGCTCCCGAGTTCATTTGGTCCCTAGAATGATTATATGAAGCAGATCTTCCACCAGATATTTCATCGTGACCGCCAAGATGGAAATTCGATACCTGAATTTATGCAGCAAGAATTAATAATCACAATGACACAAGGAAGATGGATTTTCCAAATGAACTTGGCTCTTTAATTTAACAGGAAAATAGGTTTTGTCCTAGTAGCTGTTTAGCACCATACAAAAGGACTTCTATACATCTGGACCAAAGTTTAGAGTTATCAAATCTGAAACAGTAAAAAGAAAATGTATTAAAAATGGAACCAAGGGGGTGAAATCACAGCACAAAACAGATGGTAAATACAGAGAAAGTAGTTATTAAACTACACGTTAAAGATGAACACTTGCCAATACTCAAAGACAAATCTGCCACTCCTTAAAAGTATCAAAAACTATTTTAACTTCACAAACATGTTCCATGTATCTGGGATATGCCACATAAGTATTAAACGGAAATGGAGTTTGAATGTCACTTCACTGGCCCTACACCAATGGAAGTCAATTTTGCTTTGACGGGATTTTCTTGAATGAAAATTTCATTGAAGTGATTAGTTGAGCTATTATTTGCCACATGGTTTATGTTTCAAAAGGACCACAACACTGCAAATGGCTTTTCTCCAAGAGCTTTTCTCATTTACATGCATAAATGAAACATTTGTGATTTATATCCTTAGAAAACTCTCCAGTTAAAAACAACACCACTCACAGCAAACCAAGTCTTTAAAGTTGCAATGAATTTCTAACTTCAAAAGGGTGAAATTTTGTGAGCCAACTATGCAGAAACATAAAAGAAGTATTGAGGTATAGTTTTGTGTCACACAAGTATGAGCCACTCTAGGAAAACTCAGAGAAACATGCTGAATATATCAAAATCTATCAGTATGTGCTTCTTTGACAAAAATCAGAAATCAGTCACAGTTGGGCAGTGGTGTCCTGAGAAGTTCCAGTTTACAATCCCAACTATTATTGGTCTTCAATACCTAAAACTTGGCAGATGAAGAGTGAACTGTTCTACTAAGGGTCTAGGGGAGACTGGTACTTGGAAGTCCCAGACTAATATAATTGCAACACCTATTGGTTCTTTCAAACTCTTGACAACTTTGGATTTTGATTTTGGCACACTCAGGTTGCATAGCTGCAACGCTGTATTTACATCCAAATCCAAGCTTCATTTTACTGCAAAAAGGGTTAGCTAGGTATTTGTGGAAATTTGTTCATCTAGTATCCACTGTACTGTAGACCATATCAGATTAGTCAAGCCAAGAGAGCACAAGCTGCCTAGCTTGGTCATCAACGCAATTGTATTCAAAAACCAATGACAAAACAGGTTAAAATAAAATCCAACAATCATCATAACATTAAAAAAGCTCTTTAACAAAAGAAGGGAAAAAATCTATTTCACAAGAAAATCAAAAATGCATCCTTTTGTTTATATTCCAATATTGGGTCACAATTGATCCCTTGAAATATGACAAATACAGTAGAAAAGATATTCATCAAGGAAAATATAAATTATTATGATTCACAAATGCTATATTTTCCCAAAAATGCTCAATGAATCAATTGTATGTACAGACCAGAACTAATAATCAAGTAAAAAAACACTGTCAAATCAACAAGAGAAGAAGCATACATTTTTGTGAAGCTCTGAACCAATATTCCCATCGTTTGAAGACTGATTGAAAGAACTATGCTCTTCCTGTTCCCTCAAAAGACGGTTTTGCTTCAATGTTTCATTCATTGCTCGCACAGCCCTGCAAGTGTTAACAATACCCTGAATTATTGTGCACATAGGAACAATTATTTTCACCCAAGTCCAAAATTTAAAACACACTTCAGTAAACAGTTCTGCCAAAAATACTCACGGGAAATAGGATTAGCATATTTAAGGATCTAAGCTGCACTGGGTTTTTTAAGATCTAGATAGGACAGGCTAAGAGAAGTCGTCAGTACACGATTCAAACAAGTTATATTTAAGTCTTTTTTATTTTTGAATGAAAAAAAAAGCTTGTATACAAGCACCAAAAGCGGGAGGAGCAACCCAACAAGGATTACCAGTGAGAGATATACAAATGATCGAAAATATTCCTAGAAAAGGAGTTGTCCCAAAACATAAGGCTGTCAAGCCAGTTAACTAAGAAGGTATCTATGGAGGATTCCTTGTTTTCCAAGACCCTGTTATTCCTTTCAAGCCAGAGCAGCCACAACACAGATATAGGAATCAGCTGGATAAAGCCATTTGTCCCTACCTATGGCCTTCCAAGCCAATTAAAAGTCAGATTAGAGCAATTATCTCACAAAGTCACAGGAGAAAATAATCACTAGAACATTGTGGATAACAAGGTTCAACAGTCTCTACATTGTTGGGTTAAATTCGAGATGTTCCACGTTTCAAGCATTGTTTGCAAGCACCTGATTTTTACTGAGTATAGGACCATGGGTTAAGCAACTCCAGTGGTATAACTCTCCAAATTTTCCATTTTACCAGTTGGGTCTACTTCTATTACACAAAAAGTCAAGCCACATACTCATTCACATTCTCAAAACACGTCTTTCAATTCAGCAACATCAGCAAAACACAAATTTATATACATTTTCTCCTTTCTCCATTAACAAAATATCTAAATATCAAGTGTTCCTCACCCATTTTCCAACAAAACTACACTAAAATCAATATTGGGTTTCACATCTTTACAAAAAACCAAGTCACATACTCACCCACATCACTAAAACACATCTTTTAATACAGTCACATTAGCAAAAACATACATTCTCATACATTATCCAGTATCATTCTCAAGAGTCCCATTGTACATGCTCTTATTGTGGTAGGCTGATCGCTAATACTTTTCCCACCAGTTTGCCAGCACACCAATTAAGTTATTTCCATCAACATTTTTCACCAAAAATCGTTTTCCAAAATATAATTACACAAGGAAAAGAACTGTAGCTTAAATGACAAGATATGTGCAAAATTGTAACATTAGTCAATCATTAAACATTAATGAAATGCCATTACAATACAAATGAAACAAGATTCAACCTTACGATATCATCACCAATCTCCGGTGTAATGCTTATGCTTCTTCTTCTTATTCTACGAGCATCTGATGTTGATGCACCATCTGACCTGCAACTACAATGAAAATTTAAAACTAAAAAATTTTAAAAAACTGCACATATATTCTGAGAAAATACTACATTGACGAAACCAATTTTAGAATGGGAGTTTTCTTTTTGAAGAGACAATTAAGGACAGCTATAAACAACCATCAGAAATCAAAGCTAAACGAATACCACAATTATTCAAAATCCATGTCATAGAGCCAACCACGACTGATGCAATTGACATGATAAATTGATAATACCCATGAATACGTGGACAATTGCTATAAAACAGGATGCTACAACAATAAATATTAGATTATTAGCGCTGTCAGAGCCCAGAACATTAGACTCAACACACAATTGCAAGACCAAAGAAAACATCTAAAATCTCAAGGTAAGAAATATAGCTCGGGTAAGAAAGTTGATAAATTAGCAGAAATTTAGTTAAAATCAACTTAAGCTAAGTCAATTCAAGTCTCAAAGTAATCGCAAAAAAAAGCATAAGCTTCACTGATTACATACTGCAT
Source organism: Euonymus europaeus (assembly GCA_963580455.1). Taxonomy (NCBI): domain Eukaryota; kingdom Viridiplantae; phylum Streptophyta; class Magnoliopsida; order Celastrales; family Celastraceae; genus Euonymus; species Euonymus europaeus. The sequence continues at coordinate 27,401,368 of OY756963.1, read as the reverse complement.
ACAATTTCTAGCAACTATAGGTATGAGATATTCAGTATGCTCTTTTACTACTAGACCCAGTAGAGGTGGTTTTAATATCAAATATTCAGTGGCATTGTCTCACAAAGTATAACTTTTTTAAATCATCATAACCTTCATGGAGCTTCCGAAATTTCATTTTATGTAAGAAATCGAGATGTTTCAAAGATAGAAGTGTCGTGGCCTCATACACCTCCACAAAAAGGACCTAATAGTGGAAGGAGAGGGCACCCAATATATAGTGCTTCACTAGGCCACGTCTTAGCAATGTGGGATACCATGCTTCCGCACCAATGTCTGCATCGGCTGCACTCAACTTGAGGCTTTGACCCAGCTAGGCCTTCCCCTTGGTAGCCGTTTTCACGGCATGAGTAGGTAGCCCTTTACACGATCCGGACCATAAGTCGAGCAGACACACACCCACATGCGCAAAGATGGGCTTTTGCTTTGATACCGCTTGTCATACGCCCATATACCTCCACTAAAAGGACCTAATAGTGGAGGGAGAGGGCACCCAATATATAGTGCTTCACTAGGCCACATCTTCGTGATGTGGGATGTATGACAAGAACGAAGAAAAAATATCACCATAAGATACCATTTGAAACCATCAACTAGATGATCATGGTTCTCAGGAAGTTCTACTAAATTTAATCTGTGTCAATCAATTTCATCATGTTTAAAATTACAAAAGGCTTGAGAGATGGCACATCAAACCAGTCTGTCATCAAAACCTACATTTATCCATGAAATCCAAGTCAGAATTATCCAAACCATTTAATGAACCAACTACCGAAGGTCATTGCCAGTATTAATATGTTAAAAGAAAGTAACACTAATTACAGTAACTTATAATCAGATAGTGACAAGGTTAAAGAGAAAAGAACCTTGATGTAGCTAGATCTTCACCATAATCTATCAGTGAGTTCCTATCCCCACTAAGCATAGAACGACCACGTGCTCGAAGTGAAGGATGCTCTGGGCTGCAGAAAAGCGAAAGCAATAATGATAAAAATCCAAAATATTCACATTAATATAAAAGGGAAAGCAAGCAGATCAAAGGCATCAGTCGGAATTTACAACACATTCCAAAACGATTTCGTGCTTTCAAAGAAGCAAATCAAACAAATAGTGTACCCGATATTGGTATGCAACAAATTCTTTTAAACTTATGACCTCAGTAAATTGAGAGAACAAGAAATGCATTTTGAACATCAATTTCATTTCCTGTATATATTTACATTATCCAGCATGTAAACCACCTCCTACACCCCCAAAACCAGCTAAAGATTGTCCAGTATGACATTAATATGCTATATGACACAGAGTCATACAAAAAAAATCATTGCCTGTCATAAAAAATAGTAAACTTAAATTAACTGGAGATTAATGAGTTAAATTGCTTGTTTGGCAATGCTAGTACCCTGATATGTAATGGAGTAGATAAATCAATCAAAGAACAACGAGAGAAATATTTACCATGATTTGTGAATGATTTTCAAGACTATGACTTTTGGCATTTTTCAAACTATTTATCTTGAACAGAACTTGGACAGCAAACTCCAAGTTCTTAGATAGGCCCATTGAAGCTCGTACATGATATACCACTTACAGATCCAACACACTTAACTCATCAATACTGATGCAACCGAAACATTCTCAACAACTAAGTGGGGACATGGAAAGAACACAGAATTAGCATCATAGGACATTTTTCTTTCTTCTGATAGAGGGATAGGGAATCTTCTTTGAAAAGGACAAAAAGAATCCATTGTCATTGGAAATTTGAACTTTTAGTGACTTGAATCATAACGTGGAAAATGCGACAAAGATGTAGAAGTTCCCATCAATAATAGGAAAGCTTGAACTTGCAACATAATATGATGTAATTTCCGCAAAAAGGTTGATCCAAAAACAAAAGTAAGGATTAGGAGGAACCTCGAACTAGCAGTCCGTTGTTCTGCAATAACTTTTCTTCTGCCACGTCGCCAGAATGTATTCGCAATATTTGGTTCACTATGTGATAAACTAGTGAAAGAAAATGAAAACTAGTTACAAGTTCGTGAAGAGAAAGAACTGAACCCCAAAAGGCACCATAATCAAAAGTTTATGAAGATAAGTGTATTGTTACCTTAATTTCCTGTCGATAGAGGAGTTCGATCGCAACATCATATTTCGCAGTGAAAGGCCTGATACATTTGAAGAAGCTTCTAGCTTCCTATGTAACTGTTGACTCTCATCTTTCTCGGCACTGTTGCCAAAAAGAGGAGATTAATAAAATAACTGAAGTCCCAAACATCAAAAGGGACCAGGGCAGAGGCTAAAGAAAAATAAAAGAAACACACTCAAGAAAATAACACATAGCTTACCTACAGACATCATGTAAAACAAGTTTAAAAAATGACCAATACAAGCAGTTTGAACTTTTAACATGATTCAAACACCATCAGCTAACCTGTCAGGATCCAATCTTTCAGAAAATTCATACAGAGGACTGTTTGGCTCCAATGGTGAGTCACAAGAGTCATTTTCAGCAGAATCGCTCTCCCCTGCAGAAACATGGGTCATAAAGATTGATTTGGTTGTTCGAGGTAGCAACTGACCAGGAAACTTCATAAGATCAACCAGCAATTCCACAGAATTCAGTACAACAATCACAGACATGTGTTTATATGAGTCCAGACACTCAGCATTTCGGTCACTTGGCAAACCCTGAGCCAGAAAGAAAAAAAGCTAAGTCATTCAAATAAAAGACACAATGAGCAACAGAAGTAGTACATTGAAGCATCTTCTTTTGATCCAGCTAATGTTGTTATCCACAGGAAAAGAGAACATAAAATAAAATATTTTTAAGCTGCCAAATGAAGAAGCCTACCACCATGAGCCTACTTTCAAGCCCTACAGTATCAGCTAAAACTTTAAACAAGATTGCTCGAGAACGGCATGATCCGTGCCTTATTTGGCCCAGTAGTTGGACAGCCCGATTCTCAAAGATGTGGGATGTGTCCTCTAGTGCTGCTTTTGCTGGACTTTCCGAATTTGGCCGTTTATAAAAATCAGCCGCCTGTTTTAAGAGTAGCAGGAATCAACGTCTAAGAAAAATATTTTGTGAAAAAAAAGGAGAGATTATAGAGTCGAGGGGAAAAACATTTCTTATATTTTGGTTGTCAAATTAAGTCAGAGTCACGTCACCAATGTGAATCAAGTAAATGCAATTAGTGGAAGATAAACTAGAGATAAAGAAGAAAGAAAATGCCATACTAGGATTCTCACCAATCCAGCAATCTTTTTTATCACTGCAGCAGGATTTGAGTTCAATCCTTTCACCAGTGTCACAATCAATTGCTTAAGCATAGAAAGCTTTTTATCCCGTTTGGCATCTACGAGAATGATATCAGCCTTGAAACCTTCTCCCAAAGCATAAAGCTCATCTAAAGTAGGAATACTATCGAAATGTTCCTTGAGCCTTTTATCCTGTCCACAGTCACACAAAAAAAACTGTCAGATCAAATTATAACAAGAGGAAAATCATTACTTTCTAAGTGGACGGCCAACCAAACAGCGATGAAAAGTTCGAAGGTGCGTCGTTACAAATGGTGAAGGAATCAGTCATATAATATAACCCTCAGAGTGCTACAAATACAGAAGAAGAAAAAAAATAGATTGGCATAAATATAACCGCAAGCCATCAATAATAACAACAATATACACCAAACTAAAAAACTTTTCAAACATATCTTACCGGAATGACAGAATAGAAACCATTGGGAATAGGCTCAGAGAGGGTTCCTGTGCTCCATAGTACTTGTGATGCTGCCCGTGATGAACTCCCATCTTCTTCAGAATTTCTCGGTGATTCTCTATTACTCAAACTCTCTTCTTGAGAACCAAATGAAACAGAACCAAATTTATCAATAAAATCTGAAGGCCACCATGTAGAATTAGAAGGGCCTTGCTCAGCAGGTCCTGCATCATCTCTTGTCCCCTCCATGCCAAATATTTCAAATCTAGAACCATTTTCCACTACCTCTTAACCCAAAAAAATCATTTTTAGCATCTATGTCGTTCTTAGACAGCAAAATTTTGTGTACCGCTAACTCCTTGTGGCCCAACTTCTTTAAGCTGGAGGTCATCTAACCTGCAATTACCAAAATCAGAGTTTAAACTTGATTTACCAATACCAGAAACAGACCATTATGGAAGCACAAGATTCCTTCCAAAAAGATGCAACAATGCAAAAAACTAAATACATAAGGAAGTTCAATGCATAAGAAAAATGAAAAGTTACGCTCGAGTCCTGCTCTTAAAATTACGCAATTAAGTTGACGAAATTTTGACCAAGTCCGAAGTTCACAAGGCAAAGCTCATTTTCCAGTCTACTCTGGAACCTTTAGTGAAAGAGATGATGTTAGGAAACAACAATTTTATAAGTTGAGAAAGAAACTAAATGAAACCAGAATTTTCAATTCCTCTTCCTCTGCATCCTTAATAAAGACAATGTAAATAATTTACTTGTCAACACAAGAACATCGATATGATACAATGTTTTCAGCTTCACACCTGCTGATCACTAATTGTGAAGCACAAACTACTTGTTTGTTAGACATGCTTAAATGAAACTGCATCAAAGACATACTCTGTGTCACTTTCAAAGGTCCTTTGGATCTTCCGTAGTTTCTTCTAAATAATCGGTCAGAAGCAGCAAGTAAATGAATCAGAGGTAAGTTAACAAGTGATTCCGTAGGGTAGGCATTTTCAAGGAGAAAATGCAGAGCAAAAGAATAACAGAAATATTCGAAAGATTTTCTCCATCCGCAACTTATTCTTACTGAGATGGCAGAGCACCTAAACCCAAATAACTGAAAGCGTCTCCTAATATAATTGCAACAAAGTATGATTCACATGACACTTCAATATAATATCTCGTCACGTTTAATTTATCATTTATCCAGGCAATTCGGTTCCAAGTGATAGTTGCATTCCAATCAGTAAAAATCCCAGCCAACGCTAATTTGGATCGAATTCCGATGTTCAGGTACTAAATCCAAAACTTCGGAAGCTTCAAATCTCCCGATTGAAGCATTGTTAAGTCACACTTGTAAAACAGCCATTCAAGTTGAAAATTCGGCAGTTATGTTTACTAATTAATCAAAATCAACCTAGAGATCCAACGCCAAACCAATCCGCGTATCAGAGACTGATGATCCAATCCAACTACAGTCAAACAAGCAAGGAAGCAAAACACAACCAAAAAAAAAAGCACCGAAAATTCGAATCAAGAATAGCAGGAATTGAAATGTGAACAATCGCGACCAGACAAATCAGAGGGCTCACCACCAGCAGATCCAGCTATTCGAAAGTGCAGCAACTCCTTCAATTGATCAGCATTTGAATCTCAAAACAGGTCTCCATTGAAGTAATCAAAATAAATAAATGCGAGCGAGCGAGAAAGAGTGAGAAAGAGACAAGGTCAGAAAGAGTGACTGAAGAGAGAGAAAACGGTAATCCGAAGAAAACAAAAACCGAATGTTAATACCAAAAGTGAAGAGAGGGAGATGATTCAATTTTTGGATTGAAATTAATCAATTATGGTTAAAGGCAGATGAATAAAACATGAAAGTAGGCACGCACAAAAAGAGTGAAGGATGGTTTTTTTTTTTTTTAATATTTAAGAGGGGTGAGAGTCACGTGCGCGGCACGGGAGTTTGGGATCTGTGGACCTCTCTCCGACAGCCAGCTGGCACTTAGGGTGGCTCACCTACATCCACACCTTCGTCCTCGTGAAACAACCCGTCTTTTCTTTTTCTTTCTTATTTTTTGTTTTAATTTCAATTATTTAAAACGATGAAAAATTGGAAGGAAAAAAAAACATGTATAAATAAATGAGTCCAAGTGTGAGACAAACAATAAAAAGAAGAAGAAAATAGGAGATAATTCCAAATTGATTACAAAATGTATGTGCAGTGCCAGTGTGGGTGAATCAAGCCAACAACATTTTACATTTTGGGAACCAAATGGACCACGCACGAAGGCCTACTTACCAATAGAGCACCTCCAATGAAATTACTTTCCAAATCCACACTCTGCACTCTGTAGTGTCCATCAACAGCATGGGAAAAATAATCTCAGGCTTGTGCCCATTAGCGCGCTCTTCGTACTAATACTATTTGGACCTGGGCCTATTTGAGTTGAACCATGTACATATAGGCTGCCCACAAAAACATGTACATGGGCTGATCGATAAGCCCAAGTGGTTTCAGCTTACCAATGCTAGTAGGCACTAGGCAGTAGCCATAAATTACTAAATTAGCTTCTCACATGGACTCGAGTGTTCGACATGCCCAAGTGGTTTCAATGGGCACGGGGATTCCAAAACAAAGCAGTATCACAGGTAATATAAGTTTTATCATCTGGATCTGGGCCCGTTGGAGTTGAATCTCTGTCACTGACTTACTGTTATCGTTTTCATTGGCCAACATGTACCAACATACTTGGTCTTGATGAGCACTATTTTCATCCCTATGTTTTTCAAGCTCATTCCAATTATTCTCCAAACAGTAAATCTTATTACACCCTCATCCATCCCTATCATGGTTGTCATTGTTCTTCACTCTTCCACTTTCTGAAAAAGAGCGTCCCACCAACAGAATTTCACTTATTCGACGATGACGTAATGGATGGCGACAGTGAGGATTTTGACTTCGCCGGTGAAGCCATGGGAATCGGTGGCAACCGAGGTTGATCGTGGAGTTGTCCTGTGGGGATTTTGATGGATCCCGATGGAGCAAATAGTGAAGTTGTTGAGGCCAAAGGAGGCTAGTTATTGTTGGTCTCTCATAATTGACTTTGGATAATTGGATCTACTTCCTCCAACAACAATAGGATACCTGAATGTACTTCCTCCAATAGCAACAGGATACCTGGATCTACTTCCTCCAATTTGGGTAATCTGTTTGTTCAATTAAAAAAGAAAAGAAAATGATGGACTTTTATGTAACTCAAGAAGAATCAATTTTTATACTGAATTTGCACTTTATCAAGAAATTTCATTCACTCTGTGATGTCTTGGCTTCTGAGAAACTTTTGGAAAAGGAAAATTAGCATTATACCTTGTTTGGTTAATGAAAAAATGAGGAAAGGGGAAAAGATGGTATCTTCAGATAGGGTGTCCTTTTGTAATATTTTTAAAAAATATGTTTTGGGGTGAACTTAGAAAAGTTAAATTTTTTATTGGGGTTTTTTAGAATGGGGTGAACTTGTAAAATAGTGGGATGGAAATAGTGCTTATCTTTGGTCTTTACAATCGGCATTTAGAGCCTTGAGTCCTCGGCTCTTCAATAGGCCCAATGACCTGCTAAAATATCAAAATTTGTTATGTGTAGGCTCTAGCTACATGGCTGGAGATCACACAGACTGTGGATTGAGGAATACTCAATTATTCTACTTTCAACAAGAATCAAACACTTTTGGTCGATTTGGAAAGCAAGAAATGAGTTGATTTTTCAGGAAAAGCAAGTGGTTTGGTCGGTCATTGTATCTCTTCTCTTCCATAGATAGGCAGATTGGGATCAAAGCATTATACCATCTCTACATAATCAGCATTTACTTCTTGAATTTTCTGTTGTACCAATTCAGTCACTCTCTAATGTGAGAGCAATGAGGAACTTGAATGGTATGCAGTGGATGCCTCCGGAGGTAGGTTTGTTAAAGTGGAATGTGGATGGTTCGAGTATTGATAGCCAAGTAGAGCAGGTATGGGTGGGGTGCTAAGAAATGAAGAGGGACAGCTACTATATGCAGCTTCAATTTCCATGTCGAGATATGTGATTCGAATCAGGCTGATCTAATGGCAATAACAAAATTAAGCACTTGAGCTATCTGCCTCATCTCCAATACTAAGGCAAGCGAAGATCATTTTAGAAATTGATTCTTACAATGCATGTAGGTGGGCAAAGTTTGAATCAAAGGTACCATGGAGATTAAATTTCTTTTAAAATGCCATCTGTAATGCTAAGCTTGCTTCATTCGTTAATTATCAAGCATATACCGAGGGAGTTGAATGAAGTTGTTGATGAACTTGCTAAAGATGGTGTTCATCAACAGGTGGATCAAGTTATCTGGTTATGATATAGGGTCAAAGTTTTTTTCTTCTCATGCATGTTGTGGTTCCATGCATGGATGGTCAACGTGAATCTGTATCAGCTCTAAATTTATCCTAGGCTATGGTATTTTATTTTCACGTTTCTTGTGTGACAAATTGTTTTGTCATGTGTTTTGAGTGTTAATTCCTTCTTTTCGAAGGTTTTTTTATTTTTATTGTTTTTTGTTGTACATTGGTGTCTCCGCTATTAGTGAGAGTTGATTAATAATATGCCTAGACTAAACATGTTTTATCCCAAAAAAAACAAGGATTAGACACTGTCATGTTTGGTTAGTCGTGAAAACAAGAATGACAATTTCTTGTATTATGATATTTAATTGGTGAAGGAATCATTGCAAAAATATTATATTCCAATATTTGAATTTGACATGTGAAAAAAGAAGCATTTACACCTTCACTTGATGGATAGCATCCATCAGATCAAATATACATGCCTCCCCGCTTTCTTTTCCTTCTCCTCCGCAATCCTAAATGGCATCAGGCCTCTTTTCCGGACATCCATCCTCCTCCTCTCCCTCAGCATCTAAAAGCTTTCTTCCTTCACACCCTCTTCCTTCAAATCTAAGTATACTAATTTTCTTAGGATTCTTGATTTTTATCCGGAATCAGGGTATCAAATAGATTTCTTTTAAAAGGTCAATTAGCCCTTCTTTTTCTTATTTAAGTTTCATGCATAAATAAAACACCACAGTGGTTAAAAAGAAAAAGGTACCTAAAATATCATTTTCACGAGTGAGAGAGGAAGAAAAAAAAAGCAAGAGGAAGGAAGGAGAAGAGAGAATATGTTGAAATCTCATCATGAAAGAAGCAAAAAGGAGGAGAAAAGCAAGAGGAATAGAGGAGATGGAGAGAGGGGATGGGGCGGAAATTTTCCAAATCCAACTCCATGAAATATGAGATGAGATTCCAACTATCTAAATTATTTTTATAAAAATATTATTGTATCAACACTGATTATAAAATTGACATTATGAAATGCAAGTCTGACTCATGACCAAAGATATCGAAGTTGGTGCTTAGGGCACCACATTTTAAAATACAAAAATGAGGATATCCAATAACAAAAAGTCCAAACATAAATGGATCCAACTTTTATTTTGAAACTTTCATTGCCCACAAAATTTATTTTGTGTGCCCTAAAAATTTATGAAAACTTAATTTCATCAATATTCATTTGAAGTTACCTAAAATAAACTTTCATTGCCCACAAAATTTATTTTGTGTGCCCTAAAAATTTATGAAAACTTAATTTCATCAATATTCATTTGAAGTTACCTTGATATCACTTTCTGGGTTAATGTATTTTTTCTCTTATTTCACAAGTTATTGTTAGCTAGTAGTTACAAATTACATATCCTTTGATTTTGATTGTGTTCTATATTGAATTATTTTATCTAGATATTTGAATGGGCGAAAAAGAAAGAACAAAAGAGATGAATGAAAAATCATGGCGTATGGGCAAAATTTATTTGGAAATTTTATGAGCAGAAATGTGAGCATCAAACTTCTTTTCTTTATAGCGCGCCTATACACACATTTAGCAGGCCTAACCATTTAACAAGCCCAATCAATGGCCACATATGGGCTGGTTGTAACCAACAAGCCCAATAGACTTTTTGCCTAGAAAACTTGTTAGCTGATTAAGGAAGACATTTGCCCTCCTAATCAATAGATCTTACCTCCCACATCTTAGCGATGTGAGACCTCGTATCAATACCCTCCGTTTTACTAAGCCAACGTCCACGTTGGTTGACACTCAACGGGAGTTTTTCATTGGACTGGGGTCTTTACCCGTACCACCAGATTCATTGGTAGCTCTTTCCATGGCGACTTAGTCTAGTCTCATACCTGGACGAAGAACCATGTTGACTGTACTCAGTGAGAGTCTTTCACTGGAATAGGGTCCTTACCCATACCACCAGATCCACTGGTAGCCCTTTGCATGATGACCCAATCCAGTGAAAGACCCCCATTGAAATTCTTCATATCAAAGTAGATTGTTGGATAATTTTGAGTTTAATTTGGATAGAATATCCATAAAATGATCTTCTTGATCTATGGTTGTTGTTCAATTGTCCAGTTCCATTTTTCAAATCACGCAAATCCAACAGCTATATCAAGCGTTCGTGAGAGTATTAACTGTTACTGACTCTGATCTAAATATAAAACATGCAGACTTCAGCTAGAAGTGAATGTCCTCCATTCCCCGGTTGTCTCGCCAATTGGGAAAGCTATCATTAGGAAGGTTGAAGTTGATACTTAGTTTTTAATAATCACAAAATGCAATGCACAACATCATAAACACAAGTACGTGAGATCCTACCATTACACGGCACCACTTTGAGCACCAAAATAATGAAGACCGGCTCTGATTAAGTGATCAGGTGAAATTGGATGGGGTGAGACTTGGACCTGGATCGGTCAAATACAGAAACTATTTGGTGGAAGATTGACCCTTGCCTTACTTTGGTATACAATATGTAATGTATGACAAAAAAAAAAACCTTATAACTCTTATAGAATAAAAAGTAGTTTGAATAGCTTTTTGCTTAAATTGAAGTCAATTGGCCAATAGACAAATTGTGCTCTCTATATACTCTAGAATCTAGATCTACAAATTACAGAACCCTTAATTAGTGTCTAATCATACACATTTAGCGCATAATAATATAGTATTTATGGATCCGAGATTCGCAATTCGTTTAAAATAGGATAGTGTACAACTCAATCTAATACTTTAAGAGATATGTGCCATATTATATCATACCTTTATTTTCCAATTTTAAAATTTGTATAACTTTTTGTCCATCATTACATTTGAATTGTAAATTTTAGGGATTTATAGAGCCCAAATAAAATATCTATATCAACGAACTACCACACGCTCTCTCAATGGCTTAATTTACCTTCCGTTTGTGTCAGAGTATAAGCTAGTTTATACTTTGTCCCAATACTCTTAGACATTTTCAACTTTTACGTTTTACGAGAGCTTATACTCTATCAATATACTCTGATCCAAACGAACCCTTAGTGTATAATACATACACATCACTTTATTACATGGTGCTGTGATATGGAAAATGCCTCTAATGTGGGGTCAATCAATTCAGGGTTGAACGTGACACAAATTAATAGCATAAGCTCACAGACTCAGGGGCGGACGCAGGAGTAAATGTTGGAGGGGGCCAAAATAATTTTACGAATATACATCTTATATTACATCTGTAATATATCAAAATAAAGATTTTCGCTCTTTAAGGTCACAAAAATCATCTATAACTGAATTCATACTAAACTTTTCAGCAATTTCTTTTTCAATATAAACTATTAAACAATTAGAGAGGAAGTTATCTCCCATCTTGTTTCGAAGCTTAGTCTTGACTATCTTATAATATATTAGCTCTTTAAAAAAAAAAAGGGGGGGGGCTAGAGCCCCCCACTCAAAGCATCCGTCCGCCTGCTCACATCCCTCAACTTCAAGGTTTACGGTGCAAAAAGGGTTATTTAATTGTAGATTCACATCAATATGCCACAATGTTAAATGCATTCACACCCCAATTGGCCTACAAATACTTATATATCCACAACTTCATTATGTCATTAATTACTAGTCTCATCACACACAAACAACGAATTACTAAAAGAAATCACAATCAGTTGCAAACATGTAGGTCATCTGGAATATTGGAGTCTCCATTTCTCTAAGTATGACTTTTGGTGTTGCCCCATCAAATCATTACCGACTTCTAACACTTTGTGATGTAGAAAAATCGAAGATAAGACTAGGAATGTCAACCACAAGCAGGAGCCCATGATCTCTATTCCCTCCATGGGATAATAGTCAAGTTTATGATAACGTGAGCTTGACTATTCTTCCATAAGAGAATAACGTTTTTTAAAGTTTTTTAAAATGAGAAGTTTAATCTTCATTAAATTTGATATAAAATTGTTCAATTTATTATAAGAGCATAATACAATTTTTTATCTACATTCAAATCAAAATTTATGTTCATTTTCACATTTAATCAAACATACAAAATTTTATCTTTAAACTTATTCACCTCTCTCTATTCTCCTCTCTCGACAAGCTCATATTCAGTTTATCTTAAACTCATTCACATTTCTCTATTCTCCCCTCTCGACAAGTTCATGTTCAGTTTATCTTAAACTCATTCACACCTTAAGCTCTGAATCAAACGTGGGCTAGTGTTTTTGTGATGATAGCTTTAATTATTTTCGTGTCCTCGAGGATCTTATCCCCTTATCCATAAATAAAATTTAAAAACCCAATTAGTAAACTTTGTCCAATAATTAGACTTTAATTTCTTCCATTCTCTATCAAAAAAATATAAAAGACTTTTCTTTCAATTCTCTACAATAGTCAATGGATGACTCTACAACCCAATTAGTTAACTTTAATCATAAATTCATAATTGGAAGAAAGTTTACTTTTATTCCAATTGACCAATTCTCAACAATAACCAATGGATGACTCTACGATAACCCTCAAGATCATCTCGTAAGCTTTAAATTAACATGATGTCAAATTCATAAAAAAAATAAAATAATAACAACATGCCAACTGTGATTTTACATTCAAATAAATAATATTTTCACTCCATGATTTCATTTCTTGCAATAAATTCATCGCAATATAGGGACAATAGAAATAAAAACACAAATCTTACAATGAAATTAATCTATGATTTGCATTTTGCAAGACATAGAATAATCCCTATTTACAGGTAGAATAAATAGCTTAAAAGATAATAATTTCTCATATTTAAAATATATTAGTAATAAGAACTTTTGATTTATCAACTTACTGTAAATTTTGTATCTTTTAATTTATTATTTATTATTCATTACTTTGTCATAAAATCGTTTAAAGTAAACATTATGTCACTTGAGTAATCATCACAAAATAAACTTTGAAAAGTCAAACCGTGGCAGAAACCACGAATCTTCTCCAACTATGGATTATTCAACGACTCTGCCTAGTATAGTAGTATATATAGTGCTGTTTGATTCACCCAACTGAGCAACAAAACTAATATACAAAGAAATGGCAAGAGAGTTGGTGGATCCCGGTGGCCATTCCGTTGATTTCAAGGTGGGCAACTTCGGTGGACTAATGTTCATGCTTGGCATGGTTTTTGTGTTCCTTTCAATTATTTCTATGGTCATATTCGCTTGCGGAGATGATAATGAATCTGGCAGAGGTCGCAAGAGTAGTAGGTTTCGTGGAGGTGGTGGAGGTTGTGGCGGCGGTGGTTGTGGAGGTTGTGGCGACGGTGGCGGCGGTGGTGGTGGAGGTTGTGGCGGCGGTGGTTGAGGAGGAGATGGTGGGGGTTGTGGTGGCGGCGGTTGTGGAGGAGGAGATGGTGCGGGTGGTGGCGTAGGTGGTTGTGGGGTGGTGGCGGAGGTTGTGGAGGCGCTGGTGGGGGCGGAGGTTGTTGAGGAGGTGGTGGTGGGGGTGGAGGTTGAGATCGTCGTATGGTTATAATATGCATGTGTCTGTATTAGCAAATTGAACATTCTGGATTACTAATGTATTGTAAATATATTGCAAAACTAAGAGCCAAATGGGCTTCAATCGAAACTATTGCCTTCAAAAATATTAAACTTATGAAGCCTTTGCTTGGATCGAGGATCAAGAGAGTCAAGTGAGGGAAAATAAAAAATTTGCTTGAATTGAGGGTAAGTTTTTTTTTGTCTATTCTCTTCTCCTCTCAAATTGGAGCGGTAAAGAGGGAAAAATATATATATATTTGTTAAAAAAGTCCAAAATATCATTTAGTAAATAACATTTTAAGAATATTTTAGTAATTATAATATTTTTATTACTTCCCCTCACTCAAAATCCTCAATCCAAGTAAAGAGATAATGAACATATCATACTTCACTCACCTCAATCCAAGTAAAATTATGTGTATAATTTTTCCTCCTACTAGCTTATCGTTCCTTCACTTAACTCCACTTAATTCTCCTTATTTTTTCCCCTTCAATCCAAGTAGAGTCTTAGGGAGAATTCAAGGTGGGTCTACTTTTGTAGACTTATTAGGTTGTAAGTCATTCATAAAACTTATTTGAAAGAGAGTCAAATTCTCAACTTTTGTATTTTTTTTATAAACAAAATTTTAAAATGTTTTATCTCTCAAAATACACGGTAATTTTTTTAAAAAAATACATATTCAAACTCAACACATAAAACTCTCTCTAGCAAGACTCATCGTTGATAGTTTTTAACGCACTTTTTAAATTACATTAGTTTAAAAAATAATTTAATTAGTATATATGTTATGTATTTTTTTTCACTACGGTAACCTAAACAATAAGTGTTAAACATTAAGATAAACAGATTTGATAAACCCTAACGGGTTCGTGTATTGTATTTTCATGTTGTAACTTAAACAACAAGTGTTAAACTATAGGGGGAACGGATTTGTTAAAATCTAACGGGCTCATGCACGTATTTTTATATTGCAACCTAAACAATAAGTGTTAAATCCTAAGAGTAACAGATTCACTAAACCCTAACGGGCTAATGTATCATACTTGTATACTGTAACCTAAACAATAAGTGTTAAACACTAAGGATAACGAATTCGCTAAACCGTAAATAATTAATTAAAAGAATAAATTAACATATTTTTCTAAATTAAAATTTTCATTTAATATGTACTTTTCTTAAAACTTTCATTGTCACGAATTCAGAAAATAAAAATTAAATTAATAAAAAAGAAAATCTAATAACTCAACTTAATTTCAAATAAGTTAAATGAAGACCCTGAGCCCTACAATTTTGCCTTTTAACTTAATCTCACAAATCATCAAATCAAGTGACGTGTCAGCCCATGGCTCTTTCGTTGTTGAGTGCTGTATAGTGGGCCTTGTACCATTAGCTTTCGCATACACCATATAAATTGTGCAAAATGGTAAAATACAACATCATCAAGAACTCCACAGAAAGTTGTCATTCCAAGAGTTAAATAACGCATATAAATAACACTTTGTTCAAATTTTCGCAAGGTTAAGATATTTGCTATCTGTATGGGCAACCACAATGGTTAAAGATTTAATGGCCCAATAATTTTATTTTTGAATCCCACATCTATCTCACAAAAACACAATTCTCAATGCAATCAAATCAGCATAACACATATTTTAATACTGCCACATCAGCAAAACAAATTTCCCAATACAAAATCATTATCCAACCCAACTATTCTCTTATCCTTCATACTATCCCCATCAAATTTACATCAAAATCAAGGATGGATCCTACCTTTATTACAAAAAGTCAAGCCACATCATCATCCATATCACCAAAATACATATCTCAATACAACAACATCAACAAAACACATTTTTTCATACAGTCACATCAACAAAATACATTAATTTTGTTGGCCAATTAACTTTGCATCATTGCAATTGGTGTTGATGTATCTTAGAACTCCACTACCCATTTAATACCAAAAATCTCTACAACCGCAATCACTAATGGCTGAAAGTTAGAAATTTTGGCAACTGCAAGGTTGGTCGTAGATCAGAATGAAGCAAGTTAATTTCCAGATTTTTCATACCTCTTTTTTTCTTTTTCAGAGATTTTTTTTACCTTGACACTGGCGCAATTCTCCTTAATATTTCTCCAGGACAATCGTCCAATTTCAGCTTTTTCTTTCTTTATTTCTCTTAATGTATTGAGACACATATCCACCAGCACACCTCTTCTCTCTTATCTGGATCCTTCTTCCTTCTCTCTTTTCTTTTTTATCACCTAAGTGCCCATTTAACCCCTCATTTTCCCAGTCAATTACAAAAGGAATACCCTCCACCAATTTACATTTCCACCACCAATTAGTTCAATTCGTTTTTTTTTTCCTTTTCTTAACCACTCTTATTAATTCTCCAACCCTCACTTGGTCCAACAATTAAGATTGCACAACCACCGTCTCTTTCTCTCAATCCTTCTGTCATTTATTTCTTCCTTTTCTTTATCATTTTCCCAGTCAATTACAAAAGGAATACCCTCCACCAATTTGCATTTCCACCACCAATTAGTTCAATTCGTTTTTTTCCCTTTTCTTAGCCACTCTTATAAATTCTCCAACCCTCATTTGGTCCAACAATTAAGATTGCACAACCACCGTCTCTTTCTCTCAATCCTTCTGTCATTTTCTTTATCATTTTCCCAGTCAATTCCAAAAAGAATACCCTCCACCAATTTGCATTTCCACCACCAATTAGTTCAATTCGTTTTTTTTCCCTTTTTCTTAACCACTCTTATTAATTCTCCAACCCTCATTTGGTCCAACAATTAAGATTGCACAACCACCGTCTCTTTCTCTCAATCCTTCTGTCATTTTTTTCTTCATTTTCTCTATCATTTTCACAGTCAATTACAAAAGGAATACCCTCCACCAATTTGCATTTCCACCACCAATTAGTTCAATTCGTTTTTTTTTCTTCTCTTAACCACTCTTATTAATTCTCCAACCCTCATTTGGTCCAACAATTAAGATTGCACAACCACCGTCTCTTTCTCTCAATCCTTCAGTCATTTTGTTCTTCCTTTTCTTTATCATTTTCCCAGTCAATTACAAAAAGAACACCCTCCACCAATTTGCATTTCCACCACCAATTAGTTCAATTCATTTTTTTTCCTTTTCTTAACCACTCTTATTAATTCTCCAACCCTCATTTGGTCCAACAATTAAGATTGCACAACCACCGTCTCTTTCTCTCAATCCTTCTGTCATTTTTTTCTTCCTTTTCTTTATCATTTTCCCAGTCAATTACAAAAAGAATACCCTCCACCAATTTGCATTTCCACCACCAATTAGTTCAATTCGTTTTTTTTTCTTTTCTTAACCACTCCTATTAATTCTCCAACCTTCATTTGGTCCAACAATTAAGATTGCACAACCACCGTCTCTTTCTCTCAATCCTTCTGTCATTTTCTTTATCATTTTCCCAGTCAATTCCAAAAAGAATACCCTCCACCAATTTGCATTTCCACCACCAATTAGTTCAATTCGTTTTTTTTCCTTTTCTTAACCACTCTTATTAATTCTCCAACCCTCATTTGGTCCAACAATTAAGATTGCACAACCACCGTGTCTTTCTCTCAATCCTTCTATCATTTTTTCTTCCTTTTCTTTAAATAGAGTAAAAATGAGAAAATATCTCATTTAACTATTCAGTTCTTCTATTTACTTATTAATCCTCCTTAATTTAGTTATTTATATGAATAATACACATCTCTTTCATTTCTACCCTCACAAACTTTGACATTTCATTCTCCATAGCTTTAGTGCATTTAGGCTAATTTAAAGCAGATTTGTAACTTGAAGGTTCTACATGGTTAGTTAAATTCCAGACAAATGCAGTATGTGCTTCAAAGAAGTTAAGTTTATTTGAGATGAAATTCATGTATTTGTCTTTAACTATTAATGCATTTATATTACAATCATAGTCCTTCAAGTAACTAGGACTTTTTCTAGTTCTTTTTTGTTTGACTTTAGTTTTCTTATGTGAACTATTGTCTATTGTATTATCTGTTTCAACTCTTTGTATTTCATTCTCTATATTACATCAAAATTTTGACTTATTTCAGAGTTATCTTTGATCTGCCCCTCTTCTTTCTTAAAAGGAAAGATTGATTCTCTAAATCTAACGTCTCTAGATACAAAAATTTCTTGATTCTCTAAATCATATACTTTGTAATGTTTTAACCCCTGATAGATAGCCCAGAAAAACTCTTTCTCTAGCTCTCTGATCAAACTTAGATCCACTAGGTCTATTATCTTTACCTATGCAATAGCAACCAAAAGTCTTGAGGATTCCACAATCAACTTTCTTTCCATATAGAACCTCAAATGGTGTCTGCCCTTTCAAGACTTTTGTTGGCATTATGTTAATTTAGAAAACTGTAGTTTATACACAGTGTGACCATAAATTTTCTGGCAAACCAACATCTATTCTCATAGTTCTTGCCATATTAAGGATGTTTTGGTGCTTTCTTTCTACTCTCCCATTCTGTTGGGAAGTGTAGTTACATGTCTTATGATGTATAATTCCTTCCTGCATGTAAAAATCTACCATCCCAAATTCTAAACCATTATCAGTTCTTATAGTCTTAATGTTTCTGTCAAATTATGTATTCACGTATTTGAAAAAAGCTTGTATATATTTCATAGTTTCACACCTGTTAATTATGAAATACATACATGTGTTTCTGGAATGATCATCTACAATGGCCTACTAAATGTGGTCCCCAAATGTCCATATGGACTAATTCAAAAGGTTCCATTGATTTTGTAAGACTTACATCAAACTTACTTCTCTTCATTTTTCCTAGTAAACATGCATTACAGTCATCAACTTTCTCTTGAAATTCCTTATCTAACAGCCTAGTTACAGATGATGAGCGATGTCATAATCTTTTATGCCAAATAAGAGAACAAATAGTTTTATGATCTCTCACTACATTCCTTGTATCTGCACATCCAGTAGGTATAATCCTTTACAAAAATTCCCATTCCAATCTTTTACGGCTGAATATGTCCTGCAAATAGAAATCTTTATCCGTGAAACAAACACTATATTTCTTATTTTTAGTTATTCTTTCCACAGAAATCAAGTTCACAGAGAAGGATGGAACAAATAAAACCTTATCTAATATGATGCAATTCTTTAATTTCACTGTCCCAACATGAGTAACTACATGCAGAGACCATTTGTCATAATCACAAAAGAATTTAAAACAGGATAGTAAGTATGAAATAAGGAGATAGTAAGTATGAAATAAGGAGATATTGCATGCAACATGATCTGAGGCCCTAATGTCAACAATCCATGTATCAATCAATTTTAAGCAAGAGTAACTTCATGTAGTTGCAGTAGCAGCAGTCCCCATATGTCATTCACTAGTGAATGAACTCAGCATTGCAAGCAACATCTTTCATTGATCAGTAGTGAGTTATATTTTGTTGTTGGTGTTGACTGATTGTACACTTCCACTAGTGTTTGCCACTGTATGATTCACTGGCTGAACTTTTCCTTGATTCCAGTTTCCCTAACCTATTCTTTGCCTCTTCCCATTTTCATTAGGGAAGCCATGTATTTTGAAACAAGTCTCTACTGTACAATTATCTTTGTTACAGTGAGTACAAAATAAATTCTCTTTCTTTTTCTGCTAAATTTTGTTATACCTATTTCCCTTGTCTTGAGTTCTTTGTTGGAACCTTCCTTGTTCACCATTTCCAGCATTGAAAGATTTTCCCTTTTGCACGTTCATAGCTATTGTGTTTTGAGTCACGTGGCTTTTGTAAGGTTTAAGGGTGTGACACTAAACTTGAACAATGTAATATTCTAATTTAGAATCTCTAGGATCCACATTAGGTTAGAATGCAAGTTGATTTAGAATTGAAGATCAAACAAAGCTGTCATGTAACCTACATGAGATAATTGCAATTTCAGGTAACCTGCATGTAGCCTACATGAGCATCAGATTTTTTGAAAAACTTACATTGTGGATTTATGTGATGTGTTTTTATAGGATACTTGATTTTACTTAATTAAATGATTTAGTTAAATTGATTGATTATAATAAAATCATGGATGGTTTAGGAATGATTATCTCTCTTTATTAAGTTTTATCTCAATTTTATTTTAGAGATAATCATCTTCTTAATTTAAGGAAGTCTTTCCTATTGTTTTGATGACCTTGATTTCAAGATTAGAACTTAATCTCTTTCCTAAATTCGTGGGTGATTTTATGGTATATCTTTGAGGTCAGTATCTAAGGTTTGGTTGGTTGTTTCACATGTTATATAAATAGCGATTGGAAACCAATTAACCTTAGATTTTTTACTCGTATGAACTGAACTGGAATTGTTGTTTTGAACGAGTTTTTATTTTGATAAATTTCATGCATTATTGCATTGAATTTTGAGAGCATCCTTGTGTGTTCTTGAAGTTTGAAAACTTCAATGTGACTCTGAAGCACCGTGTGAAGGAATGTACTCTAGATTTCGTGTGTTGTGATGCAGCCTTGTAGGGAAGTCATGATCTTTTCTTCCACACAACCTATTATTCAGCTTTTTACCAGAAAATTATTTGTCTTCCACAACTGGTATTGTTGATCAGAGGCAGATGGAATTTTAATTGTTCCATCTGCAAATCCCATTTTGTTTCTAGACTCCAGCGCATCTCTCATACACATACTCCATAAACTATAATTTGCTCCATTGAGCTTTACTGAGATTAAACTAGTAATCGAGAAATCAAATTGTTGGAGATTTTAGGGATTGAGAAAATTGAGTGTAGCTGGACTAGGAAGTAACCCACTTCCTTCCAAGGATGGTGTGGTATTTTGAACATTCTCGAATGAATTCATTATGCAATGTATGTGTTTGTATACCAAATCGAATTGCTCTGATACCATGTAAATTAAAAGACCCAAATTGCTTTTACGGAGAAATAGACGAGAATGTAGAATAAGGTAATGAGAAGATGAGTGATTTGGTAGAAAGACTAAAGAAGAATGAAATCCAAATCTTAAAGAGACGGATACAATCCAGAGATATATATATATACAAGATCTTCACAATGGTCATGAATGTCAGTGACCGTTGTGCCTCAGTATGTAAGAAAGACCAAGGAAGATGAAGCTACCTAAACCGTATATGAAATGGGCCTAATCAGATTGGGCTGAGAATGCCTTATGATATAAACAATACAATAAGCTCAAAAGTGTCCAGAAGAGATGACATAGCCCAAAAGCCCAACTTAATTGCCATCTTCTTCTTCAATTAGTATCTTACTTTGATTGTTATTGAGAATAACATCAACATGTTTAACATGGTGGACATTCAGCCACTGCCGCAGTGGTGGTTGTGGGGGTGCCTAGAAGAAAATTTAAGATCAAAAGAAGAGTACTGGACCGTTTTCTATGCGGGCTTATTCCTTTCGTCCATTGTGACTTATATCTCTTCTTTTGGTTGTGCGGTTGTCTATGTATGCATGCTTTTTATTATTTTTTTCCTGTATTTATAGGTTGTATTCTTATTTGGGCTATTTATCCCTAAAAATTTCAAAGACCCAAAGCCCATCAGCCTATATACATTTTTGTGCCTATTGTTGAATGATACCCATGCACTTTTACGCAACAAACCGTTGGTGGAGCCGCAGAGAACTGGACATGGACAGAACATTCTAATAAAGAAAGGTCAATTTTTATAAACTTTTGGGCTGGAATTGCTCTAAAATGAACATGCTACAAATATTTTGGACTGACCATTTAGCCCAATTAGTTGTTTTACAAACAAGAGATTCGAGGCTTGACACCTCGCTCTATCATACCCACAAGTATGTTAAGGGTTTGTACTTTGTAAAGAGTGAATGATAATGATTACTACGCAGAGAAAGTATAGTATTGTATCCCTTAATTAAAACTTTAAAATTTTCAAAACTAGTAAAGATTCAATAGCTAATAAGTCTTTAATCATTTGATAGTTGATACACAAGAATTCTTAATTCAAATGACAAATTAAGCACCAAATATCTCAATGTCCAAAAATGGTCTGCAAGACAAAGTACTTACAAGATCTCACACTCCAATGCTCAATTTGACATGGTCAGATCCAAAGTACTGAGCCTTGATCCGTCCGGCCTTAGTGTTGCAATTTGACTCTGCTGCTTCTCAATTCTTCATCTCCGTAACTTTTTCCACTAACTAGAGATTGTTTTCCCGACGACAAGGAGGAGGCAGGCGACAGAGACAGAGAAAGAGCTGTGCTAGTCTCGTTTGAGATCTCATGATTGCTACAATTCATCTTGCTTCCATTGTTGTATACTCAGCTCTAACTTTGGTAATTCATTCTTATCCTTCAAACTCTCCCAGTAATCGATAGTCTCTTTGACAATGAAATTTTCTTGGTTTGCACATTGAGCTTGTCCTTGCAACCCGCTGATTACCTGAAATTGAACTTCCTTCCATTAAAGAAGGCAAAAAGTTTCTATCGGGCTGGCTCCTTCTAATAAGCCCATTATAGTGGGGCCTAATTCATGGATTCGGCCCATCTAAGTTTCAAAATACAAGAGAGGAGAGTCTTAAATAGTCACCTGGAGATAGGGTTCGGAATTGAAGATGGGAGTGCATATATTGCCTGCAATGGTGGTGTTGCTGCTCCATGACGAAGCCTGTCCAACGATATCCATAGAATCACTTCTTATGTTGTAATTTCCGATCATTTCACACGGGGGCCATTTCTTCTCTTCAATAAATTGACTACGTCTAGTTGAGTCAGTATTGGTGCTACCTGCCATTGCTCCAAAGTAGTGAGAAGTAGTACCAGCCAACCTTAATGAGGAGCTTGTTCTTTGATCATATATAGGTTTGGCATAGGGAAATGGCAAGTATGTATTGCCCATTAATACTCCAAAGTTCCCAACAATGTTGAATCCTTTGTACATCTCTACAGTACTGTGTTCTCTTCCTTGCATTGCACTATTCGTCTGAGAAATCACTGCCCGAAAATTCAAACAAGAAGGGAAAATAGAAGATAAGATATGTATATGTATGTATGTATGCATATTCAATGTAGAGATTTAGATATTTATATTACCTTTGCCATATTCATCAAGCTTCTTACTTCGATACATCTAAGGTACAAGATTAACAAATGGATATATGATTAGAAAAGAAAAACAGTGAGACAAAAAAAAATAGAAAATAATAATTATTAGACATATATGCATTTACAAATACTTTTTGTCCGCCATTGTATGTGGATTGTGGAGAGATTGTTTTTAGGAGGAATTATATAAAATGAAATTGAAAGTATGACTTCTAGATTGCACCACTGTAACTCTATCCATACGGGAACTTAATTTGAAGTATTTGATGTATATGATGTCCAGTACTAGTTATGAAAAGATAGGCATTGATTTTAAGTATTACCTGCAGGTGACTCTTTACATGAGCAATGCTAAGCCCTTTCACATTCATCAGCTGAAGAATCAATTTAGGAGTTGCTCCTGTACTCGCTCAAATGAACAAAACCAGTTTCAAAGTGAGAATACATACATACATAGATATATGTGTAGTGTTGATACAGTTAAACTATAAAAGTAAATCATCAAACATACTTTTTTGTCCTCCGAGCCTTTCAATGGCATGCACAAAAGCTAAATGAAGATCAGGAGTCCAACGAAGCCTAGGCAATTTTGACCGAACATATTGCCTCACCGTCGTTGTTCTCTCTTTATTATTTGTGTTGTCGTTATTACTGCTGGAATTGGCTTCAGAAGATGGAGGGTCTCTATCAGCAAATAACTCATTAATGGAGTTGCTGTCATTGATCTGTGTTGTCTCATCATCATCGTCAATTGCTTCTTCATTCAAGTCAAAAGATGTACGCTTTTGTAATATCGAACAATTCTTGGCTTCAATTTCATCACTTCCACTACTACTACTAATGTCATATATTTCTACTCTCTCTTCAGCCATACCTGCCACTATTAGAAATGACTCATAAGCATCAGGATTACATGCATGAAGAATTACATGATCACTGCAGATTTTCTGCTATGAAAAGGAAAAAAACAAGAAGTTTGTTTTCTCTGAAGAAACGTGTTTTCACCCCAAAAAGAGTAATTAAGGAGATTAATGAAATTTACATACAGTGAGGAAACAAATATAGATAAGTGATCAGAATAATAGTACTTATATCTTTGTTTTTAAGAAAATTCCGGTGGCAAATATAATTTAAATAATAATCCCTTCTACTTAATTACATGTATTTTAACTAAATGCAGATTATAGAACCCTGAATTATGAAGAGAAATCAATCTTGCAATTGTGTTTAAAAAAAAAACCTTAAATTCTTTTTGTTATTTTCGAGAGAAAAACTTCTTTTAAAATTAAAAAAATAAATGCATCTACTCTTACCGATAAGATTGGATTAGTCTAGACTAGACAACATTAATTAAGAGGAAAAACATTGAATATTGCTTGGAGGAAGAGAAGATAAGATTTTTCTTGACCTAAAAAAGTACAAGAGCAATGAAAAATAACCAAGTTTCATATGCAAAACAGACTGATTTTGAGGTTTACCAACCAATTGAGTTTACAAAATAGCAACGCATTCTGATCACAATAAACAATCTGAGACGGTAAAAAACTATAATCATGTTCTACATACTTAAAAAATAGCTCCATGATCTTGGAAAATAAAAGCTGATCAAAAGGGTTTTAATAGAATAACATGATTTAAAAGCTAAATATAAAATTTAATTTACTTCTTCCCACAAAAATTTTGATCTCTTAAATGAAATCGTGCATATCCTTCTAATTTACTAAAAATGGGGTTTTAATTGTCTCAAAAATTACATCTATATATTAATTTACCTTGATCTGTTTGTGCATATCAATAAAATTGAATAACCCTAAGAAACAATCCGAGCTTATATATAATCCAAACTCACCTATAACATAAAGCTCGATCTCTTCAACTCTACAGAGACCGAACAAGGATCCACACGAGTCTCACGTTCGCCATATCAATCAACCACTACATGTACACACATAGAGGGGAGAGGGAGAGGGAGAGGGAGAGCGGGCTGCATGATTGGAGTTTTGATAAGAACGGTTGCAATTTGGGCTTCTTATTCATGGCACAAAGTCAAATATTCTAAGACTGAAATGTTTAATATTGTAGAATAATTGTGTATAAGAAGACTATGGTCGGAAGGCAATTAAGTTGGTGTCTTTAATTACACAATTCAATTATTATTGTCACAAGAACAAATAATAATAACAATGATAATAACGTCATAATAAAACGTCCCAAATGTATGACCACTCTCTTGGACTGTTGAAAATCATGTGAGTCTCTCGATCCTTTCTCGTTTATATGTTTTTTGACAGCTTGCCTTATCTCTATGTATAGCTATCTCTACCTACCCATCTGTGAAAATCCTTATAATTAGTTGACCTCTGCAGCATTGCATATATATATAAGAACTAAAATATAAATGATATGATTACGTCTATATCTATATATTTTTATATATATATATATATATAGATATATAGGGTCTAACAATTAGCAAGGGTGGACCATTTATATGCAGCATCTTCTCCGTTGAAATTGAGACCGCTTATTATACAGATAATATCAGAATATTTTTGGCACTATTTTATATCATACTATCTAGTTGCTGTTCCCTACGGATTTTCTATATGTTGTTTACCAGGACTTCATTATCAGTTAATTTTTTTCTTGATTTGCAGAGTTCTGGAAGTTTATTAAATTTGAAACTGTGACTTTCATTGGTCATCCAACAAGCCTATAAGCTGGAACTACAATGCTGGCCGGGTAATTAAAAGTAACAAATGATGAGAACTTTTTGTCTTGCCAAGGGTCATCTAGGTTTTCAGGAATAAAAAAGCCTTCATAATCAACGAATAATTAACAATGAATCCAGGAAAAGGAAAAAATTAAATGAGGAATCCACAAGAAAAGAAGATGAAGAAGAAAGAAGGTCATCTTGGAGGTTGCCGGGTTGATAGTTTTTCAAGAAACTAGCGGCGAAATAATTCATTTCACTTGGGGGAAAATCGATGTTCATATCTTTATAGATTTATCGTTTATATTAGCATGCTGTGTTAGTTGAACCACTGCCCACCATACATAGCAAAACGTACAAAGAATAATAGCAATAAAAATCAATCAAATTAATTCTTCTTTTTTGTCAATAAAATAAAATAAAAAATATTTCCTGCCTCTCACAAGATAATACAAAGGTGTATATATATAGTAATATATTTCTCAGACATCTTAAATAGTTAGAAATTGAGTTTTTAACTGATAATCATGTGATTAAGCTCAAATAGCCAGTGTAATATTAACAGGGACGGCATCACAAACAGATTGGTAAAGTAGTAAAAACTGAATATTTATGCTATTGTTTTAATTAATTAATTAGCTCCTCCTATTGGATCATATTCTCAGTTGTCGTCTCTTTCTCTGATCCAACTCTTTTCCACCCCTAGCCTAATTGTCCAAGAATTTACTTTCTAATGCATCGTAAAGAGAATTCAAATTTGATCACAATCTGTCCTCACATAAGAGAGATTAATCAGTTAATTATTTTAATTTTGTTTGGGAAGAGAAGAGGGAATCGTGCGACATATGGTGTTGTGTGTTTGACCACAAACACAAATGAAGACAAATATCCCAAGAATTAAAGTAGAGAGTTTTAATGGGGAAGTGTGTGTAAGCCGGAGAGCAAGGGGAATTGGGTCTCGTGTTTGTGTTTGCTTAAGAAAATAAGGAATTCTCTTGACCCTACTACCTATACGTCTCTCTCTCTCTCTCTCTCTCTCTCATTCTCTCATGTGTTCAACACAATTCATATTTTCGTCTTCTTCTGTGCATGGGAGTTGACATTTGCTATTTTTATATTTCCATGAACCAACACGAGAATCTCCTCTCTCCCACTTTTATTTATATAGATGAATATTACTTAGAATAAATAGATGAATATTACTTAGAATAATACATGCAGAAAGGCCAGCAAAAAAGAATCAGAAATGCATAAATTAATGTTGGTACAGATTTGAATTAGGCCCACCATATAAAAAGCATAAGCAATGAGCATATATTTCATGTCTTAATTGTCAATTCATGTTTGTAATTTAAGCTTTCGATTGGGATTGAATAGTTAGTCATATTTCTTTAGACTACCCTATCTAGAACATCACACTACTGTAACATACAATCGCTGACAATCTCCACCACATCTAATTATACAAGCCATTCCCTAATTAGGTACTTGATTATTTATCATTCAAAGCACTAGAGAATACATCACTTTGGACATATCATTGATATATTCCAGATATGTATCAAACATGTTTATGTGTGCATCGAGCTCAGCTGACACATGAAAGTGTATTCCCATCGATTGTAAGAAATTCGAATCTTGCAAGCAGCTAGCATATTTATGTAAATATATTGCATATATGTATGTGTATGAGTATGTTGCGGATATGAGTTCTATGTGCATAAAAAAATACGTATGTACATGAAAAGTATATATGGCCAAATATTCTCTAGTTATCACATGCAAATCAAATTTGAGAGAAAGTATGCGTGTGAGAGCGAAGATTACAATTATGTGAAACAAGGAATACAGAGAGGCCCATGCATCATTCCATCGTTGTGTTTCTTTAAATTGATCCTGTCAATAAGCAATTGATGATTTAGTGAATAAAAATCAATAAACATATGTTTTCATTGATATTCAGTAATATCTTGTCAGGATTGACATTGTTTATGCAAAAAAGACCATAGCAGAATCTGCAGCTAGCCAGATGCGAAGGTCTGTGATGCGGTGGCCAAAGAGATGCCGCGAACATAGGCACCATATGCGCGCGATCTCACCGAACACACACCTCGAGGAGGTGCGGAGAGAGGACTGATGGAGGTGTATTTGTCAAGTAGCAGCAGTGAAAGTACCACCCGAGGACCATTTTCCTTCATCCCCATGTGCATTCTTGCCGTGGATTAATTTAGTTTAGGGTTTAGTTTTTTACAGGAAAACATATACGAGAGGTTCAGTTGCAGCAATACATGCAATCTAAATGTCATAAATTTAATTCGTAAAACGGTATACTTACATAGTATGTGGAATAAGACTTACATTCATCTTGTCCGACTGCAATCCCACCCACTGCCAGAATTTTGTGCATGAAAATTGTTGACCTAGTTTTGATTGTTTATAAAACGTTAATAAAGCAATAAAGAATCTCAAGACACAGATGACGAGAAAATTGACTCCAGTCTTCTTTATTTCCAGCAATTTTGCTGTCAATCATTGTTGTAAATAAGAAAACAATTACCTTCGCTGCTTAGCAAAATAATCGTAGTTCAAAACTCCATACAAGGTAATTAATAGAACAAAGTGGGATCAAATATTAGACACGTTCACAGGTAGTCTTGGACTGGCAGCAGATTAGTTATAAAAGTAAGCACAAAGATCGGTCTTAGCCAGTCCTCAATACTAAACAAAAATGCCACCAAGAAGCACGAGTTTCCTTTCAATTATAGATCAGTCTCTATCTCACTATTTAACAGTGAGGTCAGTAAATAGGACCGTACAAATAACATGTTCATCAGGCATTCTAAACTACCAGCAGCTCTCTCACTATTAACAGTGAGGCCATTAAATCAGACTGCAAAATAATATGTACAACCAGCCGCACGCCCAACTTTCATATATGCAAAGCCATCAATTATTGCCAAGGTTTATCAAAAGCTCAAATCCATATCAAGGTTATTGGCAAATTCTCATCCATATTTCCCTTAAATATATTTTTCTCATTAAGACCCAATCTCATTTTGAATGAACGATACACCGCAGATACATCTCTCATTTTCTAATAATAGGACCCTTGTACAGCCCTCTGCGTACCACAAAATCATCCGGGGGTTGAAACTCTTCTAGCCAAGTAACACCAGAAATTGTCTCACCGTTCACTTCAATTTCACCTTCATTTAGACAATGAGATACAAGCGGAATAAAGTTAGTGCCAGAATAATCATTTTGTTTAAAAGTAGTCTAATGCTAATCACAGTAAAGTAGAAATTCAAATAGACTCTACTACCAGGTAGATCCCTTCGTGGGGACCTTCCAAAATAAGTGCAGTGTCGTCCATCCTCTGAAGAGTAAGGTGGAGACAGGATATCAAAAATAGCACACGGTGTTATGGCTCGGAAACAATGGATGTTGCCTCCTCTGTTTGGATAAAGAATTGTTGTCCCAGAAGGAGCCGTCATATCAGTGTCTTTTACAAGCTTTGCAGGTCTTGCTGCAAATCACCAATCAAAACTCGTAATAGACTAAACGATGGCAATAATAAACAATAAATGAATGAATGTGGCACACAAGGGAAGAGATCTTTTTGTCAACCAATTTTTCAAAAAATTATCACCCCTTACCCCCACCCCCCACCATAGGCCCACTATAAAGAAATTAAGCACTTAGTGTAACACTACAAAAGACACACGTATCCACACGTGTATAAGCTTATCATTTTCTAGCTTCTACTTATCTGATGTAGTTCTCTTTTTTTAGTTCTGACTATTTTTTATTCCGTCAATATTACTTTTGTGGTGTTATATTTAGCTTATAAGAAAGGGGATGTCCAGATCTTCCTTATGCTCACATATTAGCCATATGATCACTTGATAATTTGCGGTCACATCCTAGCACATGGCCACTAAGGTGAGATGAGGTAGCCACCACTAAAGGGAATTATGGTTAATTCCTATCCCTTCCACATAAACCTAGAAGCTGACTTTTTGGGAGAGGATGGAAAAGATGATAGGCAACTTAATTTTCCCCAGTTGTAAATCTCTCTTATAGTTTGGAATCTCCTTTGCTGTCAGTTCTTGGCCTTCAGCTCCTGCTGCACTACTTATTATAGTTTGCATGGCCACGGCTACACCACTTTATTGTTGTTCTGCAACATTATCTTCTCTGACAACTTATAGTGTTGCAAAATTTGCAAACTTATCTTTAGTTTTGCAACTTCTCTCACCACTTCTCCTTTTCTTTCCTTCCATTGACCATTTCCCATATTTCTGTTTTGCTTGGTGCCCTTACAAGTGGTTGGACACAGTGTTAGCGGCGGTTGTTCACTTGATCTTTTAGAATTGTTAATTAGCTTAGCTAGGATTGCATTATTCCTGCCTTAATTATCAAGGATGAGCCAATACCTAATACCACAAAATTTATGATGTCTCCCTCGTTTTCACCTACACAGGCTTCTCAGTTCCCTACCACATAGCATCCAGTTCATACACCTTTACATAGTGAATATTAAGAACTGCTAAGGCCCATCTAGAACAACATAATGCAAACCCTCAATCCAAAAACTTCCAAGGTTATCTGCATCAATAACAGAGTTGAAAATATATATAAAACAGAAAGACAAACCTTCCAATGGGTCATCAGGAATAGGTAAATCAATCCAATCATATGACTTCACGTGTAATGATCCATAGACAAGCTTGCTCAAAACAGTCATTCCAGGATGATTATGAAGCGGTATGATAGATGAGGGTGGCATGCAGAAAATCCCCATCTGTGGAGAAAAATAAAACCATTAATAGCACTATTATTTGAATTGCAACCACAACTCAGTGGCAAGTTTTTTACAGTTCTAATATCTGAATGGAAATTTTATTGGAGAAACATTGATATGATAAATGCCATTGAATTTTGAAGCCACAGTTAAACTTCAAGTCTAGAAAACCAACACGGTTGTGATCAATAAGAACATAAAGCAGCATACAGAGAAGCTGTCACACTCGTGCAAATGCAGGTATTTAATTGGTGGCAGTGTCTGATGGCTTCCATTACGTTCACGAACAGGACCTGCCCAATTACGAACTATTTGTGCCTCCTGTTCAAGACCTACATCAGAGGGCTTCATTTTCTCTGCAATAAAAGTCATTTCGAGCTACAATAAGGAGGCAGTGATGACACAATGAGAGCTTAAAATTCATGCAAGCACCAGGAGAAAAGGGGTTTTGGAAGAGGGGGGGTTGGGGGGTGTTTTGTAAGCATAATATAGAACTTCACAAGTACACAAGTTAAAGCTGATGATTCGAACTTTGAATGCATTGCAAAGTTCTTAAAGTGGTTATCCCATGTCAAACGAAATAGTAACACCATTGGGAATCTCATATCAAAACACCACACCCCATTTCCTCCCAGCATGAACAAAAACAAACCAAAGGTTCATTTTGCATTGTGGGAGTTGAAGTGAAGTACTTACGCTAAAAGGCTTCAGCAATAAGAGCTTTTCATAAATCTTTTAGCTGTAATTTGTGTGGAGATTTTCTAACCAAAAGTACCTTTTCCCCCTCGTTTGTTGCATAATATGTTAAAGTCAACTTCCATTTTCTAATTTAGTAGTTTTGAAATAATTTAGCACCAATTTTAATTGGTGAGAAATTTAATATTTTTCAGCTACGGTGACAAAAAAGGCGCTAAATAGCCAGATTTTAGGCTCTTAATTATATATGAAGTTATGAACTCATACGAATATCCATAAAACTAAGTGATTTGGAGTATAAAGATTTATGTAAGGATTTATGCTGGTAAGGCATAAGTTTTCAAGTTCAAATCAGATCATGATGGATTTTAGAATTTCTAAATAGGATGAAGAAGACAATGAATAAGTCTTCAATATAATAGCCTGACCATTTTTCGGAAGCTTCAGGATAAAATATTGTAACAAATTCTAAATATAAAGGCAATGGAAGAAGAAGATAAGTGGGGGAAAAGATAGAAACATAATATTATAATATGGTTATAGAAAAAGGACAAACAAGATTTGAAAGCCTTGAAAGAACTTCCAGTAGAACACCTGAATAGTTGTAGCTCTTGAAAAGTATATATTAGATCCTCATATTAAAGTCCACCATTGTTTACTAAGTAACTTTCAAAACACTCCTTTTTTGCTGCATATACAAGTGAATATCTCTATGAGGACGAAAAAATAGAAATGAATGTCAAGTCTCCCTTTCTGATATAGTCGACTTTGAAATTCTCTGATAACTCTTCCACGATAAAGTGACGTGAATAAGAACTGAAGAAAGTAGATTAAAGGGAAATCAACAAGTGACTGACACAGGCAAATGTCGCGTGATGTTCATGGGTTTGAATCTCACGTGGTGCATCAGATTTGAAAGGATAGTAGTGTTTGTGGGTGAGTACTAATGCCTGCATCAAACCTACGGGGTTGGGTCCAATGTTATCCAATCTAGGAAAGTTTCAGTATTCTCAAAAAAAATCACACTGGTTATTCTTATGAAATCATTGCTACATCATGAATATCCAAAAATGAAACAAAACAAATAATCAATGAACCAGCACAAAGAATTTCCGTAAGCTCAAAACTACATAAGAGTTGCTAAATAAGGATTGTTGCTAAATACCTAACATAGCACGAACTTTTTCGAGGGCCTCTTCTGAAATGGGTCCTTCTGGCGAAAAGGACGCTCTGCAGGTGTTGTAAAGCCTTTGTATATAATATGGCATGGCGTAATGCTGGGTAGCAACTAAATGGAATAGGCTGATATCAGTAAGCTGTCAAGGCCTCCAGGACAAATCAACTGAGTCCACGATAAAAGATATAATCCAAAATGACTGGCAATTATAGGGAGAATTTAGATGTGGGAAATAAATCTGCATGGCAGACTTGGCAGTTATCTCATCCCTCTCAGCTAATCTTATTTCCCAGTGCCTGTCGGAAAGAAATGGAGAAATATAAATCACCAAATCAGATGGAATTTTGAGAAGTTCATCGTATCATTCAATTGCAATACCATTAAGTCACCTAAATTCACATGCTCCATCTATGCTGTGATTTTTACATACTAGTTGCTGCGTCTCAAACTAGTCTACAATCTTCCAAACTTTCCTCTAATTCTATCAATTTTTCTGGTAACAAATAAAGGCAAGCATAAAGCACTGTTTTTCAAAATTAAAACCACACAGCCAATAAAATACAAATCAGCACATACCGATTAACAAAAACTAAATCGAAAAAATAACCGATAAGGGAAATATGAAAAATGAACCATTGAGGGAATTTGAAGAATCCCTGTAATTTTTTGACAGCCAATTTCGATCTGAGTATAGAATCCCGTGATGAGATCAAGCGAATCAGGAAGTGTATTTTTCTGGGCGTCTGCGTGTGTGTGAGATAGAGAAAGTTCAAAGGTTATGGAATGTACCTGGACCTGCGGTTCGCACACAGAGAGAGGCAGAGAGCGGTAGAATGCGATGGACCTGAACTTGAGCTAGAACAAGCAAAGAAAGGGTCGAGCGGAGCTACCACGCGAGGCAGAGGAAGGTCTTTTGTGGGGGACGGGCACGTCATTTCCATCTCCTTCGTATTTGTATGCTTATAATATTTGAAAATATTTTGAACGGATAATTTGTTTCTTTGTAAGTAAATGGAAAATACTTTCAAATTGTTTTCATCCATTTCTTTTATTATATTTTTTACCCTAGCCCCTACGTCTCGTCTATGTAGATGTCTATAATTATTGGAAAGTTTAATATGGTCATCCACAGTCCTGCAGAAGAGACTCTGAAGTCAAGTCTTCAAAAAAAAAAAAAACAGAGAGAGTTCAAAACTTCAAATAACAAAAAAGAAATTGTAAAGATGCAATATGCGATGCTGGTGCAGTAAAAGCCTGTAAAATGCTGGATATGAAGCTGGTAAGGTTCTTTGAATTTGGATAATAGTGTTTAGGCTTGAATGGTGCATGTCTCATCATATAGTGAGTTGGTAAAGGTAATTGAGGAAGTCACGTAACCCACATGTGATTGGAAAATGATTAGGTCGCTGTTAATCTAAATAGGATTGAGGCATACGAGATAAGTCATAAGACATAAGGACATACTAGAAAGGTGATGAGTTCGATTTTGATGATGGGATCCATGCACATGTGTGCATGGACAGTAGAAACATATACAGGTTTAGTGTTCATATCTAATGCATGTTTTAGGTGAGACTGAGTTTTGGCAGACTTGGACTTGTACTTTGACAAACTTGAGCCTAACGGGTGATGATCAAAATATGTGTTCGAGATATGTTTGATCGTATTGCTGACTGAACCTCATATTGATCGTCAAAATAGGTCAAGAAGATCATTTTTAGCCACTACAATCTCCTCTTTTAAATCACAAATAATATGTACCAATTTTTTCTAAGAATTATGTTTTTTACATCTCGAAACATTTTGTTTCATGTTTAATTACTCTTCTATGTTCAAACAAAAATTAACTACCACTCACTTTTCGTCTTTTATGTATGTCATGTATGTCCCTTTATACATAATGTATTCATCATCAATATATAAATATATCCATAATTTGAAACATAAATATCATAATTTTTTTAAAAAAATAAACATTTTAAATTATTTTTAGGGGTAAATAAACCCGGAGGCAACACTCCCCCAACTTTGACCCGGACAAGGATCCGATGTGAAGAAAAATGATATATAAACCAAACCAGCGTGAGTAGGACGCAGCGCATCAACATCCTATCCTACACAAGTTATCCCAAGAATTACAAGCCCTAGAAAACAATCAAGACCGAGGCACACTCGGGAAGCAGAGAATGGCTGGGCCGATCTCGCAGGACTGGGAACCGGTAGTACTCCGCAAGAAGCCCCCAAGCGCAGCTGCCAAGAAGGACGAGAAAGCTGTGAACGCCGCTCGCCGTTCCGGAGCTGAAATCGAGACCGTCAAGAAGGGTTCGTTTTATTTATTCGCTAATCTTTTGTAGTTATCATCTTTTCGATCGATTTTTGAGGTTTTGGAGCGTGTAATTTTTAGGAAATGACTTTTGTGAGATGGAGTGACTTGAATGCTTGAAAAGGAATCGGTCGTAGGAATTTTTGTTTGATAGGATGTACTTTTTGATGTAATTGTGTTTCCGAAGTAGTTCATCTGTTTAGTAGTATAGCGATTGGCGCTTTTGCCTTCAGAGTCACGTTGTAATGTATTCGTCCAAGAAACGAAAGATCTCTTATGATTCTAGTGTACTAATTTTCCGTTCAATTGAGGCAACTATGAATATTGAGTGATAAATTTTAGGGGAAATTGAATGGAAGTTGTAACAAGGTCCTGGTTCAAGTTGCATGGTTAACTCTCCGTCTCTCCCGTTAGTACATACTTTCATGGGAGCACATGGCAATATTTCCCAGCATTGATATGGTTAAATTAATTTTGCACTATTGCCAATGAGTTCTGTTGTTTTGTTGATGATGCTTGCACTCATGCAGTATAGCCATTGAGTTCTGATTTTTTAATGATGCTTGCGCGCATGTCAGGATTGCACTTAATTGGTATTGTTATTGGAATAGACAGACTAGGAGCCAGAATTGCTTTTTCCGAGCATAGGCTATTGGACTTCATTACCTTTACTTTCTTATCAGTAGTTATATCTTTTTCTCATCAATATTTATATCTTTTTTTATGTCTGTAATTTATGAACTTCGTGTTTATTGCTCTTCAATATTTGGCTGTGTTTATTTATACAAATACTTTTCATCCCATTTAGTTTTCTCCAATTTGTCCCAGACATTCTCAGGCATACGTCATGGCATTTTGTTCAGAAATTTCTGCTTATGGGGAATATTCTTTCTAGGGGACAACAGACGCCCTGTTTGTTGGCTTCTCTTAAAAGTCAAAACTATTTGAGATTGGACACATGAATTTTTTGCTTTTGAAAATAGTTCTCGGTTGGGAGTTTATTTTTAATGTCCGACTATATCTTCTGTTGCTGGGAAAAAAGCTTTAATACTTATTCTCTTGGTGTTCGTAATTTACCAAATTATTTCCAGGCATGTATCCATATGTGTTTGAAAGTTTTCTTATTGTGATCAATGCATATAACCCTAGACAGCTGAATTTGATGATTATTGTTGTTGGTTCTAGCCACTGCTGGGAGAAACAAAGCAGCATCTAGCAGCACTACTTTGAACACGAGAAAGCTGGATGATGAAACAGAGAATCTTGCTCGTACGTGCATATGCTCCTTTACATTTTTGGACTAAAATGTTATTTAAAATTTGAATTTGTGCTCTTTAGCTTATATTTCAATTCCGTTAGAACAAACATCTTCACCTTATGTTTATGAATTCTTCTTTGGACCAGTTGTAGTTGTAGATATAAAATATGACTTCAAATGTCAATTGTGCTTTATAGAATTTCTCCTCTCTCTCCCTCTCTCCCCCTTCCCTACCACTGATCTTCCTCGCAGTTATAAGTTTACTTCTCCCTACTCTGCTTCTGAAAAAAAATAAAAAGACTCCTTACTCTCTGGAACTTTTTGTATGCCTCAGTGAAGTGGCAAATCTGACTCAATCGTTGAGAAAAAGTTAGCTATGCAGGGGTATATTTAGGTCATTGTAAGACTATGGATAGGGCTATTACAATTCATATTCAGCTTTATATTTTTTTGCTGATGCCTTTTTGCTCTGGCCATCCCCGTTTAAGTGGTTTCTTTTACTCGAAATACTTTGTGACTGCATATGCCACTTTGTAGCCTTTAATAATAAGGTGTGGATTGTGTCTTGTGCAGTCCATGCTCCCTTGTAATATGCCAAAGAGATTCTGAGTCTATTGCTTTGCATTTGTGTTTTGAGTGCAGATGATCGTGTACCCAGTGAGCTGAAGAAAAGCATTATGCAAGCTAGACTGGATAAGAAGCTAACACAGGCTCAACTTGCTCAGGTAAAATGTTCTTTCGATGGCTCTGTCTCTGGTTCAATCTCTCTCTTTTTTCCTCCTCTTTCCAGCCGTACTTTGTTGTTTTGTTTGCCCTATACGCATTCATGGGGCAGTTGATGTTACTATTTAAGATTTTCTTTTGGCAGATTATCAATGAAAAGCCTCAAGTGATCCAGGAATATGAGTCAGGAAAAGCTATTCCAAATCAACAGATAATTGGCAAGCTGGAGAGGGCTCTTGGTGTGAAATTGCGTGGGAAAAAATGAAAGAATCCTTGTATAAAGAATTATGAGTTACCTGATCGTGGGTCACTAGGTTGGAACTTTCTTGTAGACCTTGATGAACTGTAATGTAATAATGTGTCATGGTAAGGTTGCGTCCTAGAGTCCCTCCTTTTCTTTGTTTGAGAAATGACAATCTGTGTTTTCTCTTACCCTGCATGTGAAATTGTGATTCTCTCTCTTTGCCTGCTCCCAGACTGGTGCATTAGCTCACATTTTTGTCTGTCATGCTGCAGCTTGCTATTGAGATTTCAGGCCAAGAGTCCATGAGAATTTCTAGCGATCACATCTATAAGCATGTAATTACCGATGACACATACATCAACAACCTTAGTTGAATATACTGGATCTATTGATCATTGAGAATCTCGTCTCAAAATTCAGGGACAGGCAGGTCATCCACATCTTCTGAACCCAAAAACCAATCTCTATCTCCATTTTCAACGCTCGCCATTCCTTTGTTTTTCACCACCCACCTACCATGAACCCGGGCAATTCGCATGATTTGTTGACCAAAGGAAGACTCTTCTTTTCTTAATTCTCAACCCAAAACTCATATTCTTTCTCCTTCCCACCCTGCCACCACATGTAACATCGCCTGCAAATTATTCCAGTCACTAGAGTTCTTTGAGTCCTTCAAATTCGGTGACTTCCTTTTATCAATCACAAGATTAGTCCCAATGTGCATACCCTAACATATCCTGGGTAGAGCATGATCACATCAATTTTTGTTCCTGATGTGCAGGACTTTTGAGGTTTGAGGTCTCGAATCTGTCTTTGAAAGCTCTGTTTCCAACTTGTGGAGAACCGTACATAATATAATAGCAGAGAGGAATGTCTGTAACACCATTTTCTACCAAATTAAAAGCACTTTACAATTGCTAAACTTGCTCTTAAGACTCTGACAGAAAAATACTCCTTCATTCTTGTATGTTCAGAGCATCTCAAGTGTATCATCACTTTCAAGCACTCTAAATTCTCTAATTGGATCTCACTTCTATTACACCCGATTGGGTCTCACTTATTTATCCACATTGGTAAAACACATCTTTCAATACACCTACATCAATAAAACACATCTTTCAATACACTTTTTTCACTCTACATTACCAAACTCTCTAAATGTGTGTTTGAAAATAGTTTCATTTTTTAGTTTTTAAAAACGATTTGTTTTTAAAAATCATTTTCAGAGAATAAAAAGGTGTTAAAAATTCATTTGATTTGTGTTATTTGATTACGTTTTTGGAAATTGAAAACATGAAATTGAGCTAAAAAAAAATAAATGAAATTAAAATTTATCCAAATTAAATTGAAAAAATTGTGTTTGATGCTCCTCAGTCCGGCGAGTCTAATGGAGGTGGTGGATGTCACCAGCATTGGCCGTGGTGCCCGGATAGGGCCATTTTTTCTTCACGGTAGACGAAATTTTTAAACCTAGATTTTGGGAGCTATGTTTGACTAAATGAGGCGAGGTTGGTCGGGTTTTGTCGCTTGTCATCTTGCGGAACTTTTGACACCAGTTACGTCGCAAATGATAGTCAGACGGCAAGGATCCGTCATTGGAGTTGAACTTGTCGGGTGGAGAAAAAGATGAGAGAGGAGAGAGAAAATAAGATTGAAGAAGATCAAATTAATTATGAAATTGCCACCGGTCCAATTAAAAATTGTTTAAAAATTAAACCAAAAGAGTAAAAAGTTGTTTTAGTTTTTTTTTCCAGAACAAAAAAATGAAAACAAATTTGTAAAACAATTTGACAAAATCATAATCAAATGAATTTTCAAAACACAATTTAAATTCAAAAATAAAAACTGTTTTAAAAATCATAACCAAACAATGTTCACACCAAAACAATTTTCTCTTTTTTCACTCCAAAACATCTCATAATACAATTTTTTTGCATTTTTTATATTTTTCGCCACCTGTATATTTCAAAATTTTAAATGTTTGATTTGAAGCGTGTGTTAAAGTGTCAATAAGAAGTATCATTATTGTCAATTGGTTAATGGAGGTACTTTTGGGCCCATTACGCTGGCCCATTAACTAAGTCCAACCGAAAATGAGTTTACTGTTTATTCGGCAGGCAGGATTCAGACTCAGTACTTCAGTTCACAGAGAGAGCTACCCTCCAATTCCATTCCCGGTCGCGTTAAACCTCTCAAAAGCCCACATCACAAACGGACGCGGACCAGACGGTCACAATGGCAGCTTTGAAGCTTCTTCTGTCTCAAGCTCGCCGCCACTACTGCTTCCCGAAAAACCAATCGAACCTCCATTCCCCTCCATTTCTATGCCTCCAGAGATCCTTCTCCTCTGATTCAAACCCGGACCCAAGCCCCGAAACCCCTCCCCATAATGCCCCGAAAAAGCTCTCTCAACCCCTGCCCATCCAGCCGGTTTCCTACGCTGTCAAACCCAAGGATCCGACAGCCGAAATTGAGAATCCCCAGTCTCAAGCGCAGCCGTCACAACAGCAAACACCGCCTCCACAAAGGCCGCGAGACTTGCCTAGTCAGGAAACTCGGACCGGTTGGACTCGGGAAGATGTTCGTTATGTCAAGGATGGGCCCTCGATAGAGCCCGTCTCTTATCCCTTGCGTGTTGCACCGCTTCCGGAGGATATAATTTATGAGCCGGGTGAAGAGCATGTGAAGGTGGTAGAGAGCGAGGAGATGCTGAGGGAGAGGAGGAGGATAGATGCCAGGGAAAGAGGCCGAAGGACTTTTAGGATTGCGGAGGAGGAGGAGAAGGTGGTAGTGCCGTTCCCGACATTGGTAAAGTCTGAGAAGAAGGAGGGGAAGCAGGTATTTGATCTGATGGACGCTATCCACGAAGTTAAGGTCAGTATAAATGCTTCCTTTTTTCAATGCTTGAATTAAATGGTTTAGTTGAGAACTTTTTCTTAGGTTGCTTACGGGGATGAATGTTTAAATCACCTTCAAGTACCTGAGGAGACTATTGAATGCCCTTTGCTAGTCACTATATATAACCGGCTATACATTTCTGGACAAATAGTTCGTAGGAAGTTTGCCTAATAAGAGTGTTCTGCGTTTCTTTTTATTGTTTTTGTAGAATTTACAATTTCAATTGTGTCAAGTTGTGTTTGTTTATAAGATCATATTGGTGTTTGGCTGTACTCTTCAGCGTGTGAGTGGATATTGGTGTCCATGAATACTTATATCAATTGTAGTTGGCGGTGATAAAGACTTTTGACTGATATTTCAACAGAAATAGAGTGTGTAAGTAGTGCCGTTTACCAGATGAGGTACCCTTAACAATGGTTTTCAGTGTTGCAATGAAACCATTAATGTATCAATCAGATTTAGGGCATAGATGCAGAATGCACTCAGCTCGGCATGAGAATTTATGGATCTCCTTTTATCATACCATGGTTTCATTTTATGTACTCTATGATCTGATGGAGATTATCTTAACCTGAATTCACTTTAGGAACTTTGTGAGCTGATGGATAGGTCTCTAAGCTACCACACATTTGTAAGGGTTTGGACTGAAGTGAACCAGGATTTATGGCACTTAAACTTCAAATATTTTCACTGATTTTTTTTTACTAGGTTGTCTATTGGTTATGAAATAATCTTATTCCTGCGGTTATTGCCTTGTCAGCCTAATTGAAATTTTAGCTCTTGTTGACTTGCATTGTCTTCATCTCCCTGTTCTACATGATCATTTTTATTTATTCTTTTACTTTCTGGATACACTTTAACTTGTTTAAAGGCTGGGCGCCTGGGCCAGTGGGCCTTGTTCAAAGGTGTCTCTATTCTTTATTATATGCACCATTTTTGGGGGATAATGCATCATGCCATCATGTTAGGCCTCTTTTTAGTTATTGCTAATTTATTTGTATTATTTCTTGTTACATCTCAGGCCAATGCCAAATCAAAATTTGTGGAGACTGTTGAAGCACATGTAAGATTGGGCATTGATAAAAGTCGATCTGACCTGGTATATTTCGGTTAAGCTTCCATTCAAAAAATATTTCAGTTAAACTGGGTTGTCTTCTCATGCTTTGTTTTTCATATTGCAAGTTGAGGTAGAATCTGATAGGCTCCATGAGACTGAATTTCAAATTAGTGTTAGTTATTCTTTTCTCATGTGCCATTTGTTTGAGAGGTTTTGTTGATAACAAATAACCTCTGCGTAGGATTATATGCACTAGGCATGGTATGGATTTGATCCAAGTAGATAAGTGTAGTTTTATATTAGATTCATTATGCAGAGTAATGTATGCCATTTTCCATTTCTAATTGCTTAATACGTTTGAACCACTGTCTTTTCTTGTTGATTATTGACTGCTTCATATTACATGCAATTGAATCTTCCATATGGAGGGACGTGGCTGGGTTCCACGGTCTCCTCAAAT
The DNA here is from genome assembly GCA_963580455.1 of Euonymus europaeus. NCBI lineage: Eukaryota > Viridiplantae > Streptophyta > Magnoliopsida > Celastrales > Celastraceae > Euonymus > Euonymus europaeus. The sequence goes on along the minus strand of OY756963.1, from coordinate 27,360,188 downwards.
GACCTTTGGGTAGGATTATATGCACTAGGGCATGGTATGGATTCGATCGAAGTAGATATGTGTAGTTTTATAATAGATTCATTATGCAGAGTAATGTATGCCATTTAACATTTCTAATTGCTTAGTACGTTTGAACCACTGTCTATTCTTGTTGATTATTGACTGCTTCATATTACATGCAATTGAATCTTCCATTTGGAGGGACGTGGCTGGGTTCCACGGTCTCCTCAAAAAGCAAAGTAGCAAACACAGTTTCTAGGCAGAAGGAAAAGCATGAAAGTTTTCATCAATTCTTCTCTTTTTGATGATTGACTCTTAGGCTCCCACATACCAACATTTTTTTTAACAGCATCAGAGGGCATCATTTTTTATCCAGTTCTTCAATGAATGAATTCGTTTATAGTTGATGCTCTCTGAACTTTAATGCAGATTGTTCGTGGTACCATGAAACTTCCTCATGGCTCTCAGAAGGTAAGTAGGTAACTGATGGTAAATCAGGGTGTTGTGCTTGGTAACTTATTATGTAATAACTCACTTTTCTAAAGAATTCTTATTCCTGCCCTTGCATAGGGTGGTGGGGAATTCAACCACTCAAACCAGTGGTACTATTGGGTATGTAATATACTGTTATGACCATTTTTATTGATCAGGTAATCAGGGTGGCAGTCTTTGCCGAAGGGACAGATGCAGATGAAGCAAGAGCTGCAGGTGCAGATATTGTTGGCGGTGATGAATTCATTGAAGAAATTGCAAGTATGAACAAATCTTGATACCACTTCATTATAGTTGATTGATATTCAAAAAATCCACTGATATATATATATATATATATATTATTATATATACACAAAAAAAAGAAGTTTAACTGATCCAAGATCTTGTGGTTGACTGGTTGTTACAACTTGTCTTTATTGATGCTCCATTGTCATCTTACCATTAATTAGTCTGAGGAGATTGGTAAAAAATATGCAATATTTACTACTTAGGTGACTTGGATACGGTTTATAGATGAATCAAGAACTTTTCATGAATGGATGTATCCCTAATAATTTTCTCCTTTTATCTTTACCTTTTATTCTTTGTTCTTTTTTCTAACCTATCCTTTTCTGGTCAAATTCCCTCTTCTGGTCAGTTCCTCTGTCTTTTTATAACTTATCATATAGGGAGATCTGAAAATGAAAGATTGGGGATAAAAATACTTCACTAAACCCTCCTGGACAGATATTTATTTTGCTCAAGGGTCGAAAGTTATTCCTGTATTAGTTTTACAATTAATTTGTTTTCGCCCTAGATGACCTCCACTTGCTATTATTTGTCTCTCTATCTACAGAGTTGATATTTGTTAATAGAATGGTAATATGCTTATAATGGTATGCACATGGATGACAATTTGCTGTGTAGGTTAAATTGGAGCTGTTTCACTTAAACACTTGTCACTATTGCTCAAATATCATTTCAATGGTTAATTATTTCATTTGATATTATATCTTGGCAGATGGTGGTAAAATTGATTTCGATGAATGTTATGCAACTCCACAAATCATGCGCCGTCTTTTTAAGGTTTGGGAATTTGAGAAAGATTTCTTGAATTTGTGCAAGGAAAACTAAATACTTGTGAATTTCTAGAGGGAATTTTAATTGTTGTTTTTCAGATATCAAAGACTCTCAATTCTCTTGGTTTGATGCCAAATAACAAAGTAAGTTTGTCATACTATTTGTAAATTATTTGATTGTCGGAGTTTGATTAGTCACAATTCCCTCACAGTTGTACAAATATCTTGTTTAGCAAGGTACTGTGTTAAGGGATGTTTCTACTGCAGTAAAGCGAGCCAAAGAAGGCCACATTCAATTTAAAATGGACAGGACAGCGATTGTGCATGTTGGAGTTGGAAAGGTATCATTTTGTTAATCCAAAAACTAAGATTTCATGTTGAAAGGTACTCAATAATCAAAATTGGTTTCTTAGTACTTATCCGTCTTACGTTACTACTTCACCATTTACAGGTGAATCTTTCAGAGGATCATTTGCGCCAGAATATAGGCGCATTCATGAATGCTCTTTTGCAAGCAAAGCCTGCAGGCTTAAAGAAGAGTGAGTAGCTCTTCTAATCTCCATGTTCGTTTGTGGCTGGAATGAATTAGGGTGAAACATAAAGTGACATCAAGGCTCTGTTTGTTTGCTGATATAGTAATTTATGATAGGAAAAAAAATTAATCGTTGAATATCTTCTAGGAAAATACTTTTTTTTGTGTCGGTTTCTGACGTTTGGCAGATATGACTAACCAATCCACGATGGTGATAATACTGTATTGTGACTGAGATCATTGGTAATGGTTGTGTAGGTTAACAAATGATTTGTAATGGTTGTGATATTCATCTGTACCTGGCCGTCGACTGTAGTTCCCAGTTGTGGTTGGTAGCCTTGGATAACCAACGAGTACGGCTAATGAGTGATAATGCTAATTGATTTGCTTAGCTGAAGAATAAATGGGGAGAAAATAAGGCAAGGAAATTTGGAAATTGAGGCCTAATATTCTGGTAACATTTTTTTGTGCAGCTTCCAAGTATGCTGGGTACGTGAACTCCTTTCATATATGTAGCACGGTAAGCTTCCAGATCTTGTTTCAGTTAACTTGTTATCTTGTAGATTTTATTTGATTTATGTTACAACTTTGCATTTCATGTTTGTCACATGACTGTGACTTGACAATGCTGATGTGGTGCTCCGTGGGACTTTATTTTGTAACTTAGTTTTACTAAGAAACTATCGTTTAGGCCATTTGAAGGGATATGAGGGCTAATATTAATAATAAACAGGACAACATAAAAAGGGGCGATGATGAATTTACTTAAGTAACTTCTGCTGCAGCACTTCTTTACATGCTGGTGGCAGCATTATATGCAAAGCATAGACCAAGATGACTCTCTCTTTAGCAGGGATATGGAATTGAGCCACTAGATCCAAGTTGAAATTCGAGGGGATAAAAGGAAAGCAAACTAGAAGGGGAAAGAAAACTTCCCAACGATTTAGTGTTAAATATATTTCCTTGATTAAACAGATCAGAATTCTAAGACTGATTGTATTATACATTTTTTTTCACTTTTACATTATGCCTTCTAAATTGCCGCCTCTTGCTGTCCAAATTGCTTGTATTCTTTGTGACCTTTGCCTCAAAGACCAAAACCCAATATCAATGGCCTGTTTAAGGCCACACAAGACAGCATCTTCGTTCTACTGATAACCGACAGAATCTTGCATTGTTGGTTGGCATTTGGGCATGTATGCTCTAATGTGTGCAATTGTGTTGGTAATACCCTCACATGTAATTGAATGCTTAATGCATGCACAGGTGTATTATTCTGTACACTGTTTTTATACTTGCCCCAAGTCACCCCGTTTGATTCTGTGCAGATGGGTCCTGGATTTCCTATTTCAATACAATCATTGTCCAAGGCTGTAGATCACTACACAAAGAAGGTCATCTAAAGTGATATGCTTTTGTCATGAGTTGAGAATTCATCAGATCTTCTAATGACGCCAATCCTTTCCTCATCGCGATGTTTTTGAAATCTAGTTTTTTACCTCTCCTCCTTCCCTAAATACCAAGATTTGGTATTAGTTATATGCTTGCCAATCCTTTCCTCATCACGATGTTTTTGAAATTTAGTTTTTTACCTCTCCTTCTTCCCTAAATACCAAGATTTGGTATTAGTTATATGCTTGCTAGGAGTAACGCTAGTGTTATGGCTCACCTCTGTTGTAATTGGCTGGTTGTCTAAGCATTTTTGTAATATTCAATATAATAAAGTTGGATTTTGCATTGCTTATTTAAAGTTCATGGTGAGATGTATGTTGAGTCAGGATAGATGAATCACTTGAATTATTGAAAATATTTATCTTGTACAATACTCTTGAATGATTTGAAATTTTTTTTTCGTACGTACTAACTGTGGCTTCGCCCAAAGAGGAAGAACAAAACCGTTGGCCGAACTGAACTGGTTAGAAATTGCAGGTCAACCTCAGATGCAGGAAGCTGCTCTAGCGTACATGCAGCCAGATCTCCCATGTCACAGGACTCTGGTAAAGCAAGTGCATCTAACTCAAGTCCAGATTTCATGTACTTAGTTGTTTATGCACCTGTTCCATCTGTTCAGTGGACAGTGAAGGTAAGGAAAACTAGATGATCGTGGTATCAAGGCTGCTGCATGCAGCTGCAGTGCTATCTTAAGCAGTGTATTTTATTAAAATATATCGACTTACTAATGTTTAAGTCTAACATCCCCAAATGTCAAAGGTCATATTCTAGAAGCAACTCATGGTCAACTTTCCGAACTAAAACCGAAAAATTAATATTAGCTAGAGAGATTAGAATCATCCATCCAGCATCTAGTTGAGTTTGACGAATGGTTTAGCAACTTGTTGTATCTGAAAGAAGTCTACTATAGTCTGCTGTCCCGTTCGGCACTGTATATTGAGGTACTGTCTTCTTGCAGATGAGCTGTCTTCTTGGAGGTATATGCAATGTTTTCAAACTGATGCCTATTCTGCTATTCATATTCAGCCCTTTGTTTAGAAGAAAACGCGCAAATTGGCCAGGTTTGTAGTTTTTATTAGACGTATCCATTTTGGTATAGAGATGCTCATGCAAGGTCGTGGTTGACTAGAGTGACCCAAACTTTTGTTGGACTCGGAAGTTGGTACTCACTTTCTTTCTTTTTTTAATGTGGAAGGCCATAGGCCACAGGAATTGGGCGATAATATTGAAGTTGCCCTATAATTGGTATGTTGATCGATATGTATCATCTTCTTTTGCTTTAATAAATTAATATTTGTGGTGTAAAATGAGGACTATACCCATCTTAGGATTACTTGGAATACCAGACATATATGTATTGTATAACTTTCTTCATAAAACCAAAAAAGAAAAAGGGTTTGTGAATAACATGCATGAATATTGAAAGTGCGTTTGTTTCACATTTTTATATAGTTTAAAGCTGTGTGGTTCATATAAAATGTTATGTCAATCAAAAGTCACATTTTGTTGACAAAAGCTGTGCAAAATGAAATGTTGTCATTTCATAACTTTTTAGAGCTTAAAGCTGTATGACTCATAATATTTTACAACAACATTACATAATTGTCCCTCCGTATCTTAGAAGTTTTCAATTACTTTTTATCGTAATACTTTTTATTGTAATTTTGTCTACAAAATTAATCTAACAGAAAAATGGATCAAACACCCCCACAACATTTTATTTTATACAGCTTAAAGTTGTGGGCTCTACAACTTTTTAAACAATATTCTTTATAGTTTTAAGTACAACATTTTTAACAATTTAAAGCTATGAAATGCAATCGTAAAACAAACGGACTCTAAGTTAATAGACCATAGATTCGTTGATAATTGATGATATTAAGCAACAACTATATGCTAAGTTATATGTCTAAATCATAAAGTGTACAATTTCCAGAAGTTCTGTATTTAGACTCGAAGAAAGAAATATATATAGTCAGAACAATAACTCAATAATTCATTCATGTATTAATTAACAAGGCTATTGATTAGCTTTGTTCTTTTTGCATTTTGTTTTGTGGACTATTATGATTAAGTCAACTTCCTTATTAGTGGTAGACTCTAAAGCATTCCTGTAGAGAATCTTGCCATGCTTTTTCGTCCAAATTGGAAGTAAACTCTGCATGCGTAAAAACGCGTTGGCAGCAAAGTCTGAAACTCGAACATATGTACACACCCGAACATATATGCACAAGCTGTGTCTCTACTCTCTAGCTCTTTAATTTAAAGTCCAGGTATCTCTCTCTCCATGCACGTTGGTTTATCTATAAATAGAGAGAATAAACTCGATCACCCACCAATCATATATCCATCGATCAACACCAGATCAAATTGAGTTTAGTACTTTTGTACGTGCCAGACACCAATGGCTTCTTCTAAGATCAATATTTTAGTGACTTTCTTAGTCCTCTCTCTTGTTTGTTTCCATGGCAAAGCACAACTTTCTCCTAATTTCTATGGAGCAAGGTGCCCTAATCTCCAAACCATTGTACGTGACACAATGAGGACGGCAGTTGCTAGAGAAGCACGGCTCGCTGCCTCTATTCTCCGCTTGCATTTCCACGATTGCTTTGTACAAGTAAATTGCTAAAAACTCTAAATTTACGTACACTTGCAAGAAGGTCCATCGATCTATCTAGCTATATATGCATATAGAATTAATTTACCGATTCTAACACAATATTATATTAATTTGAGTTTTATTTCTGCTAATTAATTATATATATATATATAGGGTTGTGATGCGTCATTGCTTCTAGACGACACGGCCACCTTCACTGGCGAGAAGAATGCAATTCCAAACAGAAACTCAGTCAGGGGTTTTGACATTATTGACAGCATCAAGACACGAGTTGAAGCTGCTTGCAATGCAACGGTCTCTTGTGCTGATATTCTTGCACTCGCAGCACGAGATGGAGTCGTCTTGGTTAGTTCATTTAATTAATTTCTCGTCACCATTTGACATTAATTATTTATAAGAAGCAAATCATTAGATATGCTAATTAAAGACATGCTTAATTATGACACATATATAAATTATGCGAATTAAGGATGACAGGCACAAATATGTGTGACCTAGTAGTAATTGAATTTAATCTAAATTTAATGCCTGGAAATCTCACTGAATAATTGGGTATTTAATGTATGCACCCCAACGGTCAAAGGTGATGAGTATATAGTAGTAAATTAATTTGTTACTCACAAATTCTTTAAATAAAAAAAAATGTTTATAAAACTTCTTTAGTAAACTGTCTTTGAGTTTGTCATCACATTTTGTATCAGGGTCAACGACCAAGTGAGTTTTTGATTCTCTTACTCAATATTATAACAATACACCTTAATTTTACGGATAAAGACAATTTGGCATTCATGCATGCATGACACCTTATCTATTTTTTCTTTACATAGAAAATAATTTTAAATATTACCTGAATTTAATATTTTACTTTACATGAACACAGCTAGGAGGACCCACATGGACGGTCCCACTAGGGAGGAGAGATTCAAGAACAGCCAGCCTAAGTGCAGCCAACTCCCAACTCCCGTCACCCTTCGCCAACCTCAACAACCTCATCTCCGTGTTCTCTGCCAAAGGACTCACCGCCGGCGAAATGACAGTCCTCTCCGGAGCCCATACCATCGGCTTCGCCCAGTGCAACTTCTTCCGCGCCCGCATATACAATGAGACCAACATTGACGCCAATTTCGCCGCCAGGAGGAGGACTAATTGTCCTGCATCTGGTGGAAACACCAACTTAGCACCTCTTGAGAACCCTTCACCGACCGTTTTCGACAATAACTATTACACGGAGCTTCTGGCTCGAAGGGGGCTTCTGCATTCCGACCAACAACTGCTCAATAATGCAGGGTCTCAGACTGCTACCGTTACGACTTATAGTAATGATGGCGCTGCTTTTGCTAGAGATTTTGCTGCTGCTATGGTGAAGATGAGCAGCATTAGTCCACTCACTGGGACTAATGGAGAGATAAGGGGGAATTGTAGGAGATTGAACTGATTATTATTATGATTATCATAGCTTTTATCCAAAATAAGATTTGGATAGATCATTGATGTGGGGTTTAAATATTGTACTTTTTATGCGATTTGAATAACATTGGAGTGGTACTATATACTATAGGCACACGAATCTGTCTTGTTATACGTACCATTTAATTATAAATGTAACTGGCCATTAAGGCAAATTTGGTTTTGTTATGTTTCAATCCCGGAGGACCCAGACTATATATATATATATATATATATGTACAATATCTAGTCTATATATCTATATATTTACACACACAAGCATGCATACAAAGTGTTAATCTGGGGTTAGCGTTGCACAGATTGATCGTCTAATAATGTAAGCTGAAAAGTTGAGATGATGGATTTGAGCATCATAACAACCGAATATTATATACATAACATGGGGCCTAGCTAATCCTAAGGTCATATTGATGGAACCTTGAACACAAGATATCTAATTAATCTCAAGATGTAAATGTAATTCAGACATCTTCATAATTGGCAGAGTGTCAATATGTCAACTTACGTGCCATGAAACTTGTCAGAATCATAAAATGTATTTGAAGTAATTGAACCGACCGATAGTCGAAGGATCGGTCTTTGCAAAACTCATATGACTTTGATAATCGAATCGATCGGTACTTGCAAACTCATATGAATTTGAGAAGGTGTACAACTATGCCCCGAGAACTAGTCTCAATAGAAAGTGAATTAGTTTTAGCTAATTAATCATGTGTTCTCACTACTCACTATTATGAACAAAGACTTTGGGGGAGGGGGAATGGTGATATGATTGGACCGTGGAATTGACGTCGCCTTGATTGCGCTTGGTGTTTTTGTATGTGTCCCACTAATCCGACTAATTCTCCAGAGACGCAATAGAGAGAGGAAAGGAAAGGAAAGGAAAATACTGTATTAAGAGAGAGAAGGCAAAGTGAAACTTGAAAGCTGTAGAGCACATGGAGTGAGGGGTCTGACCAAACCATCTCAACCACCACCACCACAATACTGAAGCCCACGCTATGTCCCACTCTTCCTGAGCTACCGGCACCACTACTTGCCTCGGCGCTCCAATTATGGACTCCGATAAGGTTCAGTTTCTACTTTCTACAGTTTTTCCACACACAGATGCTCGCACTTCTCTCTTGCTATATGTTCTTCTCTGTGTATATGTAGTTGCATTGACGCATGAATCTTGGTTGATGTAGCTTGATTTCGTTGTTTCTGCTGCGATCTATCTGTTTTTCGAGTCGGTGGCGAAATTTGCCGATCGGAGAGAGTTTTTCGTTTTCCATTTTTTTGTCTTGTAGAAATAGTCATTCTAATTGTTTTTCTGTTTTGGTTGAGAGTTAGGTGTTAGGTATTGCAAGTTGTAAGCTATTTCATTTCTTCCACTTTCCTTTTTTTTTCTTTTCTTTCTAGTTTCCAATGCAGAGAATAAGCTTTTATTCAGTTTAACGATTCTCTTACATTTGTTCCATTCTATAGTTTTCTCAGGTTTTTTAGCTGTCCTCTCTGATCTCTTTTGAGTTAGATATTTGGTTTTGCACGAAATATTTCCTGTCACTCTCTTTGGGGTTCAATATTTGAAGGTTTTGAAAGATGTTTACTCCTATGTCTCTTAGGGATTTTTTGGTTCAAAGTATTGCTATGTAAGTTAACTCTAGGTCGTTTTTCTCGTTTCGTTAGGTGGAGTGTTGTTGAATCTGCTGTAGTTTGCTTCAGATAGGGAATGTCCTCTGATTCTTTTAGGGAATAAGCTCCTCTTTGGGATGCAAGCTTTTTATGGCATGGGATGCTTTCTTGCAAGCCATGCTCATTATATATTTGCTTTTTCTATGCTTTCTACCCCCATAGGGTATCTCTTGTTGTCCTTTGATTGCTGATTTTCGAATAGGAATACTTATTTCCCTTCCCTACTTCTCCCTTAAATCCTTCACCAAGTAATGACTCGATTGCTAGTTTCAATTGAGTGTGTGTGATTGTATGGTCATCCTCCATTAGTATTTTTTTATCACAAATTGCCTTATTGATTCTGAATAAGGAAGTACCAAAATCGGTGACTTAGACTTGTTGATTTCATGAATTGTATGTTCTTGGTGATTTGATGACAGAATAGTAAAGCTAAATTGAGAAATGTAATGATGTTGGTTAGATATAATTTGATACTAGGATTGGCTTCATTGGTTTACGGATGTCCCATAAGTTTTATTTTCATGCATCATTTTTGTTTACTAAAGGTTGAATCATCTCTCATTGTTCACTAATAATGAGAGATTATGAACTCACTCTTATGGAACTTGCTATTACCTGAGCACTGAGCAGCTGTTCAACAGTCCATTCATCAAGAGCAAGTTCCAGATCTTGTTATTCGTAGCCTGTAGCTCAGCCTGCATTAATTTTTTTGGTTTCCAATGAAATGCAGGAAATGTCATCTGCTGTTATTGAGGGGAATGATGCAGTTACTGGTCACATAATATGCACAACCATTGGAGGCAAAAATGGGGAACCTAAACGGGTTAGGACTTGGCATTAGTTTCTTTTCGTGCTGTTAATTGGAATATATACTGTGCTTAAAGTTAATCTTGTTCTTTTCAAATCTTTTTATTTGTTTATTGTAGATTAGAAATGGTGATTGTAAATTTGTAATATTTCAAGGATAGTTCTACTATAGAGGGTGATTTTTTTGTAAAAAGAGCATGTTAACTTGTATACTATTTGGTTATTGAGGTGCTAAAATCTATTTGCCTTTCTCTAGCCTTTGCAACATCAAGCTAATAAATTGTTGCTATGAATACTAGATTCTTTCTCAATTATTCTCAACTTGAATGTGGAAGTGTTTTTATTTTTTATTTTATTTTTTTATGCCTGCAGACAATCAGCTATATGGCAGAGCGTGTTGTAGGTACTGGATCATTTGGAATTGTTTTCCAGGTGCATAATATTTAACAAGATATCCAAAATGTGGTTTACTCTTGCACCCTTTCAAATTGTTGATATCTTGCCTTTTCAGGCGAAATGCCTGGAAATGGGAGAGACAGTGGCTATTAAGAAGGTCTTGCAGGACCGGCGGTATAAAAATCGTGAACTGCAGTTAATGCGCTTGATGGATCACCCTAATGTTGTCTCCCTGAAGCACTGTTTCTTCTCTACGACTAGTAAAGACGAGCTTTTTCTCAATTTGGTTATGGAATATGTCCCTGAGACCATGTATCGCGTTCTGAAGCATTACAGCAGTATGAACCAGAGGATGCCACTTATCTACGTAAAACTTTATACGTATCAGGTATTTTTTTTTTCTGGATGTCCTCTATCTTTGCATTGCTTTCCTAATTATGTGAATAAATGAAAATTTTATTTCAGATCTTCAGAGGGCTGGCATATATTCATTCTGTTCCCGGAGTTTGTCATAGAGATGTTAAGCCTCAAAATTTGTTGGTATGTGCGTTCTGTCTGTTTTTTCGTTAATTGCTCGACTTTTTATCCGAAATTATGAGATTTTGTATTGGTGTAGGTTGATCCTCTCACGCACCAGGTTAAGCTATGTGACTTTGGAAGTGCAAAAGTATTGGTATGTGGATCCCCTTGCTACTTTTCCTTTACATTTATTTTAATATGTATCGTCATGATAATCAATTAATGATGATGCTGCAACCTGGCATGGAACGTGCAAGGTAAAGCTGTAAATTCATGAGAGCCATTTTTTCATCCTGGTAAACCACAGTTTGATCTCTTCTTAGGTTGACATCAAACATTTAATACCAGAGTTGGCTGCTGTTGTGATGCGTACCTGACTCTTGCCTCATATTTGTCTCTTTTAACAAACACCAATGATACTAATGAAAGTCGGGGGTGGTGATGCAGGACAAGACACGGGCAAGAGCCCAAATGAGAGTGCAAGTCCCAAGTGAGGGTGGCAATCCACAAAGAATGCATGGACCCACACGGTGCGGGGGTGAAACCCCAAGCCTAACTAAGCACTAGAAAACCAATTAACTAATGTTAGGTTTGCCCACACTTATAACTAGGTCTTGAACCCCTTCACAATCCTATGTGGAACACCGCATCAGGTGGAGAGGAGAAATATATTTATTTGGAGGTTTAGTGCAGATTTGCCATGATCTTATGACATTTATGGACTCTGTACCTTTCATATCACTGTACTTTAAAACCTTCCTATTGAAAATGTTACTGGGTGAACATACACTTGACGTTTCTTACTATGGATAACTTTCCCTGCTAATTTTTTTTGCACGCTGCCCTCTTGTGGCTCATTTTATTAATTTTAGTCATTGGCATTTGTTCCTGCCATTGATTTGTCTATTCTGGAAATTTATTTTAGTATGATCTTGAAAAATAGTTCAAAACTGGTCTGAGTTTATGTATATGCCCTTGTTACTGGTTTGAGCCTGCAGAATTAGCATATGGTTTAGGTTAATATAACTTCCTTTTAGCAGGTTGACTTTTAAGTTTTACCTGAGTATTAATTTCTTTTTATGTTCTTGGGGTTTTAACTACTTTGACTTTCTTCCTCATGTTTCATGTTAGGTCAAGGGAGAAGCAAACATCTCATACATATGCTCTCGTTATTACCGAGCTCCAGAACTCATATTCGGTGCGACAGAGTATACAACGTCAATTGATATTTGGTCAGCCGGCTGTGTCCTTGCTGAGCTTCTTCTGGGCCAGGTTAGTGACTGTCTTAATGTGTATACTATTGTTACAGAATACAGAGAATATATTGAGCTGTGATATAAGAAGTTTTCACATGATGTTAGTTCTCATGATTTCAAATTTTATCATAGCCCTTGTTTCCAGGAGAAAATGCAGTGGATCAACTTGTAGAGATCATCAAGGTAGAGCCTCATCATCTATGTGAGGCGACTGATATTCATACTACTATGGCAGTCTTGTGATGATGTCTTAGCTTCTTCTTGTAGGTTCTTGGTACTCCCACTCGAGAAGAAATTCGCTGCATGAATCCTAATTATACAGACTTTAGGTTCCCTCAGATTAAAGCTCATCCTTGGCACAAGGTATAGTCTTAAATCAGAAAATTTTATGTTTTAACTTCATATAACCTTTAAAGAAATAGTGTTAGTTTACATGACATAGTTACTATTCATTTGCTTTCCCTCAAAATAATGTTTTTGATAAACTTGATGTTCACAGTATAGTTTTGTAAACACATGCCTCTTATGTCTAAAACGAGGAACTTTGTTTCAGATTTTCCACAAGCGGATGCCTCCTGAAGCAATTGACCTCGCTTCTAGGCTTCTCCAGTATTCACCAAGTCTTCGCTGTACTGCGGTGAGTGAATTTCTTTCATCAATGTGGTCTCAATATAAAGCCGATGAACTTAAAAGAACAATATCTGTTGGTCAGTTGGTGCGGCTTTGCTCTTCTGCACCTTCTTGGTGCTTAATGGATTTTTTTTCCATTCAATTGCTTTCTTCTTCTGTGGTTGGATGCAGTTTTACATTTGTTCTTTTTATTTGAAGTGCCACAATATCAAATTCAGTTAGTTGCATCAACTTAGCTGCTTTGCATTGTGATACTTCTATTAATTCTTGCAGCTTGAAGCATGTGCACATCCTTTCTTTGATGAGCTCCGTGAGCCCAATTTCCGCCTTCCTAATGGTCGCCTTTTACCTCCTCTTTTCAACTTCAAACAGGAAGTAAGTTTTCATTTTATTTTTAAATTTTATTTTTAAGATGCACCATCACAGATTTAACACATACTGATACTATTATCAAAACCGTGCATCTTTTTGTGCCACTCATAAGAGTCGACAGCTCATGTTGAATTTGTGTGACGGATTGTGTTGTTCGCAAATAATACTGTGGATGGCTCCTTGGCCCTTGTCTTTTTTTTCGTTCATCACCATTGCATCTTACTCACCTGTTACTTGAATTTGGTTGAAAGGTTAGGCTTGCATGTGTTGCATGGAAATATTTGTATTTTCATCTTCTTAACTCTATTTTATTCTATTTCCAACCTAATTACAGTTAGCCGGAGCCTCTTCTGAACTGATTAACAGGCTCATACCTGAGCATATGAGGCGATAGGCTGGTCTTAGCTTATCACATCCTGCAGGTACGTAAAAGGGAAGGTATGAAATAAGAAATCAATTCTTTTCTTGGAGTGGATGCTTATGAAACAGAGGATGACCTTGGTATGATCAATATAATCAATCTGTCGTCGGTGGATTCTCTTGCCCTAAGAAGGTGTCTACCGTGTAGCTAAATCATAGCGTTTATGCGCCTTTGTACATTGTTTTGATAAAAAATAGGGGAAAAGCTGGGGGTAAAAGGAGGGATTGCAATCTGTCAACAATAAAATCCCAGCTGGATCTCAAGAGCACGTTAGTAGTTTGGCTTGCTATTATGTAAGAGTAAGACATTGTATTGTCTGTTGTTTGCCTTTGTTCTTGTGGACACAAAACTGAATTCCACAATTTATGGTCTACTTCCAAATCTCTCATCCCCCTCGCTCTGTGATAATTCAATTCTTCTGAAGGTTTAAAGTATTTTTCAATTTTTTTTGGAGTTGTGCATGTTGCTTGGTTGGTTTTCAGCTTAATTGTTTTTGTGCGACAGCCTGCTTCATTTCAAGTTTCAATTCAGTTGTCGGATGCATCTCAACTAATGTTAGTAAGGCTGCAATGGGTGAATTGGGTAGAGTTCTTTGTAGTCGTCCCCTGTTCGGCCTTGATCGCAATTCATCAAATCTGTAAATGCTCAATTTATTTACTATTTTGAGCCGAGATGGAGTATTCCGGCAAAACTGGATGATTGTTAGAAATGACTCTTCAATTGTTAGTGAAGACTAGTGTCGCTTTTATTGATTTTCATCCTGTTAGTTTTATGTTAACTCATTTTGAAACCTAATTACGTATTACCAGGATTGAATATTCGTGAAGCATACTGACTTATAGGTCTGCCTTCGTGGGAAGAGTATAAAAGATGCTATAATTTGTTGACGCAGGCCTAAACTTAGTATTTTTAACTGAGAAGGAATATCCCAGCAAACTGGACAAATTGAATAAATAGTACTCCTCAATTGTTAGTGAAGAGCAAGTAGTGGCCTTCTTATTAAGCAGTCACCCACCAAAAGCAGGAAGACAACAAAAATCTTCTGTTCAAGTATCTCAATTTATCTCAGGCGCCTCCTAAAATAATTACGAGGTTATGCAGACTTGGTGACCTCATGTATCGCATTTGCCAAGTATCCAACGTTGCCGGTAGTAACACCAGCCATACTACATGTGTTGCCAACAAGTTGAGTAAAATCAGAGTTAATGGATGCATAAACATGAATGCACGTGAGAGTAGAAGGTTTGTAATTAGAGATAATACCTGATTCGACCATTTCGCGTCAAATAGATGTGATATTCATTCGTGAGCTTGTCCACTTGCTCAGGGGTCATCCCACTGTAGCAGAACATTCCAATCTGTATGCAATGACCAACACCGCATTCACACATCATAATTTCTTGGCAAAGAAAATGAAAAGGCAATGATTCTAAGAAACATCACTGCACCTGGTTAGTAATGTGTTCCCATGATAAAGGCGATCCCAACTTTTCAAGGTTTTCCCGAAGAGCTTTTCGCATCCCAATAATCCGATCAGCCATGACCTGTTAACCAAGTTTAAAATAAGGCGGAGATTACAATTTGGTTAAACTCCGTTTATAGCAAAAGCCAATCAAAATGTATGCTCTTGCTGGCCGTATCTTCCATAATTACAAATTTGAAAATTACACCCTATCCCTTTACAAGTCTCCAAGTATAAACATTCAAATTCAAACGTTTTCCTTCTTTTAAAGGAAAAAAATATTACCTTAACTTCTTTGAGCCACAATTTCTTCAGGTCTGGATCTCCAAGAACGGTCGAAACTATGAGTGCACCATGGCTAGGTGGATTGCTATACATTGGCCTGGCAAGCTGCTGCAGCTGACTTTTTACAGCAATGGCCTGTTTTTCATCCTCACAAAGCACACTGCAATTAGGAAATAGTAGCAGTGGAGTTAAAGAACCTGAGATAATAATCTCCCCAGTAAAGGCACTCAATTTAAATTCTTTAGTATTAGCATAATTGAATCCCTGCTATTGGGAAGGGTGGTGAGGAGCTTGATCCCTTTAACTTCTTTAATATTTCCAGAAAAGTAACACGAACAATACACAGAAGAAAGGCATGGCAATTAGTGCTCTCTTTCATCATGACTCACTCTTGTCGCCTCCAACCAATCAGAAAGCACGGGATAGAGTATTAACTAACCAAAAACAAAGTCCACATAAATGAAACTTTTGATACAATTTTGGTCGAAAAAGGAAATGGCTCAGATGCTATTAAAAGAGTAGGACATAGATGAAACTATGGCACTTGATCGACGACGCAGATCGTTCAAAATAATCTTAGAAACTGACTGATGACTAGACAAGTAAAAAAAGTCTCCAAATAAAGGAACCACATAACTGAAGAGAATGGAATACTTAAACTGATGCAAAATCTTACATTCAAACAATACAGAACCCATTATTAAGGAAACTGGAAACATGACATTCATAATCAACAATCATTTTCAAAATTATTTAAGCCATGAGACGACATTACATTACATATAAGAGGCTGAGAAATGCAGGCCCTAAGCTACAACCACATCTACAAAATCGTGTCCCTTATTCTGATAGTCCTCAAAAAGACATGCCAGAAAGATCTTCATGCCATTAGTTACAAAAGATATCATTGTATTCAAAAAGAATTCGCAGATGACATAATACCAAAAAAGGGGAAAAAAGAGAGTTAAGTACTTGTGCAGAGTGAGATAACCAACAAAACACACCTGAGGCATCCAACTCTCTGACCATAAAGTCCCATATTTTTCGCGAATGACTGTGCAAGGCCAATCAAATGACCATCCTCAAGGAAAATTCTAACGGACTTTGCATCTCTCTCCGGATCACCACTGGCAAAACCTTGATAGGCCATGTCAAAGAAGGCAAAATGTCCCTTTACCTGAGAATGAAAATAGACATTCAGATGAGAAAAAGTAGCAGAAGGAAGACAAAAGAAATAAAAGGAAAGCTGTGGTAACCTTGAATTGATAAGATATCTCCCTCCACTGATCCTCTGATGGATCTACTCCAGTAGGATTATGAGCACAGGCATGAAGTAGAAAGAATGAACCATTTGGAGCATTCTACAAACATAAGATATGCATTCATAGGCAGGCGAAAGAAAAAAAAATGAGACAACGTTTTCACAAAGTAGTGATGTGGAATCGGATTATATCTGGAATAAAAATTGAGTAATTTGATTGCTGCCCAGATGATACCTTTATGTCATCCATTAGAGCTGCAAAATCTAACCCTTTAGTTTCAGGGTGATAGTAATGGAATGTCCTCTGAGGAACCCGGGCATCTCTCCAGATGTTATTGTGGCTGTTCATATAAAATTTCATGTAAAGCCATATGCATGAATCAAGCCATAAAACGGGATAAATAAAAGAAATTCGTTCTCTGTAACCAAATTCTTGAAACAAATAGCTGAAAGAAGAAAAAGGCAAATAAAGAGGAACAATATAAAAAAAATGAAAGGAAAACAAAAACACTACTCACTTGGCCCAAGTTGGGACCGGTATGTAGATTTGGGAATCAGGAAGGAAACGCTTCTGGAAGTCTGCAAAAATTCTACATGCACCAGTCCCAGAAAGCGATTGCAGAGCTGCTATCCTTTTATCTTTGATGAACTCAGAATTCTCTCCATAGGCCAGCTTCAGTGTTTCTTCCACCATCTTGATGCTTCCTCCCATGGGGAGATACTCCCTGCCAAACAAACATAAATACACTAAGCATTTGTTTCAGTTGAAAGGGGATAAAAAATCAATATGTTATGAAAAATTAAAAAGACGATAACATCTGCACATGCAACTATTTAAAAAATTGCATAGGAAATTTGAGTCATAGAATGATAGAAACAAAGAAAATGAAGCTATGCTTGAAGACAAATAAAGAAGCTACCAAGAAAACTGCTCTCCTATTGTCCAGGAAAACTACAAGAACAAATAGGGCTTGCTCTTAGATACACAGAAGGTTGCTTAACCACAAAAAGAAAATATGTTTGTATCTTCAGATCAAACAAAACCAAGAAATGGTCTCTGCAACTGCCATAGCTGAAGAGGCTGTTGCTTCATCAAACTCCGAGAGAAATATTCACAGCTAAGCACCATGCTCCAGGTTTATTTTGGTTCATAGGCATTATATCAGGGAAGCTGATCCAGCAGTAATTTGAAGTCCTAGAATTATATGCAAGGCAACCCCTATTCCCTTGTTAGTATCAAGGTTTAAAAAGGCGAAAGGCGATTTGAGGCGGCCAAGGTAGATTGAGGCGAGGCGGTAGCCTCGAGGCGGTCGCCTCATTCCAAATTAAAAAAAACAAGATTTTCAACATATAAAAGCATCCACAATATTCATAACATTGAAAATGTTCAACATACAGGCAGCTTGCTTAACAGCTTAGTTATTGAAAATATTGAAAATTTGAAATAAGCTTAACTGATATAGAAATAAGCTTAATTAGTTAATTGAATTATTGAATTATTGAATTATTAGGCTGGATGAATCGGCATATCTTAATAGCCTTTCAAGTTTCAACTTTCAACAACAGCTGTCTGTCGAGGGCGCGGGAGCTACTGGGGCACGGGAGCTGGCAACTGCTGGGGAGGTCGCAGGCGAGCTCGTGAGCTGCTGGGGAGGTCGCAGGCGAGGTCGCGAGCCACTGTGGAGGTCGCCAGCTGCTGGGAGGTGTCTGGCGAGGGTCGCGATCTGCTGGGATGTCTCTGGCGGGGGTCGCGAGCTGCTGGGATGCCTCTGGCGGGGGTCGCGACCTGCTGGGATGTCTCTGGCGAGGGATTTTTTTTTTATTCTCTCTCCGCCTCACCTACGCCTCATACCGCCTCGCGCGGAGGCGCGCCTCAAGGCGGCCGAGTCGTTGACCGAGGCGAGTTTGACCAAACTCTGAACTGAGGCAGTTTGTGCGACTCGGTGATGGGGCCGAGGCGGCTGAGGCGCGCCTTGAGGCGGCGCCTCAGTTCGAATTTTAAAACCATGGTTAGTATAGGCTCTCTTTGCAAAGAATCATGCACTACTCTAGTAATGTTTTAACTTCTGTTTAGTCATATCACAAATTTTAGCAATAGAATATGCAACTTAGTCTATATTCACACAGAAAATTCTGCAGCATAGTCAATGACTAGCAAGAGATCCTCGTAACAAGAAAGCTCCAAATAGAATCATTAAAGTATTATTTTATCTTCGCATTCATTTAGCTGAAAATAACCTAAAGGCTAAAGCATCTCTCTCTCTCTCTCTCATAGCCTTTTCATAGCCACAACAATCGAAAATTTTGAGTATACTCTAGAGAAATGAAAAGGACAACATAAGTAAGCATCAGAATCAGGAAAAGTAGACAAAGGCATTGAAAATAAGGATGTCTAAGATCATAAAAGAAATAAAAACGCATGACAAAAGGCATCATATGGACCAGTGCAGAATAAAGAAGCCGCCACGAAGGGACCACAACAAAAGTGGGAATCACAGCTACAGAATTTTGGAACAACCATAAGTCCATACTTGCATCATCAATTGCTATTACTATTGGATGAAGCATACTAATGCTCTAAATAACAAAGACTGTGTATCAACTGTTTCATATTCATAAGAATCATGAGGCACTCACATATTTAACTTGCCAGCAATCCTTCGCTCAGCTTCCCTGACGCATTCAAGAACAACAGGCTTCCCATTATCATCGCGGTAAGCCCCCTTCAACGTTGAAAGAACAAAAACAGTCAACATAGATACCCAACAAACAACTCTCTTCTATTTCATAACGAATTTCCTAGATTTTTCAATAATTCACGTATTAGATTTTGGCATAACTTATCCTCTAATAAAAGTGACAGTTATTGCCCAATTTAATTTAGGCTCATACTGCTGCAATGCAGAGCTAAGGAAGTGGAAACTTGGTTGAATGGAAAATTACAGAGTCAGGAGCAATACAAAACAAGACAATGAAACTCAATTCCACCTTACACTCTGTTTGGAAGGAGGTTTGATAAGAAACTATTTCCCCATTTGGTGAAAAGACAACGATATCCCCATGCCCAACTTAAAAAAACTCATGAAACTTCTTTTTTAAACCTCCTACAAAACAAGGTTTCATAAAACCTATAAAAACCTCACTTGCTAAGACTCCCTGAAACTGAAACTTCCAAACAGAGCCTAATGTTATCTTACTCGAGGTCAAGTAATCAAATATCAAACAACTCTCTTCTATTTCATAACGAATTTCCTAGATTTTTCAATAATTCACGTATTAGATTTTGGCATAACTTATCCTCTAATAAAAGTGACAGTTATTGCCCAATTTAATTTAGGCTCATACTGCTGCAATGCAGAGCTAAGGAAGTGGAAACTTGGTTGAATGGAAAATTACAGAGTCAGGAGCAATACAAAACAAGACAATGAAACTCAATTCCACCTTACACTCTGTTTGGAAGGAGGTTTGATAAGAAACTATTTCCCCATTTGGTGAAAAGACAACGATATCCCCATGCCCAACCTAAAAAAACTCATGAAACTTCTTTTTTAAACCTCCTACAAAACAAGGTTTCATAAAACCTATTAAAACCTCACTTGCTAAGACTCCCTGAAACTGAAACTTCCAAACAGAGCCTAATGTTATCTTACTCGAGGTCAAGTAATCAAATATCAAACAATATCATGAGGTTCAATCTAAAGAAATTCAATAGAAATTGTAGTTAACACTTAACACTCAAAGCAGATAATCTACTAATTGGACCAATGAGCAGACCGCATAAAACACATAATTCAAAAACCTAGCAACACTTGTTCTGCATTTCATTCATTTGATGCAAGAAAAAGAAAAGGAGAATTCAAACGACGGAGAGAGGAAACTCACAACTCCAACATTGACTTTGCTTGGATTCGAATCGGCCAGGTAAGCTTCTGTGACGCCGAGAATCGGATCCTTGGGAGCTGGCTCTACGCTGCTCCACCACGAAGAGATAGATCGCGCTCCTACAACGGAGCTCCGCCTCACGATCTGGGCCGATAGAGCACTTCGAAACGCCATGGTAGCTCTCTTACTAGGAAGCAGTTTATCGCCGAGAACGAAAACAAGGAGGAGCAGAAGATCAAGCGAACGAGAGAGAAGCCGGCAAATTCAAAGGCAGTGAGATTTGTCAAATGTATAAAAGCGATAAAGATCAAGTAAGAAAGGCGGCGAATCGAATAACAATTCGCTCCAACCACAGCCAGGCAACTACCTTGAAATGCGTGAAATTGCTCAACTAGACCAGACAACCATAAATGACCTCACCTGACTCTTCTTGACTACCGTAATTACAAAATAGCCCTTGAAGATGACTGTTGCGTTTGTTTTGGTGGTTGTCTTGATGTGTAAAGTGACACGATACAAAACTGTTCCATGAAAACCGGCATTAGCCTCCAAATTTTTGAAATTTCGTTTCACAATCTTATTAAAATTAAACATTATTAGAGCATCTCCAACAACGATTATCTAAAATGAGGATGTAAAAATGATTTTGCATGCTTGAATAGTGGTTTGCATACCACTTTAAATATTTTCACTCCAATAATGGGTATGTAAAATGGGGATGCATTTTTTTTCTATAAATAACTTAGTTTCTTCTTCATTTCATCAACCAATTCTCAACAAAAAAAATCTTATTCTCAATCCATCTCCATTATGCTAATATACCATTCTACCCGACAATATCACCTAAAAGTGAATTTCCTAGTGCTTTAGGCCTTGACTTCTTACAGCTAAATAATTATCACCATCTACTAAGGTTTGATCCACTATCAAGTAAAAAGGGAAAAAGACATTGTTTATTATATAAACAAGCACAAATATGAAAAAGAAGCATGAACAAAATGATTCTAAGTTAAAATTTCTTTGTTACATGAGTTCGACAATTTTTTATAATGTTCCTATTCAAGTAAAAAAGATGGAAAGACCATAAATTGATAAATATGAGAAAGTAATTAAGAAACAAGCCAAAAACTGAAACATAAAATCTAGCCAGAATTTTAAGAAGAAAAATAAACAAAATAAGTCTGCACAAGATAAAAATATAAATCAGTGGAGAATTCAGGTCCCATGAAAACCTAGTAACTCTTCCTCCTCAGACAAACTTTCTTACCAGTAGAAACCCTTACTCATCCACCTGCTTCACCCAACTCATGGCAGCAACAACCACACAGAGTTCACATTTCAATAGCTCAAAATAGATGGATAAAACCTCAAATTAAGGATCATACTTGAAAGAGAAAGATCAAGCCTAGAGGTGAAGGGTTCCAGCAATTTCGACTTTGCAGCCAATTCACTAGATCTGTGAGGAGAGGTTGGATCTGTGGGGAGAGAAGGAAGAATTTAAAGATTTTGCTTCATGGATTGACACTGTGCATAGCCGTTGGGCAACGGCTAGAAATTCGCGCGTTGATTTGCGACTCCGATTTCAGAAACAAAAAAGTCATAAATTTACGAACGGAAATTGAGGTCGCAAATTTGCGAACTCTGATGCGACTGTTGTTGGCTTCTTCAAATCAGCTACTTTGGATGCAAAACAACGGATATGGAGTTTGCGAACTTGGATCCAACCTCTGTTGGAGATGCCCTTATATTAACATTAAGTTTGCAAAACCATTATGAAAGTTTGAAAATAATTAGAATTTCATAATTGATCAATGTGTCTAAATGCAAATTATTATTAAGAGTATACGTTTATTAATCTCACAATGTCTCGTAGCCTTAGCCTGAATTTTGGGATCAAATTTGAGTTTGGTTTTGTTCATTGAGCTTATTTGCAACCCTTGCGGCACATTAAGGCGTTGGACACTTATTGGTAGGCCCAATTGGCTTAGTCCATGCGGGAACGGCTAGCTACTCCATTCCCCACCCATGGTAGATGGAGACTATTGGCACCCCTTGTTTGCTATGATCATTTTAGAAAAAATATCAAAAAAGACAACTCTTTTATCACCTCATTTGTCCTTATCAATTTTTACATTATTCATCTATCTTCTCTCACTCTCTCCTCCCACCTCTCTAAACCCTAGATCTCTACGGAGAAGATGTATGCGTTTGTAGAGTTTACAAATGCAGAGGATTCAAAAGCAACAATGGCCGAACAACGAAGAGGAAAAGCATTATATTTGAAGCAACAAATCAAAAGATATCGTTCGTGAACCAATCATAACCCAATGAAACCTAGGAGCGGAAGGAAAAGCCTCGATGGCTTACTAAGCTTATAGAGGCAATTCTGCCTTCCCTCTTTTGACTTCAAGAGTACTATATAATTTAAAGATGATGTGGTGTGAAGCTCCTTCTGCGACCACAACGCTACTACTCATTTTGGTTCTATCTTCCTAGTGAGTCGAGCAAATACGTGATAAAAACGTGATTTTCAAATTGTTTTTAATTTGTTCTGGTCCTTTGATTTGACTTTAAAGATGATCATGTAACTTGTTTGATGAAATGCTTGAAATAGATGTGGTGGGGTGTACTCTGCAAATTTTTGAAAAAATAGAATTATAGGGATACTCGTAAATATTATATTTTTTGGTTGAATTTAATAAAATGGAATGAATAAAGAAAAATGCAGGGTGGCAATGGTGCCCATCCCCATACAAGGTACAGTGCGAGACTGGCATATAAATTAATTAACAGAACTGATAAGTGGTAAACTATTAAAGCTCAGGCCCACTGGGCTTAGTCCATGTGGCAACGGCTGCAGTGACAAATGAAAAAATTATATATATTTTTTGTTTGTTTTTCATTTTCTAGATGCATGGGCATTATAAGGTGTTTGTTTATGTTTATTACTTTTGGCATGTGGGTTGTACCAACTCATTAATCATGCTACAGCAGAGGCTTATTGGCATGGCTAATTATATGAAAGCAAGCTCACGTCTTCAACACTATTATTACAACCTTTGAAAGCATAACAATAGAAAGAAATAATTTCATATATCCTTTTGTTGACCCATGATGAGCACAAAGCTCCCTTTTTCTTTTCTTTTTTGATAAATGTGCACAAAGCTCCCCTTACCCAACATAAAAGTCCAATCTGGCTCCGAATTTTTAACAAATTTTTTTGTATATTGGAAGCCAGAAGCAGAATAACATAATTCACACGAATTATATTGTTACTCTTACTGGTAAGGTTAAGAGAAAGGTAAAAAAAACCGATGAGAACAACGCAGAAAAAGAGTGGAAGAGTAGTTCTTGCTGAACATTTTTATAAAAGCCACACTCTATGCATGGCACGAGTGTCCGACTAACGATGGCTGTTTCCATTGTTTCCTCCATCGTCTTCCTCTTTCTCTGTTTCACACCTCCAACATTCTCAGACCAATCTTCAGACCGCCAAACATACATTGTCCACGTCTCGAGATCACACAAACCTACTCTATTTTCCACTCACCTCCACTGGTACACCTCCATCATCCAATCCCTACCTCCCTCCATTCACTCCACCGAGATCCTATACACCTATGAACTTGCCATCAATGGCTTCTCAGCTCCCCTCACCAAATCACAGGTAGCCAAATTGCATGAACTCCCCGGTATACTTTCCGTAATCCCTGACCAGGCACGCCATCTTCAAACCACTCGAACTCATCGCTTTTTAGGCCTCAATGATAATTACGGCCTTTGGCACAACTCCGAACATGGCGATGGTATTATAATAGGCGTCATAGATTCCGGGATTTGGCCAGAACACCGAAGTTTTTCAGATGCCGGATTGTCCCCTGTTCCGGCCAAGTGGAAAGGTAAATGCGAGACAGCACCGGATTTTCCAGCTTCGGCTTGCAATCGGAAGCTCATCGGTGCGAGAACCTTTTACAAGGGCTATGAATCTTATCTCGGAGGGCCAATAACTAAATCAAATGAAGTTGTGTCACCGAGAGACAGGGAAGGCCATGGCACACATTGTGCATCCACTGCGGCTGGTTCTCGGGTCTCCAATGCAAGTTTCAACGGATATGCATACGGCGAAGCTCGTGGAATGGCATCAAAATCACGAATTGCTCTCTACAAATTGTGCTGGAGCAAAGGTTGTTTTGACTTGGATATACTTGCTGCAATGGATCAAGCAATTGCGGATGGTGTTGACGTGATTTCTTTATCCGTTGGAACTAGAGGATACGCTCATCCATATTATGAAGATTCAATAGCCATTGGAGCTTTTGGCGCAATAGAACGCGGTGTTATTGTGTCATGTGCCGCAGGAAACGCTGGTCCTAGTCCACGAACAGCTGTTAATATTGCTCCTTGGATTCTAACAGTTGGTGCTTCGACAATTGACCGAGACTTTCCAGTCGATGCAGTCCTTGGAAATGGAAGAATTTTCAGCGGTGTTTCATTATATTTCGGCGATCCACTCCCCGATTTCAAGCTGCCTCTTGTATTTGCTGGTGATTGTGGGAATAAGTATTGTAATAAGGGGAAGCTCGATCCAACAAAAGTTAATGGAAAGATTGTTCTGTGTGACAATGGAGGTCCAATAAAGATGTCACGAGTTGAGAAGGGAAACGTAGTCAAAATTGCAGGTGGGCTGGGCATGATACTTGCAAACACAAAAGAAGAAGGAGAAAAGGTAGTTGCAGAACCGCATATCTTACCTTCTACAATGGTGGGACAGACTGTTGGGGATCAGATTCGAGAGTATATCAAATTGGATCAAAATCCTACGGCGACTATTGTGTTTCATGGAACTGTAATTGGGATTTCATCACCACCAGCTCCTAAGGTTGCAGCCTTTTCCAGTCGCGGCCCAAACTACGTAACACCAGTTATTCTTAAACCCGATGTTATAGCTCCTGGTGTTAGTATATTGGCTGCTTGGACAGGTGCCTCTGGACCATCAAATTGGAACATGGATTCAAGAAGGGTTGAGTTTAATATAATTTCCGGTACCTCCATGGCTTGTCCACATGTTAGTGGTATTGTTGCTTTACTGCGAAAGGCACATCCAAACTGGTCACCAGCTGTTGTGAAATCTGCTTTGATGACTACTGCTTTCAATCTAGACAATTCAAGAGAAAACATTACAGATCTGGCTACAGGCCAAGATTCAACACCTTTTGTTCACGGAGCAGGACATGTTGATCCAAACAGAGCTATGGATCCAGGATTGGTGTATGACATTGATTCTAGTGATTACATCGCATTCCTTTGCTCTATTGGATATGGTGCCAAGCAAATTGCAATTTTCACAAGAGAGCCTACCAGTCCTGATGCATGTGCAGGGAAATTGGCGAGTCCTGGTGATCTAAACTATCCAGCATTCTCTGTTGTTTTCAAGTCTTATGGGGACGTGGTTAATTATAACAGGGTGGTGAAGAATGTGGGTAGTTCGGCTTCTGCAGTCTATAAAGTAAAAGTGATCGCACCAGAAAATGTTGTTGTTTATGTCTCACCTCGTAAACTTGTGTTTGATACCAAAACCAAGATAGTCTCGTATGGTATAAAATTCTCGAGTGTGGGGCGGCCTTCCTTCAGCAATACCTTGACAAGTTTTGGTTCAATTGAGTGGAGCGATGGGGTTCATCGTGTCAGGAGCCCAATTGCTGTCCAGTGGAATGAAGAATTAAAAGATTCAATTTGAGTTGAGTTTGGGTTATTAAGTGCAGTCAGTGTCCTGTTATCTGGGTCTTTCTTTTGGACTATCTCGTCAAGATCAATAAAATAAAACCACATCGTGGGCTAATCCATTAGCAGATCCTCGGACTTTTAGATGCTAGCCAACTCTCTATTGGGTCTGCATCTTCTTCAACCACGATCTTTATTCAACCCTTTTTTTTTCTCAACTTCTTGGGTGGATAACTCAGCAGCCTAAGTTTTTCCCGCTGATGGTGGGTGAGTTCAAAAAATTAAGAAACGTACTTATTTCGTTAGGGATTAACTATTCTACCTCTTACACTTGGCTTGGACAATGGACATAAACAAGAGGTTGCATAATTAAAAAACAATAATTAGCGGAATGCCCGCCTCAGAGCACATGCAATGGATAGATGTTATTGCGAACATTAGATGTTGTTGAATTGTGTGTTTTTGCTGATGTGGCTGTATTGAGAGATGTGTTTTGCTGATGTAGCTGTATTGGGAGTTGTGTTTTGGTGGGACCAATCTTGATTTTTATGTAGTTTTGTTGTGGAAAAGATGTAGGAAAGGAAAATAGTTGGTTTGGATAATGGAGAAAGAAATAATTGTATTGGGATATGTGTTTTGCTGATGTGGCTGTATTGAAATATGTGTTTTGCTGATGTGGCTGTATTGGGAGTTGTGTGTGGTTTGAATTTTTGTGTGATAAAAATGGGGTCCACAAATAATTTTAGTGGGGACAATAACATCTATCCATTGTATGTGCTCTCACGAGCTTGAATTAATTAAGTGGAGTCCCTCTTGGTGGTATATTTATCTCGTGACACATTAATTTGTTTTAAGATTTGCAGATTTTTCTTGATAGTGATGGATATGATCCCTCCGAACACAGAATCGGGCCTTGTCACGTGGTGCAGTTTATTTTCAGTTCTGTTTCTTTCTCCACGTGCCCAAAAAAAATTAAAATCACGTGACACATAAAGTAGTAAAAATAAAATGGGTTCGGAGCTCCGATTATTCCGGCTTTAATTTTTGGCTCAAATTCTCCTCCACACTTAATTACTTTAAATCATACTAAAAATGTGTTATTGAGAATTTATAATGTTAGAAAATAATGAATTTTTAAAAAAATCTCAACCTTAAATTTCAAACCATGAATCATATATCTTAAACTTTTTTTGATAATTAAGAATTCTTCAATTTTTCTTCGGAGGGCAACCAAGTTAATACGGGATGAAGGCATAAGCTCATGCACGGAGAGCCATTAACTGGACCGCGGCCTACTAGCAAGCTCCCACACGCATATGGCCAAAAAGAATTTGCTTATGTTGAAGTTCAAACTTTAAACCCACGTATTTTAGCGTTAATCAAGAGAACTTCTCATCTAAGTCATTTCCCAATATCCCAATAGTTCAATGGTCATAAATCAAGCACTAAAATTTAAACCCTGAACTTTAAATTATAACGCTTAAAATCCTAATACAATCATTTTGAAAAACAAAAATTCATAAATTAACCTCATTTTATGGTGTCAAGAACGGGAGCCGGAATTGAAGCTGCTCTAAATTCAATTAAATAGGCCAATTTGGCACATTGAAAGGCGCAATGGCAGAAATGGGCATGCTTAATTTACTGGAGAAATAAAAACCTCGTGCGTTGATGGACACTTTGGACCAACTATATTTTTGTAAGCTCGTGCCATTAATTTGATTGGGTGTGACATTATTTTAGGTCTACTTTTGTCGAGCCGTAGGTATAATTAATGGTCATTATTGATCAGAGTAGTTCACTCTCTCGATTTAAAATTTTAATGGTATTTTGAGATTGCAGGTAGAATTATGAAATTCGCACAAATAATCAACATTTATGAACTAGAAACCAAATTTGACCATCTCATTGGCCGCTGGATAAGGAGAAATGGAGAATCTCGTCAGACAAAATAATAAAAAAAAATCCAAAAAATTAATCAAAACACTTTGAGGTCGGGAAGAATGCATGTCCCATGAGGACACGAGGTTTAATTAATTGAGGATGAGCACCCTTTCTTTGACATACCAACTGTACATGCATGATCCAGATGTGGCATTTCCTTTATTTTTCATATCCATGTTCAAATTATACTAATGTAATAATAGAGTAATGATATAAAAAGGAAGGCGCAAACGTACGATGGTAGTCGGTATATATTTTATTTTATTTTATTTTTCCATGAGATCTCATTTGAAGATTTAATGAACATGCACATTGGAAAGCCTTTAACTTAAATATCATATGAAATTCTTCGCATGCTAATAATGTATTTATATATGGTAATAAATAAATTACAACTCCTCCTTTTGTTTGACAGCATAATAGACAAAATGGTCCCATCCCCAATGATGGAACAAATTAATCCACCGGGTTTTTAATTTTTTTTATTTATCATGTGGATGCATCATTGCTTTATTAACAATGTTAATATAGAGTGGTTGCTAGGTTTAGTGGGTATTACAATAGGAATTCGTGTAATCGATGCTCCACACATGAATTGATATACGGTCCTTATAATAATGGTCAAATAAATCCAACTAGCTTGTTTTTAATAATCTATATTGTTCTATATGTATATATGTGTAGATAAGTAGCAAGGATCCGCTGCGATGGAAAGAAAGAAAACCTCAACTAGGTAATTAAATATGGAAAAATGGGGCCACGGACATCGTTATAAACACCACAATCTGCTGGACAGAGTACTCAAATTATGGCGGTCTCCGACGTTTTATCCTTCGCGATCTTCTTCTTCCTCTCACTAATTACATCTCTAACACTCTCAGATTCATCATCCGACTGTCCACAGACCTTCATTGTCCACGTGGCTAGATCACACAAGCCTTCTTTGTTCTCCACACACCACCAATGGTACGCCTCCATCATCCGCTCCCTTCCTCCCTCCTCGCACCCCGCCAAGATCCTTTACACTTACAAACTTGCCATGAATGGCTTCTCTGCTCAGCTCACCGGTGCACAAGTGGACAAACTGCGTAGCCTTCCTAGCATACTCTCCGTCCTCCCCGACGAAGCTCGCCAAATCCAAATCACTCGCACGCCCAAGTTTTTAGGCCTTACTGATGACTACGGCCTTTGGAAGAGCTCCAATAATGGTGATGATGTCATAATAGGGGTACTCGACACTGGAATATGGCCCGAACACCCGAGTTTTTCGGACATTGGTTTGTCGCCTGTTCCGGATAGGTGGAAAGGTATATGCGAGACGGCTCCTGACTTTCCAGCCTCAGCTTGCAACAGAAAGATCATCGGTGCACGAATCTTTAACAAAGGCTTCGTATCTTATAATATTGGAAGGCGTGTGGATGTATCAGAGAGGCTAAATTCACCGAGAGACGACAATGGTCATGGCTCGCACTGTGCATCTACCGCAGCTGGTTCTGTGGTCTCCAATGCTAGCTTTTATGAATATGCGTATGGTGAAGCTCGTGGAATGGCCTCGAGGGCCCGTATAGCTGTCTATAAAGTATGCTGGAGCACGGGTTGTTTTGACTCCGATTTGCTTGCTGCATTCGATCAAGCAATCGCGGATGGTGTTGACGTGATTTCTTTATCTGTTGGAGCTGGCTCTTATATTCCCTATGATCAGGATCCCATAGCCATAGGAGCTTTTGGTGCGGCAGAACATGGCATCGTTGTCTCATGTGCTGCTGGGAACGCTGGTCCTGAACCATACACAGTTGTTAATACTGCACCTTGGATTATAACAGTCGGAGCTTCCACCATTGACAGAGAGTTCTCAGCTGATGCGGTCCTTGGAAATGGAGAAATATTCAATGGAGTTACCTTGTATTCCGGAAACCCACTTCCGGATTTCAAGCTTCCTTTAGTGTATGCTGGGGATTGCGGAAGTCAGTTTTGTTATGAAGGAGAGCTTGATCCATTAAAAGTTGAAGGAAAGATTGTATTATGTGATCAATCAATGAATGCAGTTGCGAAAGGAAATGCTGTGAAACTTGCAGGTGGGTTGGGAATGATCCTTGCAAACAGTGAAGGATATGGAGAAATAGTTACTGCAGAACCTCATCTTATACCGACAACAAGGATAGGGCAAATTGCAGGCAACAAAATTCAAGAGTATATCAAATTAGACAAAAATCCAACAGCGACAATCGTATTTCGTGGAACGGAAATTGGAACTTCTTCACCACCAGCTCCCCAGGTTGCAAGTTTTTCGAGTCGTGGTCCAACTTATCTAGCACCAGAGATCCTTAAGCCGGACGTTATAGCTCCTGGTGTTGAAATTTTTGCCGCTTGGACTGGTGACGTCGGACCTTCTGGTTTGGATATTGATACAAGAAGAGTTGGATTCAATATAATATCTGGCACCTCAATGGCTTGCCCACATGTTAGTGGCATTGCTGGTTTATTGAGAAATGCACATCCCAATTGGTCACCTGCTGTTGTGAAGTCAACTTTGATGACTACTGCTTTCAATGTAGACAACTCAAAGAAGAACATCATAGATCTTTTTACTGGTGAAGAATCAACACCTTTCATCCATGGAGCGGGACATGTTGATCCTAATGGAGCTCTAAATCCAGGATTGGTTTACGATCTTGATTCAAGTGACTACATTGCATTCTTATGTTCACTTGGATACAATGAAGATCAAATTTCAGTTTTCACTAGGGAGCCTGCGGGATTAGAGGTATGTGCGAAGAAATTAGCTCGTCCCGGTGATCTAAACTATCCATCATTCTCTGTCATTTTCGAATCTGATCGGGATAGAGTTACATATAAGAGGGTGGTGAAGAATGTTGGTAGTTCAGGTCGTGCAGTCTACAAAGTTAAAGTGAACGCTCCAGAAAATGTTGTCGTTCGTGTCTCGCCGAAAAAGCTTGTGTTCAATGCAGAAAACCAAGCACTCTCATACAATATTAGATTCTCGAGTATTAAGTGGGCTTCTAGTAGTAGTAACAGCTCAGCAAGTTTTGGTTCAATTGAGTGGAGCGATGGAGTTCACACAGTGAGAAGTCCTATTGCTGTTCAGTGGAGTCAAGGACCTGAAGATTCTTAAATATGTCTCAAGTACTCAATGATCTCGATCGAGTGTTTTCTAGATTTCTGTTTGGTGTCTATCATGTCATGCATGGGATGTTTTACATTCCTGAAGTGAAATAAATTGACTTTTATGAAGTATTTTAGATAGAATTTTTTTTTGTTAAAAAAAATTAAATCAAATTACAATAATTATAAAAATCAAATTGTTGGACTTAGGTCATGGACTGGGTCGTCAATGTGGGCTAGACTCAGCCAAGCCCAAATGTAAAGGAAGTTGAGATAGTTTTCTTGAAGACAACTGCTCTGTACGGTAAAATACAGAAGGAGAATAACTTCCTTCTTACCTGTTCTGAAAAGAAAAATATGAGTATCTTAGTTCTTGCAAAAGAAAAGGTGTTCGTCACGTGAATTCTGTTCCGGTTCTAGTAATTGAAAATCACCTAGAAGCATTGTAAGACATATTGTGATCCTCAAAGTTCCTCAAACCGATCAGGAAAAGAGTACGTGTTCTTGTTAATTCTTGATCTTCTAGATTTACATTAGTATAGGAGCAAGAAATGTTATGTTTTCATGCTTGATTGTGACGTTTATATGGGTAAATATACATTAGGATGCAAGAAATACCATGAATCTTCATATGAAAACCGAAACTTGTTGATCCATTTCGAGTGAGATTATTTGATGTTTTGGTTTCGTAGTTGGTATGGTTGGAAAGCTTTTTGAACAAGCTTTCCAACGAATATTTTTACACATTTTTTCAATAAATATTTGAATTGTACGTTATGATTTTTTAAAGTTAGATGATCAAAACTGCCTATATGTGAATTTATGAGTTGATTTTTCTAAGAAAATTTACATTTAGTGATCAATTTCAGTCACGGTCCAGTATGTTTGTGTTTCAAACACTATATAAAGGCATAAAAGATCATCAAAATTAGCATAAATCAAATGTGGACATTTTTCTAAGACTGGACGAAAAACTCCTTGCTGGAAAAGACCATCGAAAGGCGACAAGTGATGCTCACAACCTGGGCAGAGCGTTCTCGCACCACTTGCTGGTGAC
The DNA here is from genome assembly GCA_963580455.1 of Euonymus europaeus. Taxonomy (NCBI): domain Eukaryota; kingdom Viridiplantae; phylum Streptophyta; class Magnoliopsida; order Celastrales; family Celastraceae; genus Euonymus; species Euonymus europaeus. Next base: position 27,327,754 of record OY756963.1, on the reverse strand, counting down.
CCGGGTTGACCCGCAGTCTCCATTATTTTTAAAAAAAATTGACTTACCTTCGCAGTGTACTCATGGAGCCTCTTTAATTGTTTTTGATTCTTCATAATTAATATCTTCTTCTTGTGTGTAGCCTTTTGCTATTAGTCGAGCCTTATTTTTTTTTATGGACTCATCCGCCTTACGTTTAATTTTGAGAATCCATTTGTTTCCAATGAATTTTCTTCATGGCAATAGACCAATCAAGTCCCAGACTTGATTAGTTTTCATTGACTACATTTCTTCTTCTATAGCTTTACTTCATTTCTTAGCTTTAGGTCATGGGCTGGGTCGCCCATGTGGGCTAGACTCAGCCCAGCCTAAATATAAAGGAAGTTGAGATAGTTTTTTTGGAAACAACTACTCTCAATTGCTATGTACCTAAAATACAGAAGGAGAAGAATTTCCTTCTTACTTGTTGTGGAAAGAAAAAAGAGTATCTTAGTTCTTGCAAAAGAAAATGTGTTTGTCCCGTGAATTGTGTTCCGGTTCTAGTAATTGGAAGTCACTTAGAAGTATCATAAAACATATTACGATCCTCGAAATTTCCCAAATCGATTAGGAGAAGAGTAAGTATTCTTGTTAATTCTTGATCCTCCAGATTTACACAAATTATATTTGATTTTTTTGATGTTGATCTTAGCCAAGTCATGGCGGAAGGTATTATAACACATCCCTAATCTTGCGGTGTAATAATAATAAAATCTCATAGTCATCCACACACACTGGACAACTTGTAGAGCATAACAATATTATTATAGAAAAATAATTCCATATATATAAATCTTGCCCGTTGTTAATTTAATTGGTCGAGACATTATTGGCCCTAGCTCCTTTGACGGCTACTATTTATCAAAGAAGTCAACTCGCTTTTTAAATTTTAATTACTATTTTTTAAGGATTGATTCTTAACATTAACTTTGGCGGCACTCAAGCCAGCAACTAAATGGCCTTTTTAATTCTAAGGCTGCGTAGATAAACGGGTAATAAATAGGAGTATAATATATTATTATAGAAATAATTATGAATCTCTCATTATGGGTAATCATTATATACTCTATATAAAGAAAATTATCTAGAAGAATTATCCGGATAAATAATATACATGTATATCACACATGAATAATTGTTTATCCATATAATTTTAATTATTCATGTAATTATTACACCCCTATCAAACACACCCTAAAAGGAAAAAAATTCTTTCTCGATCTTCTCTCCAACTCTCCAGCGATCTCAAATTTACTTTCGTGGCTGCAAGAGAGAAAGAGATGAGATCAGCCGTTCCTCTTCCTCCCCCATGCTTAGATCAATTGTACTAGTATTTTTCATAATCTTTTAAAACTATTTGCACATGGTGGAAAAAAATTACCGATGATGTTTTTTTTGATAAAGGAGGAAGATATCTGATTAATTTATTAAAAAATTTACTTCTAGCAGAAACAATACACAACTTTACCTATAGCAGAGGAATACCGAGATAATTATAAAAGACAAGTAGGAAAATATATGAATAAATTAAGATGATACGATGGACGAGACATAAAATAAAAAATTACAAGTTGAAAACACGCCTCATATGGAGGTGAGTGGTTATTTTTGCTACTCATATTCTGTTTGATAGCACTATATATACATGCCAGATTTGGAAGCACAAGATATGAGATTGAAGAAGCCGGGAGCTTAAGACCCTCTTGCTCTCTTATTTTGCTCCACTTTTCTCCAGTTGTCAAAGAGATTATCCTCATGTATTGTCAGGATGTCTCTACACTGAAATTTTAAGAATTTTCATTATACAACTCCCATCATATCACTTGAATCTGATGTTTGGGCTTGTTTTTTACTATTTTGATTTTGTTCTTTCTCCGTTAATATTGTTTTTGTTGCTCTTAATTAGGACATGTCCCTCGAACTTCATATCAGACCATCATTGATATGTCCTTATGTATTTACTTTTTGCTTATTGAAATATATATATATATATATATATTTTTGGCTTATAAACAAACAAACAAAAAACACGCCTCATATGGTCGATCGAATAAATTAGGTTAGCAGCTTCTTCTCTCTCTCTCTTTTTTTAATTGAGCATCCTTTTCTTGACTTCCCCATTGTACATATATGGCTACTAAGAATAACAATAACGACAACAACCAGCATTGGTAGATCTGATCTTCCTTCACAATTTTATTTTATTTTATTTCCATTCTCTAATGCTACTAAGTTAATGTTATAGCCCAAAGTAAACGGGAGTAGTTGGCTATGATTATTATTTTTTTGGATGAGTATTACGCACACAAATAAAATAAAATAAAAAACACATTTTCTTTAAATGTAAATGTTTTTAATTATATTATTAGATCAATACAAATAAAATAAAATAAAACCTTCCACTACTGACTAAAATATGGACAAGTAGCCAAGTACGTAATTCCTGTACATGACTATATACACCATTATATTATATATACACATGCATCGACTGAGTAGATCCCAATCTGAAACAATGGCCTTCTCCACTGTTTACTCCTTCATCTTACTATTTCTCTCGCTCACATCCCGAACACTCTCAAGTCCATCATCAGACCGTCCACAAACCTTCATTGTCCACGTGTCGAGATCACACAAGCCTTCATACTTTTCCACGCCCCACCACTGGTATGCTTCCATCATCCAGTCCCTTCCTCCCTCCTCCCACCCAGCCAATATCCTCTACACTTATGAACGTGCCATGAATGGCTTCTCCGCTCAACTCACCAGTACACAAGTAGCCAAACTTCGTGAGCTCCCTAGCATACTCTCCGTCCTCCCCGACCAGCCTCGCCAAATCCAGACCACTCGCACGCCTAAATTTTTAGGCCTTAGTGATGACTATGGCCTTTGGAAGATCACGGATCATGGCAATGATGTCATAATTGGCGTCTTGGACACTGGAATCTGGCCTGAACACCCGAGTTTTTCGGACATCGGGTTGTCTTCTGTTCCAAATAGATGGAAAGGTATATGTGAGACGGCACCAGACTTCCCATCTTCAGCTTGCAATCGAAAGCTCGTTGGAGCAAGAAAATTTAACAGAGGCTCTATATCTTATCATGGAAGGCCTACGGATTTATCAGACAGGCCAAATTCACCAAGAGATGGGGCTGGTCATGGCTCACATTGCGCGTCTACTGCGGCGGGTTCTGTGGTCTCCAACGCAAGCTTGTACGAATATGCACGCGGTGAAGCTCATGGAATGGCCTCTAAAGCCCGCATTGCTATGTATAAGGTATGTTGGAGTAATGGCTGTTTTGACTCTGACCTACTCGCAGCAATAGATCAAGCAGTTGCGGATGGTGTTGACGTGATTTCTTTATCTGTCGGAGCAAATGGCCTCGCTAATCCATATGATAGAGATTCTATAGCCATTGGAGCTTTTGGCGCTGTACAACATGGGGTTATTGTTTCATGTGCTGCTGGAAATGCTGGTCCTCGTCCGTTCACAGCAGTTAATATTGCTCCGTGGATTTTGACAGTTGGGGCTTCCACCATCGATAGAGAGTTTCCCGCTGATGTTGTCTTAGGTAATGGAAAAATTTACAATGGTGTTTCCTTGTATTCTGGAAATCGCCTTCCTGATTTCCAGCTTCCTCTAGTGCACGCAAAGGATTGTGGAAGCCAGTTTTGTTACGTAGGGGAGCTAAATCCATTAAAAGTCAAAGGGAAAATTGTGTTGTGTGATTATGGAGATGCTAGGAATAAAGTTGAGAAAGGAAATGCAGTAAAGCTTGCAGGTGGGATTGGAATGATACTTGCAAACACAATAAGATTTGGAGAAATTGTGACTTCAAACCCTCATCTTATACCAGCAACCATGGTGGGTCAGATTGCAGGCGACAAGATTCGAGAGTATATCAGATTAAACAAAACACCAACAGCAACAATCGTATTTCGAGGAACGACAATAGGACCTTCACCATCAGCTCCCAAGGTTGCAAGCTTTTCAAGTCGTGGTCCAAATTATATAACACCAGAGATCCTTAAGCCAGACGTTGTAGCACCCGGTGTCAATATTCTGGCTGCTTGGACGGGTGACGTTGCACCTTCTGGTTTGGAAATTGACACGCGAAGAGTTAAGTTCAATATAATTTCTGGTACCTCAATGGCTTGTCCACATGTCAGTGGTATTGCTGGTTTATTGAGAAAGGCATATCCGAATTGGTCACCTGCTGCTATAAAATCTGCTTTGATGACTACCACTTTCAACACAGACAATTCAGGGAAGAATATTGTAGATAGTGCTACTGGTGAAGTATCAACACCTTTTATTCACGGAGCGGGACATGTTGATCCCAATAGAGCTTTGAACCCGGGGTTGGTTTACGATATTGATACGAGTGACTACATTGCATTCTTATGCTCAATTGGATACAATGATCAGCAGATTTCAATTTTCACGAGAGAGGCCGCTGGAGCAGAGGTTTGCGATTCAAAGAAATTACTGACTCCTGGAAATCTCAACTATCCATCATTTTCTGTTGTTTTCGAGCCTAATTCGGTTTCGGTTACACGTAAGAGGGTAGTGAAGAACGTTGGTAGTTCAGCTAGTGCAGTCTACAAGGTTAAAGTCAATGCTCCAGGAAGCGTTTCAGTCGTTGTCTCGCCGAATACGCTTGTTTTTAATGCAAAAAACCAGGCACTCTCCTACAGCGTAAAATTCCAGAGTCTTAACAGGACTTCCAGCAATAGCTTTGGTTCGATTGAGTGGAGCGATGGAGTTCATCGGGTGAGAAGTCCTATTGCTGTAAGGTGGAGTCAAGGATCAAAAGCTTCCATTTAATATGTTGCAAGTACTCGATGTGTGTGATGGAATATCAGATCAGAAATAAAATTTCCATCGTCCAGCTAATATTTTTCAATAATAATCGAGAACAACACCAGACCTCTATTTGTGTCAACTTATACGCTCACTCATTTTCTTTCACCCATATCAGATTAGCTATTATGATTTGTGACAATAAAATATGAAAGAAGAACAAAGTTAGGAAATCTAGACCTAAAAAAGGTTCTTTATAATTTGGGCTGGGCCCGTGTGGCAATGCCTCTGGTTTTTGGGCCATGGCTCCTAAAGTGCCCAAAGTGGATGGTAGGCCCAATCCTGCGGAGAATACCGTGATTTCGGCAAAAATCAAAGTTACAAAAATCCTAGATTTCATGGCATAATTGGTTCTTTACGCTTTGTTTGGGAACGGGTAGAAAAAGAAGGGAAAGAAAATTAAGGGGTAAAGTAGAGAGAAAAATGTTAAGTGTGGTGTTTGGATTGATAGAGGTAAAATTTGAGGGTAATGAATGGATGTAAAAACATGTGGGTCCCACGGGAGAAATTTTCTCCCCAAAACTGGCTGGAAAATGTTGTGAGAAGATGTGAAAGTCGTGTAAAGGACAAATCTGCCCTTCTACTTTTCCTAAAACCTTCCTCCTCTTCATTTCTTCGCCTCTGCCACCTGCAACTGAGATTTTCGCCTCCCGTGTCACCCAGATCAATTAGCTCGGTTACGCGATCGCACTTGGAGTATTGATTAGTGACGACTTACTGCACTTGGAGGATCGATTAGCTCGCGTGCACGATTTACACGACCTAAACATAGCAGAGGCATCGTCCACGAAGGTAAGCTTCTTCATCTCCCTCTGTAAAATCTGCTCCTACTGAAATAAGGGATTGATAGTGAAAGAATGTGTCGCTTGCTCAGTATTTCACCCACCCAGTCATTTGCATCTGTATTTTGTCTTTGAGTTCAAGCAAGTGTATTTCGTTTTTGCCTTTATTATTGGGGGTTGCTGTTGTCATTATTAATCAGATTTTCATATAATTTCTAGTACTCTAGAATTAGACAGTAAACTAAGCAGAGTTTGGCGTATAGTTGTCAGTCCAGTGTTCTTTATATGTTGTTCTCTGTCACTAGTTGCTGAGTGAAAGGCCTGCAAAGACCATTGTGGGAGTCATATATGCAGTTGTTTTTACTTTGATATATTAGTGAACAAGAATGAAAAAGCCTCTTTGTCAACTAAATGCTTTCTCTGCTCAACTTGGAAGATGTAGTGTGCATGATCCTTGTGCAAATTGCAACTATCTATTGGTATATGATATTTTAGGCACAGCAGCATTTTTTCTACAAATTGAATTTGGAGCTCCATTTGTTACTGGGCTTTTAACAAGAAAAGTGAAGCAGCATATGATATTTTGGGGTTCCAGCATTTTTTCTACATATCTTTATGGATTCAAGATGCTATGGTGGGTGTAAAAGAGCATTAGGCACAGTATGTCCAACAAGATAGTAATCTGTGCACTTCATTTTCTTTTGTGATAATTATTAATGATATATTTTATTTAATTAATATGAGATTTAAAAAATCTATATTTGTGTCGTTTTGTAGTATAAATCAGAATTTTACTGGAAAAAATAAATTCCGACTGAAATTATTATATAGACATGTCGACAAAACCTCTAAGTTAGAAGGGAACTCTTGTGCATATTATACACATCCATTTTTTAGAGACAAGGGTAAAATAGTAAAATTATATCAACCATACAAATCATAAAAACATACTTTTACACTTTTACTTCCCTTACTTTTTAACTATCCAAACAAGCGGAGGTAAAATTAACTTTCCATCCCCTCCCCTCCCCTCTCATTTATTTTCCATTCCTCTCAAATTTTTCATCCCCTCCCCTCCCTCCTTCCCAAACATAGTGTTAAGGTTTGCTTAGATTGAGAGGTGTTGGGTTGGAAGAGATTTATGAGAGTGAATCCTTATCTAATACACAAATGTGTTGAAAGAAATTGGTTAAAAAATTTATAATAGTGTTTGGTAGAGCTTATGTTTTAAGAACATATAAACTATCAAATAAGTTGTGTACTACTTGGTAAAGCATAAGTTTATTATAGTCTATAAGTGTCAATTTATCACTAGAGATATGTAATTTTTTTCAAAATTTAATATATATTTGAGAGACGAGAGGGTAAACGTGTGACATAACAAGATAAATAGGAGTTTCAGGCCTGTTTGGGAGAGGTGTTGGGAAGGGTTGTGAGGGATTCGCGAATAAACAAACCCCTCCCAACATCCCTTTTCACAACCCCTTAAAATGAGAGGTTAGAAGGTGTTCACTCACAAAAATATCTTTCAATTCCTCCCAATCTCTCTCGATACCAAATAATTATTTACTTTTATGAACTCCTCCTAACCCAACCCCTCTCAACCCTCATATCAACCATAAAAAATTTGTTTATGTGATTGTTAATATAAATGGATAGACCACTCTTTACAAAACACTTACATATGTATAATATTTTTTTTTTGATTATGAAAGTATTTATATAAATACATATTTAATACAATAATCAGTGGCTTCAAACTCCTCATTTTCAAAAGATTCAGACCTCATCGAATAGGTTCGAGGTGTTCAGGTCAACAAAGTTAGGAGGGATTCGCTTCCATCAAGCAGTGCCTAATAATTGTGGCCGTTCCTTCAACTTCGTCTTCCGTTTTTCACTCCCAAGCGGTTGTAAGAGCCCTTCAATCAGCTCCAATTCCCATGGTCTGTTAACTGCTCTCTATCTATTTGTCTTATTGATCTTTTTCGCATTCTGTATTTGTGTATTCAACTAACTCTCTTTATATTGAAATTGGCACCAGGAATTGGAGAAGAAGCCATCGAACCCAATGAGGGAGATCAGGGTCCAAAAGCTGGTCCCGAATAGCTCAGTCGGTGAAAGCGAAGATCGCCTCACTAGAGCAGCCAGGGTAATTTAACCCGTACCATCACTGGCATTCTACTGCATATCTCCATTTTTCTAAAGACAAGGTTATTGTATTTGAATATCGTCTCTCTATGGGCAGGTGCTGGAACAACTCAGTGGCCAATCGCCGATCTTCTCCAAGGTTAAGTGTTTTTTGTATTTGATATTTTGATTTTTTTTAGACTAATTCATTTGGGTCCTACGATCTTTCTTTCTTTTTTTACTTTCTTCAAGTTCATCTTTATGTGAGCAGCAGTGCATCTTTATGTGAAGTTGTTTGAGTTAATGGTTTTATGAGGCATAAAGGGGTGGTATTGTGTTTAGTTGTGAAGGTAATATAAAGCTATGCAGGAAAAGTTGCGGCAATGGATGTAATTTGCAATTTCCATAATCTCTGGATTAGATTTTTTTGGTTGTTTCCCAGGTTATGATTGTACCTACAGAAGAGTAGGGAAGAGAGTGTTCTTTTCAAGTCTGATATTGTTGTTTTGTAATCACAGTTTTGCATAATTTCAACATTTTGAAAATAACATCAGTCTGCTTTTGAGGCATAGGAAGTGGGACTGTATGGCTTTCTGCCTCAGGTTGTTTGGTGAATGGTTAGCTGTAGAATTTGGATTGTTTCTGTAAGACCTCAACCAGTGTCGTCACGGGCGCATGTTAGCGAAGTCTTCCATTGGCCATTGGAGTTTGATGGGTCCTGGTCGTAGGAGAAGAAGTTCTGGCAAAGTCAAGGTTGCAACAGAGGATTCTACTCCGACAAATGCGATCGCTGATAATTACTGTGCCGTTTTTGACCTCATTATGCCTTTCTTGGTCTGGATTTTTTTTTTGTAGGTTGTGTGTCTGATGAGAAAATGTAGGAAAATCAAAAGCAGTCAGACTATGAAAACTATTGATTTTCTTCTCGTTCTTTATATCTATAATATATAATTTGTTGTCCTTTTCATTTTCTTATCAACCAAACAGTTACAGAACTTGTTTATCTATCCGATGAGTAAATCGACTTCTATATAATTTTAATTTTGAAGCCTTGATAGCTGCTTGATGAATCTAATTCTTCGTTGTTTCCCTGTCAATAGCTTCCAGACGCCAAGACTGAGCAGATCAAGAAAGCCTTATGAAGGCTTGCCATCCGATTTGAGTGGGGATGACCCAGCAAGCACAAATTTCTGCATTTTCATCAACGACGGGGTGTGCTCCTGTTTCGCGATTATTTGGTAAATTCTATGAATTTGAGCTTTAATATGAAAAAATAATAATTAACTATTGCGGTACAAGTGTTTAGTCACCCTGTGTAGAGAATGGTTTATGATGAAATTCATGGGCATGCATTGACAGCAATCTATCCTTTCTTCGATGACAGCAGCCCAAGCGATCATGTGTTTGTGGATGAGTTTAGCTGCATAGGTAGGCATTTAGTTGCTTTTACAGTTTCTAAACTTCATGTTCACTGAAGATTGTTTGGCCAAATTGTCAGACGCATTTGTTCTGTTTGTTAAAAATGTGATTGGCAGCTTCAGTTGGCTAGAAAAAAATGAGTGAACGAATAGTTAGAATAACTGCGCTGTAATTTCTTCGTAGGTTGCAAAAATTGCTCGAATGTGGCCGCTAATGTATTTAATATTGAGGAGAACTTACTTTGGATGAGCTTACTGCCTGCGTGGAAATCCTGACCTAGTTCAACGAGCTGTTGATAGTTGCATGTGTTTTGGCATGCCGCTAACTTTGGAAGAGCTCAACATCTGCTGCACAACTCTCTTTGCTTGAAATGCGCAGGGTAGAAAGAATTAATAAGTGATGTTCCTCATATCATATGGATTGGACTGGACCGGGCTTTGTGTATATACATATGGTTTATAAAAAAGTAATTGGATTACTCGATGATATATAGGAAAAAAGCTACCTCATTATTGTGTTGCTTGGACCTTTAGGCATGTTTTGTCATTAATAATAGACCTGATTAGCGTAAAGATATGTTAGTTGAACACAGTCTGAACGTTCATATGACTGACATTTTGCCATCCCTTGGCCAATTAATTATATTACCCTAATTGTTAAAAGATTTCTTGTCCATTCAGCAATCCGTGTGAGAAGGGAAAAATGTGAAAATTGTGGATCTGATTGGCTTTGGCTTGATCTGATTTTGGTGAGATGTTATCATAACTCACCAAACTGGGCGAAAAACTAGAGCTTGATGATTGTTGCTGCACTAATGGACCAGATACATTACTATATAGTGTTCGGAAAGAATGCCTTTAGTGCATACTAAATTAAACCAGTATTGGCCGTTGAATCAAATTCTAGTTTAATGCTCTGGATAGCCTCTGCAGTGTAGCGGTCAAGTCATCTAGCATATTATAGAGTTGTCGGTTCGGTTGACTTCATATTTTCCACACAAACACAATGCATAGACAAGGGGTAAGAAATGTCCTAATGTATAAGGTTCCTTTCTTTTCTTCCTGTCGAGTCCTATAAAATGCAGAAACTGGGTGTGGAAGAATGGTAGGTCTATGAGTCACACGAGGGCGAAGTTTCCATACAGTCAACTTGCTTAACTAATCAAGCTCGCTCAGATATTTTGTTAGACTTTGAAATCAAATTTATTGTCATCATCATCATCATCGATTCGATTTTTTTTTTAAAAAAATATCTGCATATCCTGGAAGTTGCAAATTCAAAGAGAAAGGACTGATTGAGAATCTGGTAAATGGAACTTTCTTATTACGGTACAAAAGTTGTGATTTGAAAACTCTGTTTTCAAGTACAAAAGCGTATTAACATGCCAAGATCCCTGGTTACAAGGAGAGGTGGATGGGGAATGATCTCATTCTCCTTTGTTTCCTTCTGTCAAAGAAGTGCAAATCACGTTGGACACCCCACTGTTTACTTTGCTACTCCAATAATTGCTTTAAGTGGGAACTTCCAACAAGTGGCAATTATTCATAGTTGGTCTGCACGCATAATCATTAGAAAAGATAAAAAGAATGCATTTCCGCATTCTGACTTCCACTAGTTCAGGAAAAACGACTATTCAAAATTTAATCTCTCTTGTCATTCTGCAAGACATGCCATATGTTTGCTTCAAGGGTATTACTTGGTCTCAATGGATTTGATTTTTTAAACTCCAAAAAATAAGTATAAAATGGAACATTAAACTGAACAGTTGACCAAATGAATAACCAACCCAACAAATATCCAGTTCTTTATTTACAATTACATGTCTTGAACTTGCAGAGAAGGTTACAACAAAATTGTCAAATGACCAAACAATCTAGACCGAAAAAACTCAAAAAAAAAAAAAAGACAAAAAGAAGATCAGCACAAACAAGAAATCAATGTGTTTTTGAGTATTACTATCTGACGGTAGATGCAACTGTGTGAGCCCAAAATCTGAGATTATCTTTCATGTCCATTTCATTGCCCAGAACTGGAATTCTCCAATCAATCATCACTGGCTTTTCCTTTCTTCTGTCCAATACATCCCATGCTTCTGACAAATAAGGCCTTTGAACAACACTACTTTTGACAATCTTTCTCTCTTCTTCCTGTTCATCCTTACCAGGTATTCTACCCAGTCTTTGCAACCCAGGAATTATGGAAACCAAGCTTGAATCTTTATCCTCCTCAGAAAACACAAATCCCAGATCCATAAACCCTTTTAGCTCCTCAAACTCAAGATCTGTCAAGCTCTTACTACTGTTACCTCCACCTCCTCTGTTTCTTCTTCCTCCTCCGCTTCTTCTTTCTCTCCCTTTTGGCTTGATGGGTGCTTCAATATCTTCTTGTTTTTCACTTTTGATTTCAAATTCTGTAACAAATTTTGCAGGGGGGATTGGCTGAAGCTTTGGTGTTGTTGGGGAGAGAGAATCAGAGGCAATACTTGCTTTGGAGCTCAAGTTTTGCTCACTGAGAGACCTGACTATAAGACAAGGCAAGTGCGAAAATTTCGATTCTTGAATTTCTTCTTCAATTGGGTTTGTTCCATTGAGAGGTGAAAGCGGGTTTTTGGTGAAGATTTCATGCTCGAACCAGTACACATCGAAGAGCTTAAGAACTTCTTCTGCGGCCATTTTTTCTGGCTTTAGCGGATGCGAGAAGATTAGGGAAGAGGGGGGTTTTTGAATGGTAGATAGATCACAATATGCCGTTTAAAAGAGACATAGTGGTGCTTTACGTTAATGCCCCCGGTGTAATGCCCATATTGCGGAATTGCATATAACCTTAATTATTAATTAATGACCATTATAGTATAATATATAATTTGACTAAAATTAAGCTTGATGGAGGCGTTAAACCAAATTTTGATTTTAAAATTCCGAAGAGTAGGTTTGGTACTTTTCAGTGATGCTGTTTAGATATGATAGTTCAAATGCTGGTGGACCATCAAAGTCGATAAGATATGTTTGGTATGGTGTATCTAAAATGTGTAATATGAGGGTCGATCATATATATTTTTGTGGCCAAAGTGGCACGATAGTGATGACTTATTGTAAAAGAAAATAAGTCAAGGATTAAGAACAAGAGAGAAAAGGCAAGGCAAATGGTTAGAATTTGTTGTCTGATTTTCTAATTGAGGTGAGGGATTACAGAGGGTAAAGACAAAGAAAATAGTTTTATAGTTAGTTTTTTTTTTGCTTATATTCAAGTTAGTCTTATTTTGACTTGCTAGAACAATGTAGGGTATGGTTTTTAAAAAAAAAAATATGATGCCATGGCCGACCATCATGTGCACAAAACACCGATTTTGATTACTTTACGCAATTACTGGCTCTAGATAATATTTATTTGACGATCGAATTTAGACTCATATCAAATATTCAAAAAAAACTTATTTGATGTCTCTCTCAATTAAAAAAATACCCAAAATTTTCCATAGATAATGATTCAATTAATCTAGCTCACATGTGGGTTTATCAATTTAGGTTGGTTCTTAATGTAGTTATTGGTGTGTGTTAAGGGTAAAGTAGTAATTAGAGAAACAACACATCGAATCTTCAGATGCTCATAATTTTGAATGGGCCCTTCCCTTGAGCGAATTGCTTAAAGTTGAAGTATCATGTTTATATTAAGCGAGTTAATTAAGGCCCACACGCGTGAGATAATACCAGGCCCTCCTATACCTAATATGCCCCCACCACTTCCCTCTCACACTAGAAAAGGCTAGCTAGTGATTGCCAAACTAGCAACCATCTATGAAGGGTATTTGAGTAATGAAAATATAAATTATCTTACGTTCGCCGGCAGTTGCATTGTTAGTGCCGATGAGTTTAATTGAGACAGGACATTAATGTGTGTGGTTCATTGGCTCTAATATATATATATATATATACACCTTCTTGTGGCATTATTTGATCAAACCAATTAGACACAAAAAACAAAAACAAAAACTTAATTATCAAGCCAATTCATCAATACCACCACGTATGGATTAATTGATACTTACAATACAATCCAACCCAACCCAAATGCAAACACCCGAAAAATGCATATCCAAAAATGGGTACATACCTCTGACCTACATATATGGCAACCCATTGTAACCTTACCTGTTATTTTCTCAATCCATAAAATATATGTGGTTGTACACTTATACATGTAGTGATATACCCGAGAGTCAGTCCATCTTGGGACCCATCGACAAATTCTGGAGACGATACATGTCCTAGTTTAGTCCGGAATATAATCTCAAACATGAAATCATTTCATACTCTAGGTACGTGTGTCTAATTTACACATATCAATATCCATTCTGTCACCCAGTAGCATGGGGACGGGGTTGTACATATACTACAACACATTGAATTACTCTGTGGGCCCTTAATTTCACTATATATAGCCCATGACCAAACATTTGGGCTTCATGGGTTAGGTCCATTAACCCTATGGTGGATTCATGGACTTTATGTGTGTTAACAAGGCCACAAATTGCTCTCTCTCTCTCTCCCCCCTGTTTATCAATCAATTACCACTATTTTTTATGACCTAATTGATTACTCTCTCTCTCTCTCTCACTACATAATACATGACAGCATGGTGCTAGTACTAATTTAAAGCTCATATGAATCACATCCATATCACATTTCATTGACCAACATTAATGTTGTGTACGTACAACATGTAGTAATTTAGAATTTATGTTAATGTTCAATAAATTACTACAACCCTTTAAATACTTAACCCACCAATCCACCATTCCCTAGCGGAAGAAGCGGAGCAAGAACCGTTCTCAAGTCAATGCTAATACTAATTTTTTAATACGATCTATTAATCAACATTATCCCCGTCTACAATTAATCAAACAATAAATTGAATTATAATTATTATTTATTACTGCTTAATTAATTACCTTTGATATTTAAAATAAAGTATATCATGTGAATAAACTGATAAAGTATCCACCAAAGGATTTATTTGTTCATGAATGGCCAGCAAGCCAGACTCATGACGGTTGTCGATGTAAAATTTATATCGAAGGAAAAAAAAAATATAAAATATAGAAAAATAGTAAATTAGTATAAACTGATGTACGTGGTTCAGCAACTTACCTACGTCCATGAGATAGGTAAGTTTAACGTTATATTTTTCACCAGTAGAAATTAATTCACCGGTGGAATATATTATCATTGTTTATTTTATCGAGGCAATTAATCAGTCGTCTTTGGTAATTCACAAACAATTGTACCAATTATAAGTGTGGATTTAACATCTAAATTTTGGAAAAGTTAAAATATTTTTTAGCCTAATTTATTTTAATATATATGATACCATAACTAATTAAGCCGACCCTAGTAGCTATTATTGCATATAAACCTAACTAAATTCCAACAACAGACACTGCTTTCACACTGAGGTGTAAACAAAGCTCAGTTTGAATTATTCACAGATTCCTCTCTTTTATTTATTGTCCCTTCTTAATGAGCAAGAAAGCCAAACGCAGTTAATTATTACAATAAATTTTGGATTAGGCTTCAACCATATAAATAAGTGTTATAATCAAGTATTCACGTGTACAAACTCCACGAGTTGTTTCATTCAATCCTAGGGATTTTGATTGGTTAATACTGTCCAATAGTATCAAGATTTACAACCCATTCGAACTTTTGCTCGTATTTTCATTTGTTGGGTCTCGTATGGATATAACCGATTAATAATTCTCAAATAAGAGAACCATTCTAAGAATAACGGCTCAAGAAATTGTTTGGATTAGATTTATGGGTGCGGCCACGACTCACGAGCATCTAATTAATAACAAATCATGTTTGGAGCGGTTGAATTTTATCATAAACTTGATCGCATTAGATTAAAGCCTCTCCGATGTTTGATTTTGCGTATATGGTTGTACGTCCTTAATTAATAAACAAAACATATTGCCAATCTGTCATTATATGACGGCCCATATCAATCCAATCACTTCTTCTCACATCATTTATCCCTCTCTACCACTTCTCTCATTTCTCTCCGGCCAATTTTTCTACATGTTCATATCCTTCAAATCAACGGTCTAGAGCAACCCTTATCATCACCGTCTCCTCATCATGGACCGTAGATTCTACACCAACTCATATGTCCATGTCCATGACCATGATGACCCTGAAAATGGGCCCGACTCGCCGTCCTCCGGTGATGAAGCCAAGATCAACGGTGCACCTTCAACCAAGAAAAGGTTAGTTACTAATTAAATTTGCTTTAAACTTCCATATATTCTCTTTGTGGGGGTTTCTATGTATTTGTTTGAGAACTTTTAAATGACCGTTATAATTGTTGCTGTTGCTGGTTGTAAGTTGTAGCAGAAAGGTCGCAAAGAAGAGGGTGGTGTCAGTACCGATCAGTGACATGGAAGGATCTAAGAGCAAAGGAGAGGCGTATCCACCGTCGGATTCTTGGGCCTGGAGAAAGTACGGCCAGAAGCCCATTAAAGGGTCTCCCTATCCCAGGTAATGCAAAAGACAATCTCTCTTAGTTGCTACCTAGAAAAGAACAGGCTTAATTAGGGAAATTCTGATCTGATCATTCATCCGGCGCATTTTAGCTTGGGCGGCTTTTGTAAAATGCGCCAGTGTGGTAGTTGGGGCAGTGGATTGCATATCTCCACGCTTACATAAAAAGGCGTGGGGTTCACTTGCAGTAAAAATGATTTGATGGTTCGATACCCTAAAACCGCGCGTGTAACTAAACTTCACAGCGAGAGTCTCAATGCTAACTCTATTGGGGTAATTTTTATGACGTAAATTTATATAATTTTAAATATTTAAGTTGTGTTTTTTTATAGGGGATATTATCGATGCAGTAGTTCGAAGGGGTGCCCGGCGAGAAAGCAAGTGGAGAGGAGCAATGTGGACCCCACTCTGCTGATCATAACCTACCATGGCGATCACGACCACTCCTTGCCCACCTCCACCAAACACCACCACCACCACCACCCCACCATCTCCGGCTCCTCAGAGGGCGGATCCGCCTCTCCTGATAAATCATCCGCCTCCGGTTCCATTGATGCAGGAGTTCCCGCCACTGCCAAAGCGACACCCGGAGGTAGCGAAGTCGCGTTCTTCAACAATACTCCACCGGACCTCCAACTCAGCGCCAGCGACCATTCTTCAGTGCTCATCGAGGATCAATACGGCTGGTACGGCGATGTGGCGGTACTTGAGAGCCCGATTTACGCGGGAAACAACAATTACGATGCTGACGTGGCTATGGCGTTCAAAATGGGGGAGGAGGAAGAG
This sequence comes from Euonymus europaeus, assembly GCA_963580455.1. Classification (NCBI taxonomy): domain Eukaryota; kingdom Viridiplantae; phylum Streptophyta; class Magnoliopsida; order Celastrales; family Celastraceae; genus Euonymus; species Euonymus europaeus. The sequence continues at coordinate 27,311,219 of OY756963.1, read as the reverse complement.
TCTCTGTTCGCAGATCTTGGCGAGTTGCCGGAATGTTCAGTGGTCTTTAGGCGGAGCCTGGTGGTCCAGTGCGGCGGCAGTACAGGATAAAAGCAGTGGCTCGTCTTCTCTTTTTTTCTTTTCGTCGTTACGGTTACCTTTTCTTTTTGGATCAAATAGTAAATACAATAACCAGCAAACGAAAAATAAGCGCCATTGTTGTAACGTATGAGATTCTTTTTCGATGTTTTTCTTGTCCGGATCCCACTGTACATTAGAACATCTTAAAAGAAATAATAAAAAAAAGAAACATTATTTAAATTAAGGGATGGAGAAAAGGCAATTATTGTTTATGTTGTCCTGAGGTGGCCGGCAAACGCAGAGCCAGAGTTCTACGCAGTGGGTTAAATAATCACTAAAAGATGTCTTTTTTCATACGTTATATATAAGAAACTTAAAATTGAATTTTAATTTATTTTAAATTGATGATTTTATATTATCATATTGAAATAACAGGATTAGCATATTGAAATAACAAAATTAATATATTATAATAAAAATAAAATAAAACTTTAAAAATCTGTAAAATTTGAACATTGGGAGAGTAAAATAAAAAATAAAAAAATCTTTCAATAACTAAAAATATAATTAACCCTTTGGCGATCTCTCTCAAATTTAGCTTTCTATAATACAATAAACCAAACAACAACTGCCTATTTATTTCACAGTTCGTAAATTAGCATATTTTGGACAGCTGATTACATGATCCAATGTATAAGGTCTACCAAAACATAGCTACATGTACAAACTGTTTGCGCATGCATAAAGAAAACCCGGATGCTGTAAAAATCGATCGACAGCCAATTGACAAGAAGCCTTAGTTAGAGCAGCATCCAATTCGCTTCAAGTAGGATCCTTCCTCCTTGAGGTTTATCGTCTCTCCTTTGGATGGAAGAGAAGTGCCAGATTCGTTGCCACCTTCAACCGTCCTCTTGCTCACGATCCGATATATCTGAGAGAGGACTTCAGTGAAGGCATGTTCCACATTAGTTGCATCCAGCGCAGAAGTCTCCATGAAGTAGAGGGATTCCTTCTCGGCAAAAGCTTTCCCGTCCTCTATGGAGACGGCCCTAAGGTGTCGGAGATCTGACTTGTTGCCAATGATCATAACTACAATGTTGGGATCGGTATGCTCCCTCAATTCTCTCAACCACCTCTCAACATTTGCAAATGTAGCAAATCGAGTAACGTCATACACGAGCAAAGCACCAACAGCTCCTCGGTAGTAAGCACTGGTAATTGCGCGATACCTACGGGATGAAAAGGTGAAGTAAGAAACTCAGAATTCATTACATGACAACGAGAGAACAATATGCAATTTCAGAAACATTCTTCACCAAACCACTTGACCAACTACATCACACAGTCATTCTCATCTTTAGTGCTTAAAGATTTTTATTTGTTTCACTGTTTTATTTTTTAAAGCAAAACAAGAAAATAATGCAAGTTCTATCCCACCCAGTAGCAGACTACATGGTCAATGCAGCATCAACATCATCCCAAAATTTTGATTCCCAGCTGATCACAGTGCATATCCATCCCACAGTGATTCGACAATGGCATAGAAAACAGGATGTTATAGTCGTGGCAGTGTTTAGAAAATGGTTCTGCTCCTGACACAACACTCAAATCAAATTTGACCCAGTTCAACAAAAAAAAAGCAGAAATACTAGAAATAATTGGACAGCACAGAGTTTTTGCAACTATGGGAATTCACTCAACACCACCAAGCAGTCAACAATACGATGTATGACCTCAACCAATTTGACCCTCGTAATGAAACTCAATTAAGATAGCATGTCAAAGAAGCTCATGTACTTCATATCCGATACCCTTAGCAAAGAGTACCCATTTTGTGACCAAAGGAAAGATGGGAGAGAAAGGGTGGGGTGGGGGTTGTGGAGGTGAAGAGAAAGGGAAAGGGCAAAGAAGACCAAAACTTAAGGAGAGTTATCATCAATAGGATATACGATAAGCATGATTTCGTCATAATAGATATCCTCTATGCAATGCAGCAACTATTCCAAATCTTCGACTTTGACAAATAAAGCAATGCACCAGCAGATGCTTTGTTTTCATGCTCCACAGCTCCAGGATTAATAAGAAAATACCATGAGTGGTTCGTTATGATGCATTGGAAATGTCTTTTCAAGATTAACTTCATGAGAAATGGTGCCTATTTCACATATATTTGATGGTACCTTGCTTTAGAACTTAATTGGGAAAATTCATATTTTGTTGGCAAAATTAAAACCTAAAGGCTTGAAATACCTAAATAAATAAATCAGGCACCAATCTGTCCCCAAAGATGACAACTAATGCTCTAACCTCACAAACTCCCATAATTTTTCATCTCCATGGGACAAAACTTAGTTTCCCACTTCCTAATACTTGTTAATAATCAAAATCATCATCATGGTCGTCATCTAAGCCTTGTCCCAAACTGTTAACATCTTCTGAATAATAGAGCACAGCTCTGATTGAACTTAGAACAAGTCACTGTTTTACATTATCCAGTGAATGACCACAATTTTTCCGCTAAAATTATTGACTAGCTGGATATACCGAAAGCCACATCATTAGGTGCAATGCAACTGAAGTACCCAATTCAATTGAACCATGCTAAGGAGATTAGCATTAACTTAGACTACTGATTCTACCCAAGTAAAAAAAATAAATAAATTTTGAAGCAGTGCCCCTGAGAGGTTGGCCATCCTGTCCGGCAAAGAACAAGAGGTGGACGAAAGGCAAACCCGACAAAGCTAATTAGTGTAGCAAAGGCAAAGCCATAGATTAGTAGAAGTTTATTCCATGGTATATTTTCACTTCCCAACATACAGATAGCTGAAAACCTCAATACCTCCTAGATTCCTGGTACTAAATTCTAATAAGCTTTCTCGGTCAGGATCCCTTGAATTTAAGTTCCCAGACATAAATGCTAACATCTGAATACCAGACATAAGACATCGAGGCATAAGATAGCAAAAATAAAATTCAGTAAAATTCCAACTGACTAAAGGCTATCGACATCGTCATGTCTAATTTACCAGTCGCAATAAGTTTGAACAATACGTGTAAGGAAAAGAGAGAACTGAATAGGGACTACAGCCAAATAAATCAGCTACCTCATCCACTAGAGGCAATCGACATCGTCATGTCTAATTTACCAGTCACTTTCTTATTATTTTTTTTCCTCTTTCAGTCACTTGACCATAGCCGTAACATCACACATAAACCTATGATTCACAATTCTATAAAATTCTCTATCATTTTTTCCACGAGTGCATCCAGGAACACACCCAAGTTTACTCAACAAGATCCGTGCAGAGATGCGGACTCACAGCAGAAAGTTTAAGCCCCATCAAAGACAAAAGAGGGATAGCATAAGTCAGATGCACATGACTAAAATGTTCATATAAACTCACGGCAGAAAGTTTAAGCCCCATCAAAGACAACAGAGGGATAGCATAGGTCAGATGCACATGACTAAAATGTTCATATAAACTCACAGGTCCAAAGTCCTTTACTTTGAATTGCTTAAACTCATCGAAGTTAACACATCATCATTCAGAATTTTTACCACAAAATTTCAGATTTCATCATATTTATCACAGGAAAAACGAAAAAGAATAACCTTTCTTTTCAAGCAGCACAAGCTCAAGAGCATAATCACAGATACTGAGACAAGGCAAACCCCTCAAATCTCATGAAACCAATAAACAATTAAATATCAAAAATTTCTAAAAGAACCCACGAACCAAATACAAAGCCAATCAAGCCCACATCAAAACTGCCACAAGGAGTAAGAAACAAACCTCTCTTGGCCAGCAGTGTCCCAAATCTGTGCCTTGATAACCTTCCTATCGATATTCAAACTCTTGGTCGCAAACTCAACCCCAATAGTAGACTTGGACTCAAGATTAAACTCGTTCCTCGTGAACCTCGAGAGCAAATTGGATTTACCCACGCCAGAGTCGCCAATCAAAACGAGCTTAAACAGGTAATCGTACCCATCATCAGCTTTGTACCCAGCCATGTCACCTTGTTAAGCAAAATCAAAAATTGGGTGCGAAGAAGGTGAGTTGGGGGGAGAGTAGGTTTGCTTGATTTTGAAGAGTTCGAGACAGATACGTGTTGGTGAGGCAAAGATGTGATGGATGGACTGATATAGGATTCCAGGTTTTTCTTATTTGAGTTTTGGAGTTTTCATCGAAGGAGTATTAAAAGTGAGTGGAAAACGAAAACGACTGCTGTGTGGTCGGGGTTGGCTGGAATCTAGGAAGGCCAGAAATGTGCCGAAAGTACTCCATTACTCTTGTCAATCCAATATTTGCTTTGTTGCACAAATCTATAAACAATAAACAAATTTTATATTTTTTCAAATTAGTTTTGTATTTCGTTTTTATGTGTTTTTTGGTGATCAAATTTTCATTTTTCTTAGTAAAAAACTTAGAACTCCAAGATTTTAGTATGCTAACAAATAGACAACTTCTCGCTTAATAGAAAATAATACAATTTTTTATACACGGAATGATTTTACAAAATTCTATTTTTTTTGGAGTTTAAGTTTTCATTTATATATTTTTAATTTTTTATTGCATACCTTGCCTATAGTTATTAGTTGGTGGGAAATTTATACGTGAATGGACTTGACAACTCGGATTTAGACTAATTTCAATTGTCCAAAATGCATGCTTGCATGAGTCATTCTTGATTACCAAAAAAATATATTCCTTGGAAAATTATTGATTTTCAAACAGGCTTCATTTTTAAAACAAAAATGTTATGGAACCCAACTTTTATTAGTGCAATTCAACCCAAGTCTACATGACATTCCATGTTGGTGTGCCATGTTGGATTTTTTTTTTAAAATCAACTTTTATTTATCTTTTCCATAAACGAAACTTTAAAACGTTTTCTCTCTCAAAATACATGTTAGATTTCAAAAAAAATTACATATTCGAACTCAGTATGTAAAATTTTTTCTAATAAGACCAATTGTCTATAGTTTTTATTGCGTTTTTTCAATTACATTATTTTTAAAAATAATGTAATTCATATATATGATGTGTAAAATGTTTATTAAAGCTGAAATTTTATTATATTATGAAAATATAATATATATTCATTATTTTTTTACATTTTTATTAAAATTATGTTGAGTATCTAAACTCGTTAGAGTATAATAGTTAGGACCTTAAGGTTTAACACTTGAAATATTTAGGATTTTGTAGTAAATCCGTCGAAATTTAGTGAATCTGAGTCTTTTAGGTAACAAAATTGAAATCCGCTACACGAACCCGTTAGAGTTTAGCGAATCCGTTCCTCTTAGGGTTTAACACTTATTGTTTAGGTTATAGTAAGAAAATTCGATATACGAGCTCATATCGGTATCCATAAGTAAACACTATAACCTACGTAACTCACATATTAGTACAAAAAAAATAATGTAATTAAAAACAATGTAATTAAGAATGAGTTATTAAAACCTATCGATGATAGATCTTGTTGGATAGATCTTTATTTGCTGATTATAGATACGTAATTTTTTTCGAAATCTAATATGTACTTTAAGAGATAAAGTGTTCTAAAATTTTGTTTAAGAAAAAAAAATAAAAAAATGTGCTGTGAATTTTTCAAATGAGATATTTTTTGTCTTTTAACATTTTAATTTTCCATGTCATTTGTTTATAAAGCATGTCATGTAGATTTGGGTTAATTGTTGGGTTACATAAACTTGAGCTATTTAGCACTACTCTATTTAAAACCCTGATTATAATATTGAATGAAGAATAGCAACGATCAAATAATATATTTTCAGCAAAATAACCAAAAGAGTTATCATTGCAAATTTGCAATTTTATTTTCGTTCTCATTTCCCCTCCCCAAAAATGTATGGTAGCTCACCATGTGAATAATTAGTGATGCACAAAGCTAGCTTGCCTTTTTTTTTTTACATTAAAAATGGTTGTGTAGCTTACTGCAGTAACCGAGGACAAGCATGGAATCGCAGCTTCAAGAACAGTTAAACCCGCAGCAACTATTTGCTCTCTGTAGCATCAGACATCCTCATCTGCTATCCATCCATGATTTCTAGATCCTTGTTGTACCATGTTGGGGAAGAAGCAGAATCAAGATCAAGACAGTCGCTGGATCTTTAACTTTGAAAATAGCCAAAAATTGGCCATGATCAGGTGCTTCAACTGGATTAAATTGGCAGAAATTGTAGAATTGGGTAGATTAGAAACCGAAAACATAGTAAGATCCTGCTCTAGGTATGCCGAGAGGACGTCAAAATCTAAAATCAATTCCATTATGAATAATGTGGTCTGGAAACAAAAATGATCCAGCAGCAAATTATATCATTCCCAATCCGAGGAACATAACTTATCTCGTTGATTGTCGAAGCAGAACGGCCTCTTCTTACCAGAAATCTCCGCATGAACACTTCCCATCTTTGAAATGGTGAAATCTACTAGCATCTCGAACAATGATTTCTCGCCTTTTGATCTCTGATATGTATTTGATAGCAACATGACAATCACCACAGACACGCAAGTTCTTCATCACCCTTATTGGCACACCTTCAGGAGTATTCATAAGAGCAAACGCAATAGCCAACTTCTCACTGTGGTGTGCTAAATTGTATTCTTTCTCCTCACTATCCATATCATGCAAAACAGAGGCAATATCAGGCACATAACCCCGCAATTTCATAGATGATGTTAATTCTTTCAAGTACAAGTCAATCTCCAATGAACTTGGATGAGATTTATCGCCCATGATGAACTCGTGAATTTGATTCTTCAACTCCAACCAGCTTAGACCTGGTTCCTTCTTTAAATTCCTCTCTCTCATGGCTTTCCTCACATCAGAAACATCCTGCCATCTCTTAGCAGAAGCATGGGTGTTTGAAAGTAGAACATAAGAAGCTGAGTCTCGAGGATCAAGCTTAAAAACTTCTTCAGCAATCCTTTTCGCTATATCTGCATTCTTGTGAATTTTACATGCCGACAACAGAGTTTTCCATATGACAGAGTCTGCTTTTACAGGCATCGATCTTATCATAGCCTCCGCTTCATCTAAACGACCAGATCGACCAAGTAGGTCAACCACACAAGTATAATGTTGTAGTCTTGGCTTTATTCCATACTTGTTCAGCATCAAATTAAAGAATTCAATCCCTCTGTCCTTCAATCCACAATGACTGCAAGCATAAAGCAAGCTCAAGAATGTCACCTGATTTGCCTCAATCCCTTCCTGTTCCATCAGTTCAAACAACTTGATCGCTTCCTCTCCCTGTCCATGAAATCCATGAGCAGCAATCATTGAGCTCCATAATATAACATCTGCTTCTTCATGTTCTGAGAAAGCTTTCACAGAATCTGCCAAACAACCGCACCTCGAATACATGCTAATCAAGGAACTAATTACTCCAACAACTGAACTAGCACCAACTTTAATCACATCAGCGTGAATCTGCTGTCCTTGTCCCAACGTTGCCAACACGGAACATGAACTGATAACACTCACAAAGGTAATTTTATTGGGCCTGTAACCTGCAATTTTCATCATGGTATACAGATAGAAAACTTCCTCAGCATACCCATTTTGAGCTTTCCCTGCAATAAGTGTGTTCCAAGCAACCACATAACCAGGTGGCAAGCCTGGCATTGATTTAATGAGTTTCTCTCCTTCATCCAAGCTTAGAGACTTCATATACATATGAGCTAAAGAGCTCCCGACAGCCAAATAGGATTCAAATCCACATTTCACCACATAAGCATGAACTTGCCTCCCAGAATACCGAGCCCTTAAACCTGCACACCCCCTAAGCACACTTCCTAGAGTAAATTCATTGGGCGAAAACCCCAATTCATGCATTTCTCTAAACAAACCTAAAGCTTCTTCATTAAACTCAAATTGGGTCACTCCAGTGATCATGGCATTCCAAGTAGCTATATTTCTGTCAGGCATTTCATCAAACACTCTATTGGCACTATCCAAGTCCCCAACTTGTATATACCCATTTATCAAAATATTACAAGACATAAAATTCTTCCTTGGCATGACACCATAAAGTGTCAGAGCTGTTTTCATATCCCCGAATTTGGAGTACATGTTTAGGAGGTGATTGGAGACGAACCTGTCTTTTGAACACCCAGATGTGATTATCAAAGAGTGGACCTGTCTGCCCAGAGCGAACAAGGCTTCGGGTATACATGACTGGAGAAGATGAGAAAACAGAGATGGGTCTGCCCATATCTCAGATTTGAACGTCTCAAAAGCTTCTTTTATGCGTCCGGAGGAGCACAGGTTCTTGTAAGAATCGATTGATTTTGTGGTGTCTCGAAGAATAAAAGCTGATGTAGATAGAAGTCGTAGGGAAAAGAAACCACGACGAGGAGACAACTTCCCCATACATTTGGTTTCGTCTATGTTGGATCGTGAAGTCTGAATTTGTACTTGAGACAAGCTATGTCCACTATAAATTTCAAGATTTTATATTTTGGATGGGATAAGTATTGAAAAAGCTACTGAAATTTGTATTTTGGGTCATTTTGGCCCCTAAATTTTTTTAGGGTAAAATGACCCTTCAACTTATAAGAATGGGTCACGTTAGCCTCTCGAGCAGTGGCGGAATCAGGATTTCTATTCATCCCGGGCTAGTCTTAAAAGTGGCGGGGTTCGGGGCAACGCCCTGAAAAAAAATTTCAAGACAATGTGAGTGAGTGAACATATTAGATTGTTATATGAGTGAACATTAGTTTATTAGCACATATCAAATTAAACAAAATAATTCATATGCAAATATACAATCAATTTACACACATAATTCAACCAATTATCCCTCACACTCATTCCCCACCAACATAAATGTGGGTCCATGAGTCGGGATCTACCAATTGCACATTCATTCTCCCTCAGCTCCTCAATTTAAATTTCAACAATCAACATCCTAAAAAAACTATCATATATCCATAATATAGGTTTAGAAAAAAATTACCTAGGAATAGCCAATTGGTTGGGGGCTTGGGGCTGCAGAACAACATAAATAATTCTGGAAATTCAAGTGGAAATTGGGGCTGCTGGCTCCAAAGCTGCAGAAAGCAATCAAGTTAGGACTTAGGTCACAAATAACAAATTAAACAGGAAATCAACAATCAACATCCTAAATTTCAACAATCAACATCCTAAAAAAACTATCATATATAGGTTTAGAAATAAATTACATAGAAATAGCCAATTGGTTGGGGGCTTGGGGCTGCAGAACAGTAGAAATAATTCTGAAAATTCAAGTGGAAATTGGGGTTGCCGGCTCCAAAGCTGCACAAAGAAATCAGGTTAGGATTTAGGTCACAAATAACAAATTAAACATTTAAAGAGGAAATCAAGGCTCAAGCCCTACCACAGTGGACACTGGGCAGTGGCTCAGAGCCTCAGATGCTCAGTACACACTATGTCACTATGCACTACCGACTGGCGAGAGAGCGAGACGGCGAGAGACAGAACAGGAGAGGCTGTCAGGGCGTCAGACGGAGACCGAAGAGGGAGATCGGCGTGTCGCATCCTCCTGCGCCTGCGGCCTGGCTCCTGGGCTGGGCAGGCAGAGGCTCCCCGCTTCT